>CM073577.1:16614409-17214409 GCA_037074715.1 Magnolia kwangsiensis | reverse complement strand
TTGTTATGGTCGATAGCATTCATATCCTGCACCATATAGTCTTGATACGGCTGATTGCATTCATGTACTTATTAACATGATTCCGCATTACTCTGACCTTATATTCTGAGCACGCTTATATTGCGCATACACTTACACCACCCTTTAAGCTTTCCATAAGCTTATACATGATCGATGCGTGTAGGTGACGTAAAGACGCAGCCATAGTTGGAACATATAGTCCACAGTTTGGAGCACACAGTCGAGCTTCTAGAGTTTCCTGTTATTTTCATTATCCTGTATTTCCCTTTCATACACATTGTACTTAAAAGTTTTTAATTATAGTGGATTATGTGATGATGTTCTTATGGTTATTGTTCGTGGGTTATGCTTGTGGTTATGCTCATTATGAATCAGATTGATGATTAGAAATCCTCCTTGTAGCATTCCAGGATCGGAACCTAGTGTATGGGTGTCAGGAGCTGAGAATGGGGTACTATGGAGGCTGTTGGCACTGGATTCTGTGATCAGAAATTTTATAAGCCTGGTTCCCAGGTTCGAGGTGTGACAATTATAGTGGTTTGTTTGTGTACACCAACTGTCTGAAAATAATCACATAATCACTCCACTCCCAATATCCACACCACAGGATATTGGCTTTTCACCTTAAAACCTTCACAATTGTGTTTTTCAGATGAGCTTACACAATTACAAAAAACCCACACTCTGAGATTTTCTGGCTTATCTCAGACAAAACCAAAATTGAGATTTTCCTAGCTAAACCTCAAAAACCGAAAGATATAGAAAATTAAATTGTATTTATCTGAATATTCTTCTTCTGATGATGCCGGGTAGAACCGATTTGATGTAAACGAAGATGTTCAATGTCCAGTCTCATAAGTAAAAGGGTTCTAGGTCTAAATGATTTTTAGGTTAAATTAACTTGGGCTAGCTTGATTTGATTTTGATCTCAAAGAGGGTAAAACCACAATTCTCCTCTTTAATGAAATAAAGTTGAATGGAGATAAAAAAATCAAATAATAAAAGCTACTAAAATGAATCTTAAATTAACCCAATATAGCTTAAGAAATACAAGCACTTATCTCTTAGAGTGATGGCTTGATTTAGCTTGGAAATAATGAAAAACTCTGAAATTCTTCTTTATTTATAGGTGAAAATACTGTTCACTCATCTAGTCTAAGGGTCGGTTCTACTGGTCGAAGGATCAACCACATTTCGAAATTTCTAGCGCGATAAGATAAGATCGTTACTCGACTAGTCGAGTGGGACCAGAAAATTTTGTTGGACTTTAAGTCGAGCCTGCATGACTGGTAGAGCACTATTCATTGACTGGTCAAGTAGTCTCCATGACTGGTCGGAGTCCAACAGAAAATTCTAAAACACCTAATCTTGCACTGGTCGAGCCAGAGCTTGGACTAGTCGAACAAAAATTAGGACTAGTCGAGGAAATGACCTATAAACTAATAAAATGACCCACATAAAATATGCAATGAATACAACTCAACCTATAGTCAATCTAAGGTCATCCATACCTTGTTTGTGAGTTTGAACAATTAAAACATCGTTCGCTTTGGTAACTCATTCACTTGAAATACCTGAAGCTTGTCTTCAAATCTCAAACTTGAGCTTGAGTAAAGACTTGAGTTCTTGAGATTGTTTAAGGTACTAATCTTGAAGATTATACTCGAACTTGAGCCTTGAACTTGTACTTGAGCTTGAAATCTTGAACTTCGACAATGCTTCTTCAACTTGAATACGTAGAGAAGTTCGGACACCTTTAAAGTGCATGAAGTTAATCTATTCATCACATCAAAGCATGATACAAATTCGAAATGATTTGGCACAATAAAATTTGACAATTCTGGGTGCCAGATTTACAATATAGCATTTATAGTCTTCCATTCAAAAGATAGAGTCACACTTAGCGATTAGGGAGAATGGGATGCTTCCAGCCAAACATCTCCCCAGTCTAAAACCACAATATGAGATAAGTGACTCAAGCTCTTCAAATCAACTGGAACAAGCCAAGTTTATCACCAATCTTAGGAGTGGGAAAATAATTGACAAATCTACCGTAAGGGTTGAAAAGCTTAAGGACCCGAAAATAGATGAGACAGATAAACTCAGTAGTGCTCCACATGAGTTAGAACCGAAACTTCAAAGTAAACCAGTTGCACCATTCCTGTAAGACCCGTATCCTAGCCCGTAATATTCCGTAGGCTTCTGTGGTCCTCCCGGTCGATTTTCGGTGACATGCGATCTATTATCGGCAGTTGCACGCGGCCCTGAGTTGTACCCTGTCGATATGAGTTGGCTCGACCCGAGACTTATATCATTGTGACCGTGCCATCGCCGCGGTTCTGATGCCGTATATTACGCGCCTAGTTGGTACCCAGGCTCGGAGATGCGGGCTCGTGCTCAGTTCGAGGAAAAACACCACGTGTTGCAATCCCTAAAAAATCTATCATATCAATCACTTCACTTGTCAAAGTGCACCCATCAATTTAAGTACCCTATACCATCCCCCAAATACACTATACTATCCCTAAAGTCAACCTTTCCATCCCATCTCTTACACACCCCATCACTCCTCTCCCATCATCTCTCTCTCTTTCATTCTCTCTCACATTTTTCCTCCCAAGAAACCCACATCCAAACTCCCCATGAGAGAGCTAGTGTGGCCCACCTTCCTACCTCCCATCTCCACCATTCAAAGTTCATCTCAATCGTCAGAATCGTTTCCTTGGAGCCCTAGTGACTATAGGCAGATGAAGGAAGAGAAGATCAAAGGTGGGTGCTTCTCTCTCTCTCTCTCTCTCTCTCTCTCTCTCTCTCTCTCTCTCTCTTTTTCATTTATTTTGTGTGTGAAGATGTGATTGTGTGGCCCACTTAATGAGTTGTGAGATGTCCAAACCGTTCATCAAATGGACCTCACCTTGATGTGTGTCTTATGCAAACCATCCAAACATTTGGTGGCCTACCCTAGTAGCATGTCTATGGGTGGGGCCCACCTTAAATGTGTTATATGCAGCCGTCCAGCATCCCTAGATGCTGGACGAGCTTCACAGTGAAGTGTGAGCTGAAAGTGGATGCACTAACGCCAAAATAATAATAAATAAATAAATAAATAAAGGGATTTGGGTGGGCCACTTGTGTAGGCCCCACCTTGATATATATTCTCAATCCAAGCCGTCCATCCCCTTTCCTACCTCATTCCAGGCGTTGAGCCGAAAAATAGCGCCAATCCGAGGTTTTGGCAGGTCATAGCATAGCAAACAGTTCCTTTACCATTGAAAATCAACCTGCTGTTTCTGTACCCCGAAACATGCTCGATATTGGACTCGTTTAGTCTGTCTTGACCAGTAAGAACCAATAGGTGGGGTGGATTTTATTGATGTGGGCCCCACTTATGAAAAATCTCACATTTAAAATAATTTTTTTTTTAAAAAGAGAAGAGGTGTTGACAATGCTTCTGTCAGCGTCCTGAGGACGCCGTAGCAAGCAGCGTCGGCAGCGTCCCGCTGCTTGTAAAATCGACAGAGGCCGTGGGCCCCACTACAAGCTCCACCATGATGTGTGTTGAACATCAGCACCACCCATTTGATGGGCCCCCTTTTGTTATCGGACATCCCAACAATCAGCCGTTCACGGCACTCAGGTGGTCCACACCAACAAATAACAAGGATTGAACATCTACCATTAAAACCCTTTTATGGGTCCTAGAAGTTTTGGATAAATATGAAATTTGTTTTTCCCCTTTATTCAGGTGTCTGTGACCTTATCAACATATTGGATGAAAATAAACGTTATGGTGGCCCCTCATGTGACCCACCAGACGTATGATCTTATCAACCATCCATCCATTTATAAATGGGACGGGCAGGAGTTGGAGTAGCCATTGTGATGTATGTGTTTAATCCAAACCATCCACCCACCGTCCAGATGCGTGGACGGTGGGGCTTGCCCTGACACATGGGACCCACCTCTTTGTATGCGTTTCAGATGCTATCCATCCATGGATTCCATCCATGTGGCCCACCTATATGCATGTATTTTATTTCCACACCATCCATCAGTATTTTATCAACCGTCCATCTAAGCGTCCAGCATCTGGACACTGGACATGCAGGATTGGATGATATATACATATATATATATATATATATAAAATATTACATATATATTTATATATGGTGAGACCCATGTGGGACCCACCTGATATAGTGGATTAGCTGGTGCATCTCACACCAGTAACTTGCTGAACGTCAACAAGTGTTGCGTGGACCCACCATGAATTATGTATTCTATCTGCTCTGGCCACCTGTTTTGGTAGCTATGGGCCCACCCCACACATGCTGCATGTGTGAGGGGGGTGGGGCCCACCTTGTTTGCATATGGGTTCCATCCATACCGTTCGTCCATTGTGGACCCTCCTTTGATGCATTAGATCTAAGCCACCCACCTGTATTGCCAACGTGGACACCACCATGTTGTATGTATTTCATCCACACCGTCTACATGTCTGGACAGTGCTGGAAAATGTTTGGACAGTTCTGATCATCATTAGTGGGCCACATGTATAATGATACACATATTACACTTACAACTATTAAAATGATTTTTGGTGCGACTCATGTGATGGGGCCCACCTTGATGTATTTGTGGCCATCCATGAGACTGCCTTGATGTTTATGACCCACCTTAATATATTTGTGACCCACCCCTGAGGCCCACCTTGATATATTACCATGGCCCATGTGATGTGGCTCACTTGATATATACGAGGCCTGTTGGTGTGGCCCATTGATGGGGCCCATCTGCCTGAATTTGAGGCCCATGGGCAAGGCCCATTGTGATGTATTCACGGCCTCTGGGCAAGGCCCATTATGATATTTATTAGGTCCATGATGCATGACCCATTGGATGTATTTCGTGGCCCATCTGTGGGTGCCCACCTTGATATATTTGTAGCCCATGTATGTGGCCTATTAGTGTGGTCCATTAATGCAGCCCCTTGATGTGTATGTGGCCCATTAGTGCGGCCTATTGATGGAACCCACTTGATGTGTATGAGGCCCATGTGCAGGGCCCACCTGTGATGAATATTAGGCCCATGTGTAGGGCCCATTCGTTATGTATTAAGGCCTATAGGTTGTAGCCCATTATGATATATTTTCGACGCATTTGATAAGACCCATTGTGATATATTTTCGGCCCATATGATGACGCCCATTGTGATATATTTCCACCCCATTTGGTAAGGCCCATCTTGATGTATTTGTGGCCCACCCGTTATGACCCACCTTGATGCAATAGCGGCCCATGTGATGAGGCCCATCATGATGTGTATTAGGCCTTTGAGGGGCCCATAGTGATGTATATTGGGCCATTATGTGAGGTTGTGGGCCCACTGTATGTTCAGCCCTATGTGGGCCACTCTTTAGGAGTAATATTGGTTGAATATCCACATTGATGGGTAGTGATGGTTAAATGTCCACATGGTGACTATCCCTTAAGCCTGGTTAGGCCCATTCTCATCATTCTCTAGTGGGTTAACCCAAAAGAATGGGCCCCATTAATATTGCTTGGACTATCATCGACCATCCATCTATGGACCTTGCCTTACGTCAAGATCGATTATCGATTCTGATTTTGATTTGTCAAGGCCAATTTTATAGGCCAAAATTTCATTTTTTTTATGTCAATTGTATAGGCCACTTCCGATTGTCGAGGCCAAGTATCGAGGCTGATTTTCGATTCTGATTTGTTGTGGCCATTTGTCAATTATCAATCGAAGTCGATTTTCGATTCTGATTTGTTATGGTCGTTTGTCGATTATTGATCAAGGCCAATTACCGATTCTGATTTGTTATGGTCGTTTACCGATTATCGATCAAGGCCGATTTTCGATTCTGATTTGTCGTGGTCATTTTTCAATTATTGATCGAGGCTGATCACCGATTCTGATTTGTCATGGCCATTTGTCGATTATCGATTGAGGCTAATTTCTGATTCTGATTTGTCATGGCTGATTGCTGAATATCGATCAAGGCCGATTTTTTTATTCTTAATTGTCGTGGTCGATTGCCAAATATCGATCAGGGTCTGATACTGATTCTGATTTGTTATGGCCATTTGTCGATTATTGATCAAGGCTGATTATTGATTCTGATTTGCTGTGGCCGCTTACCGATTATCTATTGAGGTCGATTTTCGATTATAATTTATCGTGGTCGATTGCCGAATATCGATCGAGTCAATTACAGATTTTGATATGTCGTGACCGATTACTGATTCAGATTGTCGGGGCCCAATGTTATATGTGTATATATATATATATATATATATATATATATATGTGACCCGCATTTGAGGCCTGAAAAGATGTGTATTCAGCCCATGTCTTAGGCCCAATGTAATGTATATTGAGGCCTAAGTGATGAGGCCCATTATGACGCATTTGAGGTCCAGGCGAAGGAGCCCATTGTGATGTATGTTAGGCCCATGTGAAAGACCCATTGTGGTGTGTATTAAGCTCTTGAGTGGGACCCATGGTGTTGTATATTTGGCCCTTGTATGAGGCCATGGGTCCATTATATGTTAGGTTCTATGTGGGCCATTCCTTGGGGTCAATGTTGGTTAAATGTCCACATTATCGAAGCCAATTGTCGAGGCCAGTTATTGATACTGATTATGAGTATGCGACAGTATAACATCATTATACATGCCCATACGCATCATCTGCATGTTTGTTATGAGATATGGTTGATCATTGCATATGTCATTGAGCAGATTGTTATGAGACTCCCTGATAGGTGGAGGTTATTTCACATGAGTACACGGCATGTGTAGGATTGATGCATGACTGGATTGTATGACTCATGCATCTTGCATTGTAATTACTGTACGCCCTAGCGACATCAGGACCGTAGCCTCCACAGGCATATCATGGATGGCCATATGGGACACCGAAAATATGTTCTAGCATCGGGCTACTATAGATGGCCCTGGGTGAAAATTCCTAAACCCTCTTAGTACCAGAGGATGCCCCAACGTTGAGACCGAGTGGATATATGAGCACCCAAGTGCCGAATACCAGGAGACCGCATCTCTCACTATGTCGTGGTTAGTTAGGAGGGGGTGTAGCCTTACTCGCCTGAGCGTAGGGGGCATTACTAGACTGATTTTGACTAGCTCGTGAATAGGTCCGCTATCAACGTGCCAAATAGGTATTGACAAACTGTTGGCTAGGCGGATAGTGAGGTTTCTTATGCTCACTTAGACTATGCGGCTGGGAGAGCGGCAGTGCCATTTGGAGTGTACTAAACTTTGGTGATAATCCTAAGATGAATCATACTGATATGTGAATTTATTGAGCAGGAGTTGCATACTCATTCATTCATGCATTCACTATCCACTCGGGCTGGTGGTGCGCAACTATTTATTACGTGTACCTTCGCATTGGCCAGGATTTTGGTTAGGACATACGACTAACCCGAGATCAGGAGTTTACCACATTGAGTCTGACTATCCAAATTAGGTATGGGACTAGCTTGGATAGAAGTCCATTGTGTTGGACCCCATAGCTTGCGATACTACGTACTATCATCTCGACTTCAACTCCAGCATGGTCATTCCATTCGCAACGCATATTACATTACATCCATGGCATATGACATTTTGGGTTACCTGTGTTTCTGCATTTATATGGTTTAAATACGACATCTGATATTTGACTCTTTATGACTCCTCATTCGTATAATTGATCTGTATCGTGTATTTTGACATTGTTCCTCATTTATATAGTTGATCTATATTGCATATTTTGATATAGTTCCTCATTTGTATAGTTGATCTGTATCACGTATTTTGATATTGTTCCTCATTTGTATAGTTGATTTGTATCGCGTATTTTGATATTGTTCCTCATTTGTATAGTTGATCTTTATTACCTATTCTGTTATTGTTTGACTCATGGGCTTGTCAGTATTTTCACTTGCTTTGATAATGTATGATTCATGATCTTGCACCTATTTTGGCATTGTATGATTATGACATTGCCTTGAATACTTGACACTTACCTTGTGCATACACTTACACCACCCTCTAAGCTTTTTATAAGCTTATGTACGATAGATGCGTGTAGGTGATGTTAGGTTGTAGTAGCATAGAGCTTGGAATATGTAGCTAACTTCTGAAATTTTTACATATGTATTTTCCTTTCAGCATTGTATTCAAATATTTATATTAGTAAATATGTGATGATGTTGTTGCCTTTGCGATTTGGGTATACTTGTGGTTATGCCTATTAAAAGTTAAATATACATTGAAAATAATAATAATAATAATAAATAAATCCTCCTGTAGGATCCCAGAATCAGAATATGGCGTATGGATGCTAGGAGCCGAGAATGGGGTACAACGGAGGCTGTCGGCACCGAATTCGGCGATCGAAATTCTTATGAATCAGATTTCTAGGTATAGGGCATGACAATTCCCCCAACTATTGACAGCACCAAAACCTCTCTCTAGCTCTCAAGACATTCTAGAGGTGCTTAAGCAATTGAAGGTCAACATTCCTCTACTGGATGCCATAAAACTGATTCCTTCATATTCCAAATTTCTGAAAGATCTATGTACGACTAAGAGATGGTAAAACATCCAAAAGAAAATATTTTTGATAGAAAAAAGGAGTGCCATCTTCAAGAAAGATGTGCCATAGAAATATAAAGATCTTAGTAGCCCTACCATCGCTTGTGTAATTGGGAATTACCAGATTAAGTATGCACTTCTTGACTTAGGAGCGAGCATAAATCTGATCTCTTACTCGGTCTACGAACAACTGGGTTTAGGTAAATTAAAACCCACCCGGACCACATTACAACTTGCCGATCACTCAGTTCGTGTACCGAAAGGGATAATTGAGTATGTGTTGGTCCAAGTTGACAAATTATACCACCCAGTGGATTTTATCATCCTGGATACTCAAATCATCATGTACATGAGCACTCAAATTCCTGTCATCCTTGGTCACCCATTCCTTACTATATCAAATGTAATCATTAATTGTAGGAATTGAGTCATGAATTTACCTTTTAGGAATATAACATTGGACCTCAATATCTTTTTCAATATAAGCAAACAAGCAGATGATGATGATGATGCCTATGATATTAACTTGATTGATTCTTTCATAGAAGATAGAACACTTCTGACCTTATCATCTGGCCCTCTAGAGACATGCTTGGCCCACCCCCATGATTTAGATGATGATATGATTAGGGAGATAAGAACCATACTGGATATCATGCTGGTACTTGAAGTTAACTGATGGAGGCCATGATTTGAAGAATTATCCAAACTGATGTAATGCCTCTACCATCTAGCTTCAAAGCGCCAAAGCTTGACCTAAAACTTTACCCTCTGATTTGAAATATGTATATGTAGGTCAAGATGAGACATACTCGGTGGTGATTTCTTTCCACCCTGAGCAAGAATAGGAGAATATGCTTATATCTACTCTCATCGAGCATAGAGGAGCCCTTAGATGGTCGATTGTGGACCTCAAGGGAATTGACCCTTTGATTTGTACTTACTGTATTCATCTTGAGGATAATGCGAAGACCTCCTAGTAACCCTAACGTAGATTAAATCCAAAACATGAAGGAAGTGGTTAAGGCTGAGGTTCTTAAGCTATTAGATGTGGGTATCATATACCCTATATTCGATAGCTAATGGGTAAGTCTAACTCAAGTGGTTCCTAATAAGTCTAGAATCACCATTATAGCCAATGTCGACAATAAACTCATGCCAACTAGAGTCACTACTGGTTGGAGAATGTGCATTGACTATAGGAAGTTGAATACCGTCATGAGGAAGGATTACTTTCCTTTATCCTTCATTAATCAAATCTTAAAAAGGCTAATTGGTCATTCCTATTACTATTTCCTTGATGGTATTCGGACTACAATCAAATCGAGATACCCCTTGAAGATCAGGAAAAGATAACATTTATATGTCCTTACGACACCTTTGCTTACCGAAAGATGCCATTTGGGCTTTGTAATGCTCCCGCCAGTTTTTAGCAATGTATATTGAGTATTTCTTCTGATATGGTGGGGTAATATTTAGAAGTCTTCATGAATTATTTCTCTGTCTTTAGTCCATCCTTCAATGAATACTTGAAAATTTTGAAAAATGTGTTGAAGCAATATGAGGAAAAGAACTTGGTATTGAATTGGGAAAAGTTTCACTTCATGGTTTGTAAGAGAATTGTCCTTAGACATATCATTCATTAAATGGAATTGAGGTAGATAAGGCTAAGATTAATCTTATCTCTAACTTATCTCCACCTAAGAACATACAAGACGTGCGATCCTTCCTAGGACACGCCAGATTTTATAGAGGATTTATAAAAGACTTTATTTACCTCTCTCATCCTTTATGCAATTTACTTCAATAGGATGTACCATACGAGTGGACTGAGCAATGCCAAAAAGCTTTTTCTAAGCTCAAGAGTATGTTAACCACTACACCTATCATACAACCACCCAATTGAAACTTTCCTTTTGAAATTATGTGTGATGCGTTCGACTATGCTCTTGGGGCAGTGTTAGGGCAGAGAAAAGAAAAGAAGCCCTACATTATTCATTATGCAAGTAAAACTCTAAATCCTACCTAAGTGAATTACTTTACTACGAAGAACGAACTCTAAGTCGTAGTATTCACTTTGGACAAATTTATGTCCTACTTGATTGGATCCAAGATCATCATCTACACTAATCATGCGGCACTAAAGTATCTTCTTTCTAAGAATGATGCTAAGCCTCGCTTGATAAGATGGATCATCTTACTCTCGAAATTTGATTTGGAAATAAAAGATAAAAATAGAGTAGAGAACATAATAGCTGACCATCTTTCCCACCTTGATCTCTCTGATTCCCTTAAGACATCACATATAAATAACATGTTCCTTGATGAATAATTGTTTAAAGTCTCATATTCACCTTGGTTTGCTGATATTGTTAACTATTTTGCTACATGTTTCACGGCAACACATCGGACTGCGCAAGACAAGAAAAAATTCTTCATCAAGGTACACAAATTCTTCTAGAATGATCAAATATTGCCCTGACCAAATCTTAAGGAAATGTGTGACAAATAATGAATGCCAAAGTGTCATCTCCTTTTGTTATTCTCAGGCCTTTAGTGGTCACTTTTCTCCTAAAAAGACCACGTCCAAAATTTTACTGTACGGCTTTTACTGGCCCACTATGTTTAGAGATACTTATGAATTTTGTAAAGCTTGTGTCAAAGGTTATGAGCATTGTCTCATCAAAATATGATGCCTTTAATCCCTATTCTCATAATTGAAGCATTCGACTACTAGGGCATAGATTTCATGGGACCTTTTCCCCAATTCTTTAGAAATTTATATATTTTGCTAGCGGTAGAATATGTCACTAAATGGGTTGAAGCAATCCCATGCCAGAACAATGATCATCAAATGATCATTAAATTCTTAAAAGAGAACATCCTTTCCCAGTTTAGAATGCCTCAAGCCATCATTAGTGATGGAGGTTCACATTTTTATAACAGACCATTTGTGAACTTAATGAAGAAATACGACATCTCCCATAAGGTGAGCACTCCATACCACCCATAAAAAAAATGGGCAAGCTGAGATTTTCAATAGGAAGAATAAATATATTCTGGAGAAAACAGTTAATCCTGACCGTAAGAATTGGTCAATCGGATTGACCGATGCCTTATGGGCTTACCATACTGCATTTAAGACTGTGATTGGAATGTCTCCCTTTAGACATGTTTATGGGAAGGCTTGCCACTTTCTTGTGGAGCTAAAACATAGAGTCTACTAGGCTGTTAAAATCTGAACTTCAATTTGGATAACGTTGACTCGCTGCACAAACTTCAGTTGAATAAACTTGAAGAAATCCAGAATAAGGAATATGAGAACTCAAGAATTTACAAGGACAGGATGAAGGTGTTTCATGACTAATGCATTCTTTGAAAATCATTCACACCAGGTCATAAGGTCCTTTTGTATAATTATCAGTTACATCTTTTTCTGGGTAAGCTCCGATCTCGTTGGAGCATCCCTTTCACAATTACTAATGTCTATCCTCATGAGGCCGTCAAGATTTAGAGTCCAAATAATAACAATGTTTTTAAAGTGAATGGATATCGATTAAAGCCATTTGTTAAGAAATTTGATTCAGATGACATGTTCATACCTCTGATTGATCCTATGTACTAAGATTTACCTCCTAGTTTGAAGGAGATATAGTTAGGTTTATTTCTTCTGTCAATTAAAAAATTACACTTTTTCAAGTTGAGGTACAACTTGTTATCTTGTAAGACCTGCAGCACCTACTTAAGTTATTTCTTGTGTTCTGCTTCATCCTGCCTATATATCAATATATCATCAAAAATACTACCACAAATCAGCCAATGAATGATTTTAGAACTTGATTCATCAAATGCATAAAAGTACTTGGTGCGTTTGATAGGCCAAATGACATGACCAGCCACCCATATAACCCTTCCTTTGTCTTGAATGTCATTTTTCACTCATAACCGGGTCAGATACGAATCTAATGGTACCCACTCCTTAGATCTAGCTTAGAAAACACCTTGGCCCCTCCTAACATATTGAGCATGTCATCCAAACGTGGAATTGGGAATCGATATTTGATGGTAATTTTGTTGATTGCTCAGCCATCAACATACATGTGTCAGCCTCCATCTTATTTTGGCGTTAATAATACTGGTACAACACATGGGCTCATGCTCTCTCTCAATAGACCCTTACGGATCAATTCCTTCATTTGCCCTTGAAGTATCTCACACTCCTTCGAACTCATCCGATAATGAGGGCGGTTGGGCAGGCTAGCCCCAGGGACAAGGTCTATGTGATGTTAGATGTCCCTCATGGGGGCAATCCATTAAGTAAATCTTCATGCCAGACTTCTTTGAATTCGTTTAGCAACAGTCTTAAACTTGGAAGGATGGTTGAGGGTTCCTTTTCCTCACCCTTCACCACTACGGTGCATACCTCATTGGTTTCCTTGGATTACTCCATGAAATCCCAAATGGTTAAGAGGGAACTCCCCTCCACTTTAGAGGCTTCAAGGTGGTTCTCTGGTTCCATAGGGGCAAGGATTATTTTTCAATTATCCTTGATGAATACGTTGATGTTGTCTCGTCCTCAATGGGTCATCACGGTCCGATTACCAAGGTCGACCGAGTAAACATCACAAAGTATCTGATCCTTATAATATTTACCAATTGAAAATGAAATAGTGCATTGTTCAGTTACCTTGGTCTCATTCACCTTTTTTATTTAGTCAATTGAGTACGGCGAAGGATGTCTCGTCATTGGTAGCTACAACTTATCCACCATCACCCTTGAGACAATGTTCTCACTACTACCACTATCTATGATCACATCACAGACCTTTCCATTGACAGTGCACCGGGTACAAATTATATTGTATCGTTGTGGATGTAATTCCTTTCATGGGATATACAGTAGTCGTCTCATAACTAGAGATTTGTCATGATCCTCGCCCGTCATTTCATTACCACCTATTATTTCTTAAGTAGTTTGTTCATATTCATTAAAGCTATGATCTTCTTCTGCAGTCTCATCTTTAGTGATCTTCTTCTGCGGTCTCATCTTTAGTGCCCCCTTCATTTATAGTTAAGTGTGTTGCGGGACGTTGAGGATAAGTTTTTGATAAGTGGCCTGGCTGGCCACAGTGGTAACAATTATTCGACCTTGGCCGAGCTTAAGAAATTGAGATCCTACTTGAGCCCGCGGTTGTGGGTGCTTCCTGTTGAGGTCTGGATGAACCACTCACCGTATCACGGTTTGCGGGTGGAGGAGGTTGAGGACGTTCTCTTATCGGATCTTTTCCTCGAGCCAGCACTAGATCTTGTGTGGGACCCATCATGGGGGTCAATTTGAAGGATATGGATGAGTAGGATGTAAGCCCCGTATCTTAGACTGTACCATTTCATAGACTTCTGCGGTCTTCCCGGTCGAATCCGACAACCTTCGACCCTTAACCGATATTTGTGAACGACTTTGATTCGTATGTCGTCAACCCGTATCGACTCAACCCAAGACCTTTACCATAGTGACTGTGTCGTCACTGCGATTCTAATGCAGCGACTCGTGCGCCGAGGCGATACCCTGGTTAGGAGATGTGGGGCAGCATTCAGTGCGAGAAAAATACCGCGCGTTACAAAACCCAAGAGAATCTCTATGACTTGTCAAATCAATCCCATCAATCAATCAATCCCATCACATCTCATGTCAAGTACACCTCAACTTTCACCCATTCCCAAGCAAGCCTCAAAAGTCAAAAAGTCTCTTACACTCTCATGCCTTTCTTACACAAATGACCACAAAAGTCAAAAAGACCTCTTACACCCATCACCACCACATCTATCACTCCATCACCCATCACTCTCTCTCTCTCTCTCTCTCTCTCTCTCTCTCCCTTTACATGTCTCTCTCTCTCATTTTTAAATTCATTCCCAAGCAAGAGAGAATACTCCATACGTATGAGCCTCTCCCTCTCTTTCAAGCTCCAAGTGTGGCCCACCTTTCCATCCTAAAATCTCCCATCTTAACCATCCAAACCTCATCTCCTCCGTTGGAATCAAAGCTGAGGAGCTAAGGAACCCATAGGAGCAAGAAGATCGAGCGGTGGGTGCTTGATAAGAGTAGTTTTTCATATTTTTAAGACGGGCCAAGTGAGGCCAACCGATCAATGGTTTGGATCTCACTTGGGACTCTAAGATGTGGCCGATGGCCCACTTTGATCATCATGATCATTCCATGATGGGGCCATTCTCCATGGACCCCATCATGATATTTATTTTCTTACTTTAGATAGGTCATCTAGACCATCCATATTGGTGGGGAAAGGATCTCTATTGTTGAGTTTCGATTTTGATGGGCCCATATGTTTTAGGGCTCACTTGATGTATGATTTATTGCAAGGGAGGGCTCATAGTGGCGGAGCCCTCCATCACAAGCGTGTCCCACTCTCTCTCTCTCTCTCTCTCTCTCTCTCTCTCTCTTTATATTTTTGTGTGATGATTTGGCCGTGTGGCCCACTTGAATGGAACCCATCATGAAATAAGTATTTTACCTAAGCCGTCTATGAGTGGGGTCCACCTTATGTGTGTTGTACCCACACCATTCATCAAGTGGTGGCCCACTTGAATAAAGCCCACCTCTACTGTGAGGGCCGTCCAGCGTCCAGGGATGCTGGACGTCTCTGTGAAAACACAAATATTAGCTTAGTTACAAGCTCATGGAATGGCCCACTCATATACACCCTACCTTGATCTATGTATTCAATCCACGCCGTCCATCTCTTTCCTTGCCTCATTTTAGGCGTTGAATTGAAAAAACTAGTCAATTTGAGATTCTGACGGGCCATAGCATAACAAATGATGGTTTTCACCGTTGAAATCTTCCCTAAAATTTCTAAACATAAAAAAAAATACTCAATATTAGGCTCGTTAGATTTGTTACGAGCCTGGAATCCTATGGCTGGAGTGGATTCACTTGGAGTGGGCCCCACACTCGAAAAACCTCAGAAATTAAGGTTTTTTTTTTTTTTAAAAAAATTTGGAGCAGTAGCTGCTGCTGCTGCCAGCGCAGATAGCGCCTGCGGCTTATAGGCGGGCGGATGTCAGGGAACCCATGGCTCCAGCCGTGGGCCCCACCTTGATGTTTATTGTCATCTGGGTCGTTCATGAGGTGGGCCCCTCCCTGAAGTGGGCCCCCTCCAAGTTTTAGCCGTATTCAAATCTCAGGCGGCCCACACCACAAGGAGTAGTGTTGATTGAGTGTCTACCATTGGAACCTTTTTAGGGCCCACAGAGGTTTTAGATTAATATGAAATTTGTTTTTCCTTTCCATCCAAGTCTGTACGACCTTACCAATAGATGGAATGGGAAATAAACATTTAGGTGGGCCCTACGTGGGACCCACAATGATGTATGTATTTTATTCACACCGTCCACCAGGGACGGTGGACTCCACCATGGTGCATGTGTTTGCACTACACCGTCCAGGGTTGGACGGTGGGACCCCTATGAAGCATGTGCTCTCTCCATGTTGTCCATTTATATGGAACCCACCATGATGCATGTGTTACATCCTGTCCATCCACCCATTTTGGAAGCTCATTCTATGGCATGAGCTAAAGAACGAGTTAGATCCTTAGCTCATGTGGACCCCACCGTGATGCATGGGTTGAATCTAAACCGTCTATCCATTTTAAAAGCTCATTTCTTGGCATGAGCCATAGAATGAGCCAGATCCATTGTCCAAGTGAACCCCATCTTGGCATGTTATGAGACCACCTTAATGCATCTATGGTAGTCTATTGGGGCCCACTTTGATGTGGATGTAAGGCCCATGTTATGAAGCCATTCGATGTACTTATGGCCCATGGTTGAGGCCCACTTTGATATATATATGTAGGGCCCATGGGTCGAGGCCCATTAGATGTATTAGGGGCCCATGGGTTAAGGCCCATTGAGATGTGTTAGGGCCTATGGGTTAAGGTCCATTTAATATACATATGGGGCCCAATGGGTGTGACCCATTTACTACACATAAGACCCATGAGATTAGGCTCATTTAGTGCATTTTAAGGCCCACGGGTTATGACCCATTGCAATGCACATAAGGCCTATTAGTGCGACCCATTGATGTGGCCCACTTGATGAACATAAGGCCCATATGATATGGCCCATTTGACGTATTTAAAGCCCAATGGGATGTACCTAAGGTCCATTGTAATGTGTGATCCCAACACGGATTATGTAATGGTGTTTACGATGATCGTGCCTTGGGAACAATGTTGGTTTGACGTCCATATTGCAAGTATAATGTTGGTTAAATGTCCACATTACGACTCTCCCTAGGGCCCATTGATAGGCCCGTACTTATTGCGAGTAGGCCGTCTAGGCCTATCTGCGTTGTAAGGATAGTTCATTACTTTATTACAAGTTTATTATAGTTCCATGACTCATGATCATACGCATCATATGTATGCTTGATATAAGAAGTGACTAATCATAGCATATGACTTCAGGCAGGTTGTTTATGGGCTTTCGGTTAGGCGGCATTGCCCTACATGAGCGCACGTTACGCGTAGGATTGCTGCATGACTGGATAGTATAATTCATGCATTCGCATTGTATGATATGGTACTGTACGCCCTAGCGACATCAGGGCCGTAGCCTCTACAGGTGTATCGTGATTGGTAAGATTGGATACCAAAAATCTTATTCTACATGGGGTGCTATATATATCTCTAGGTGAAAGTCCTTAAACCCTTATGGTACCAAGAGGTTGCTCCAACGTCTGGACCGAGTGGGTGCATGAGTGCCGAGTGCCGATTACCAAACGGTCGTGCTTCCCACTGTGTTGGGGTCGGTTGGAAGGGGGTGCGGCCTTACCCACCCGAGAGTAGGGGGTAAAGCTAGGCTGAGTTTGACCAGCTCGAGGAATGGGTCCACTATCGACGAGCCGAGCCCGATATTGGCAGGCGGATAGTGAGGTCTCTTCCACTTACCTTATTGCGATCGATGGGGCGGCGATCTAGTTTAAAGTGTACTAGACCCCGGTGATATTCTAGATTTGAGCTGTATTGATATGTGGACTTAGATGAGGATTCACATGCTTGAGTTGCACTTCGCATCACATGGCCTTAGTATGGCCGACATCATTCATGCTTTGCACTGCATGGCCTTGGTATGACTAATGGTATTCATAGATCCATTTGCATATTCCGTATTACTCTGATATTGTATGATTATATTACTACCATGCGCACACACTTTCACCACCCTCTAAGCTTTCTATAAGCTTATGCATGACCGTTGCGTGCAGGTGACATTGGATCACAGCAGCGCTGAGGCTTGAGCACATGACAGATTATTTTGGAGCTTTTGGTCTATCATCATTGTATTTCCCCTTTATGCTCATTGTACTTCTAAAGTTTTTGATCATAGTGGAAATGTAATGGAGTTTTTGGTTGTTGTTTGTGGGTTATGCCTTTGGTTATGCTTATTACGAATCAAACTGTCATTGAAAATCCTCCTCGTGGCATCCCAGGATCGAAACCTGGCGAATGGGTGCTGGAAGTCGATAATGAGGTTCTACGGAGGATGTCGGCACCAAATTCGGTGGTCGAAAATTTTGTGAGCCCGGTTTCTGAGTTTGGGGCGTGACACAGGAGCTCTTGCAAGTTATGTTTCTGCCCTCCTCTCCAATTGAACTGCTTCATTAACGGTCCTGACTGGGTACATCTGAACTCGATCCTGAATTGTTGGTCATAACCCACCTACAAATCGTGCCACCTTCTGTGACTTAGATTCTAATAGATCATTTTGTGTAGCCAACCACTGGAATTCTTCAGTGTAATCTGTAACAGTTGGACTTCTTTGTTGGTAATTTTGGTATTGCTAGAATAATACCTGTTCATAATCACTGGGGAGAAATCGTGATCGAAGAAGGCGTCTCATCCGTGGCCATAATGGAATGGGTGCCTTGTTTTGGTGGGCTCGTGAGAGTTATAATTGTTCCCACCATACAGAAGTACCAAATTTCAACTTAAACGTTACTAATTTTACTTTTTTATGATCTGACACATCCATATAATCGAAATATCTCTCTACTTCGGCTAACCAGTTGAGAAATCTTTTATACGTAATAAACCGTTAAAATTAGGTAGTTCAGCCTTACCTCAATAGTCTCTTTCAGCACAATCTAGATGATTGCCTCCATGGATTGGTCATCGTGTAAAACCCCCATTAATGTCCTTGTCACTAGAACTTAAATCATCTGGTGTAGCCCTACGGTTTGCCAATGGTAGTGCTCTCTGAAAATTGAGGTTGTGTTGTATAACAACTATGGGTGGTGGAGCAACCATAGGTGGTGGAGTACCGCCTAGGGCTTAGGACAGAAGTAGCACGGACAGAAGTAGCACATCCGCATGACGGTTGAGGGTTGCATACAGCCCTTGCATGTTCAACTGACTCTTCCGGTGAAAATCTTCCATTCTTTCCGAAAGATAATGAATCCCTGGATCACCGTCCACAGGATTTTGATTCATACCTTCATTTTTTGCCATCGGCCCGAGGAAAAACCTCGCTTTGATACCAATTGATGCAGGGATGAACGTGATGAGGTCGATCACTGTCTTCCTCAAGGATAACTACTCTAAATCCACAGAGCTTCTCAGGACTCCTCGTCTTCCTGAAGGATAAGTACTCTGAATCCACAGAGCTTCTTTGGACTCCTCACAGAGACTTCTCGAATCCACGAGAAAAGAAAGCAAGAAAATAGAAATAAATTCTAATAAATGAAATTGATTAATGAATGAATAAAAATGAGTTCACAACCCTTTAAATAAGGGAACTAAGTAATAAGAAAGAAATCAGAACTAAACTACAACTAAAACTCCTAGAATTCGCGACTTACTATAAATAGTAAACTTACTATTTATAGACGGTCGTGATGTCTACTAGAGTGCAAGGTTTTCGGCCAAAAATAGTAAGTATCCTATTTAGCTTCACTAAACCATTCTCCTAATTATTTTAAGCACTTTTCATGTTGGACACAACTCCTAAAGCCCAACAGATGAAGAGTTATAATAAAACTAAAACTTTCCATTTATAGTAAAAACGAAAATAAAACAGGAAAACGACCGTCAATCCAGGGGTTTTTCACAAATCTGGTTGGTGGAACCCAGTGTAGTGGGGTTGGTTGGCTAAAGTAGGTCGTTCTACCCCAAAATCATATATTTTACGTCAAATAACTCATTCCAGATTGCGAGATACGCCCGATTTAAGGTCCAACGGTCCTGATCACTTATGTAGTCGACCGGGCATTTTCTGATCCATCTTGGCCATGAAACTGTCTATGACCTGCTCTACATTAAAGAGTAATTATGAATAGAGTAATTAAAACTAAGAATTTAAATGTGGAAACTAGGGTGCCAAGGATCCACTTAAAGTGATCAGGGAGCTCTCTTACTTAATTTAAGTAATATAATTAGAATTGGTGTCTTATCCTATCCAATTGAAAAATATATTAATAAAATCAAATCTGAACTTTCATTAACCTAATTCTCAATGAAGGATAACTATGATAATTGGTAAGGATTCCATCACCAAACCATGCCCAAGAGACAATGACAAACAACAGGATTTACCAATCTCATAATCTCAAAGCAAGAGAATTGTGAAGATTAGGAAGTATTCCATCACCCTACCATGCCCAAGAGACGATGATGAAAAATAGGACTTACTAATTTCACAATCTCAAATCAAGAAAAAAAGATACTCAAAGCTATTTTAGATCTACTGCAATTTGATTCACAATAAACCATTAAAAACAGAAAGCATTCCTTAAATATCAAATTAGAATCCATGGAGTTCAACATAAATATGAATTAAAGCAATCGAAACATCCCATCATGCTACAAACTTCACCTTAACTCTAACTGAGAGGTTTAGCCAATCATAGACATGATTGAACCAAAGTTTCTTAAGAAAAACGTGAAAACAACTAAAAAAGAAGAAAAACTCGTAGTGATGGCTTTTCCACTCTTTTGCTCCACTCCTTAAACCTTAGAAGATGTCTAGGAACATCCTAGGGAGTCTTATTTATAGTTGTGAAACTCTAACTTTCACACCTAGATGGAAAACTCTAGAAACCGCTTCAAATTTACATAGTTTGCTAAAATAAACCTCACTCTGCGCAGTTCCAAAAATAGGTTTCACTCTGTGCAATTTCATAAAATGACCTAGAGTTTCAAAATATGGTTTTTCAGGACGATTTCAGGATTCATTTTCTTCACTCTAAAACTTTAATTTTCTTCATTCCTTACTTAGTTTTCTTGGATCTTTGGCATGTGAATTCTTCAATATTAGTCTCCTAAGATCCATCCCTTGCCTTGGTGATTCTTGAGCATCAAATCCATGCTTTTAGCATCTTTTTCAATATAAGCTCTTAAATTCACCTTGCAATATAAACATGAGTAAAATAGAATATTAAGAATTATCATGCTCATAAAACTAAGATATAAATGGAGGATAATATGCAATATTTGATCCTTGACAGTAGAAGGCACCTCCCACTCCCCTGAGGCCAAGAACCACTTATTCTTCTAGTCTTTGTTGGAAGTTGGGAGCCCAATGACGAGACCTTTACTGCGATAAGGCCTCGTCAAAAGACAATACCAACACATCTCCTATGGATCGTGCTTGGCTTGATAGAGATACATAATTTCATCTATCGTTAGATCCTTATTTTTGACCTAATGCCACATGATGAAGGTGGCGAATAGTGACCACTAAACATTGAGGGTGAGCGAACTAGGAGCCAACTTCAAGTGCGCCATTATCGCCCCCATGTAAGAATGAAGAGGGAGCTGTAGCCCACATTGGAGAGCGCGGATGAAGATAGCTATTTCGCTCTCAGCTGGGTTCCCAGAGGCGTCAAGTGGAGCAGGGGCTCGAATATTCACAGAGTCCAAATCTAGTACTTTGTTCGAATAGCCGCCATTTGAGACTCGATCATGACCGAACGCCCTGGGATAAGCTTAGCAGGCCATCTGCCCTTAGGCCTGATGTCCGTCCTTAAAACAGGGCTCGACAAATTCTCTTCTTGCCTGTACCCCGGGTAGCAGCCTTCAAGGTCTTAGCCTCTTTTACCCAAATGGCAAGGGGTATAGCAGTTAGAATTTCTACTGACCCCCCGAGCCTGGAGTCTACACTTTTGGGCTTGCTATCCTCCTCGAAAGTGTAGCCCTTGCAGACATCGTCTAAACCATTTGGCATTGGGATCGATGGAAATGCGAAAAAAAAACTGAGAAAGTAAAGAGCAGAGGATAGGGAGACTCACAGGATTGAGTTCGCTCCAAGAGTCACAGCGACAGGATGATGGCTAGCAAATGATGAACCAAATGAGTGAAGCAATGGCTTTTATACTAGTCCTAGTTGAAAAGCAATCATGACAAGCAGTTATTGCTAAAGTCATACAGCTATTGCTGACCACTGCTCCATACATGGCAACACCTCATTAGTCCAAGCAACACGTCTTCCGTGGCCGAGCACTGGCTACAATAAATGGCAATTAATGTCGTATGTGAAGAGCCGCCCACCTTTTTCTCGTGACAATGCTCCTGGCGGATTCCTAGGCTATTTGGTCATCTCATGTCCTCAACCCTTGACATGTGTCCTCATGCCACTTACCAGGAAGCGAATCGCTCACTGTAAGGAGCCCAACACCTTGATAATAAAGCTTATCATTATGGAACCGTTCTCAATGCAATTATTAGGATGAAGTGAACTGCCCCGCTCGCTCATCTTCCCGGCATGAATTCGCTCCTTGAGCTTGCATTACAAACTCAAGGAGTAGGGGGCTTCTGTTATGGGAGATTCTGAGCCGACCTCAATCGAAGCCAGCTCGACTCAACCACATCCTAGGATGGTTTAACTGAGCTTAGTTCAAGGTCAGCTCGACCAGACGAGCAGCCACATCAGATACTTCATCAGGCAGGATCATAAAGGTAGGTCTGACCCACGGCAAGATATGGGCTCGAAAGATTTAGACCGAACTGAATACAAGTGATCGGGGCATATCTGTCTACAATTGATCTGACGTGATTCGAGACCAATCAGGGATAATTGTGCTAGGCCCATTTGCTTTGTTTGAATCCAGACGATCAGTCAAGATATTACGGTTGAGGCGAACTTAATCGGGTAACGCACGATGGCGTTAACCACCATGCCACGTTCATTGAATAACTGACGACATCAGCGCACTTGCAATTCTTGCCTAATGACGGATATCATGCCGAGATTGACGGACACGATCACTTCAACTAACTAGTGTAAATAAAGGACTCACCTACAAGAATAGGTACACAAAATCTATCACTTAAAACCCACTTACATTACTTAGACCCAAATTCCTAGCTTGAATTTAGCATTAGAGAGACCACTTCAAAGATATATAAGACTTTCTTCCTATTTTCTCAATAGAGAGACCACGAAATATGTGAATTGTACATGTCCTGATGCAAACTGGAAAACTAGAACATTTAGTGCTCAGAGAACACCGGGTCTTGTCACTTTAAAAAGTATAAATAGAAATCAACGAGTCATTTTGTTTAAGGTGTATTCTCGAGGCATCCTTGGAGCTAGATAGGCACTAGGGAGGACTGTCAATGGTCCCATGAGGTGGAAGCGGAGGCGTAGGTGGAATTGGAGCTTGCACCGATCCAGCGCTAGGTCCAGGATCCATTTGGTTCTTGAGAATGCGTCCTTCCTGAAATTCCAAGAGCACAATCAAAAGCAATGAAGTGGATTACCCATAGTAGAAGAGAGTTTACAAGTACAGTTATGACAATGCATCAAGGAAATAATGTTACACGTTTGAAAGTGAGACGTGCGGACCCAGACCACCTCCAAGTCTGGCACCTGTTGGGTTGGACCAGGACTAAGGCTATTGGACATCTAGGCTAGGCTCGAGCAGGAGTTTTGAGGCTAGATGATTAATCACGTTGGGACCAGAGTTCTAAATTGGGTGAATCGACTCCAAACTCATCCGAGTCTAAGTCTCGGTGGAACTAGTTGGCAAGATCAACTTGGTTGAGACATGACCAGACTCGTTGAGTTGGCTCAATGAGACTCAGCACCACTTGAATCTCTGAAATTTTAGAAAGAGTTAAGCATCTCTACCACCAAAGTTCACAATTCATCTATGACATTTTATTTCAATTTTCTATTCATAGTTACTAAATAGGTATTATTACTTTAAAATTCTTATTAACATAGTTATTTCAATTTTCTATTCATATCATGTTGAGTTTCGGATTTTGAACTATGGTTGAGACTAGGCTTGAATGGACAGCTCGCCCTCTATTTCATGATATTGGAATGGATACGCTGCTAGTGAGTCAACTGGGATTGAATGTTGTTGCTTGTCTTGTCTAGTCAACCTGTTTGGCCATGTGCCCATGGTGTATATATATATATATATATATATATATATATATATATATATATATATATAAGAAAGGTGGAAGCTCGCAACTTACATAACTCTGTTGATTATCGAAAAATATATAACCTTCGAGTGGGCACCCCAAAAATATAAAAATGAGCCCAACACCAACTCTATAGCAACACAACAAAACAACCCCTTCAACCTTTAAACAGGATCTACAATAGCTAAAAAAACATCTTACCCTAGTCTGACACTGAATGATGAAATACCACGAGTAGAAGACCATATGCATAGCTCATGGGATGGAGGTTTACAAGTCTATTCGTAAAGTCAGAAAGATGCCACTATTAAGTATGCATTAGAGGAAGAAATTCTCGATGAATAGAAGATCTCCACAGTTTATTTGCCTTAGAGTCGAACTGCTATATTTTATTACAACCATCCATTTGATGGTCATATTTGGATGGTTTGGATTATGCGCATGGGTCACATGTATTGGACGGTCCATGTTGGGTGGCAAGCTTATGGGAAGTATGGTCTATAAATTGTTGGTACTCACAAAAGCACACAAACCAAAATCAAACAAAGTATCACAATCGCACAAGCAAATCCAACAAGCATGCAATCCTAATTTTACATGAAAAAATCATTACGGGAAAAAATCATGGCACAGAGTGATGAGTAATGCAATTTGAAAGTAATATTATAAGATGTTACCAATTGGAACAACTCTCGAATCTCCTTTAAATTCCTAGCTATGCTCTTGAACCCTTTAGAACAACCTACAAAGCTCTAATCCTATTAATCCTTTTCCTAATCCCAATTACACTTGCTATATCTACTATCCAACAGGAATAGGAAATAAATTGTGCACTTATGAAATTCTGCCCACGCCATTGATAGGTCCTTTGATGGCTTTGATAGCCATTGAGGACTAGTCGATGACATTAAAGATCCTTCGAGGCCATTGAGTAGAAACCTCTAAAATTGTCTTGCAATTAACTAGGATTTTCCCCCTTTTTCTTGATAGGATTGAGCATTTGTCGATGACATCAACATTTGCTTAATGTGATCGACTGGTCCGTCGATGCATCGACAAATTCTGCTACAGACAAATTTTAGACATTAAACAACAATCTCCACTATGTCTTAAATCTTCATTCTCTATTGCTCCTTTGCTATTACCATCACTAATAGCCTTTCATCATACCTTCATCATCACTTCTCATGCACACCTCATCCTCATTAAGGATTTTTCAAGCCTAAAGAAGTTACATAAAACTTAAAGTTCTATTTGGGAACCACCTTTATAAGTATGTCAATTGGATTCATGTTTGTTTGTATCTTCTCAAGAGTCACGCTACCTTCCTCAAGCACTTATCGGATGAAATGACGACACAAATCAATATGTTTAGTACGTGAGTGATAAATAGAGCTTTTGCCAAATTTATCTTGCTTTTGCTGTCATAATTAACTAGCACGGCCTCTTGTTGAAGCCCCAACTGATTTATCATTCTCTCAACCAAACCGCTTTCTTAATGTTGAGGGTCAAATAGTGCATATTAGACCCCAGTTATTACATAGATTTACAAACATGATACTGTTTAACGGCCAGTTTTAACCGTATTTGTGATGCAGGATATATTTGAGAGCATGAACTGCAAAAAGGTATTAAAAGCATGGATTTAACGTTCAGAATTCACCAAGACAATGGACGGACTCCCGGGGACCAAGATCGACGGAATTTACACGCCAGATATCTACAAAAAATCGAAAAACTGAAGCTCAAGTGGCCCGAAATTGGTCCAGAAGGCAAGATCACAGTGTTCCCGCTCTCTGATTGACTTGAAACTTCATACACGTGATGGGGGCCATAAATTAACCGTACACGTCAAATTTCAGCCATTGGATCCATGTGAAAGTGGCCCAGCAGAGAGATCAGAGGGTGTTAGCCATTAAAGTATATCTTGGCAATCCATAAGCGATCAAGGCTCAAAATTAAGCGTTAGAAAGAGCATGAAAAATAACAAGCCCTGGTGAAATTTTATTTCATTTGAACGGTGCAATCAGGAGATACGGACAACAAAAGTTATAACAAATGAGAAGGGAAAATATGTAAATATATGTGCATGCATGGAATCCACGTGAAGTGGATTGTAATTTTAATGGTGAATATTATCCACACATCAGTCGAGCGTGTGGCCCACCCTGAAGTCGGATCAACGTCAAACTGGAGGCCATGGGCTAACATTACTTACAGGAGCTGATGAAGGAAGTGGATTTCTAAGACGAATATTGCAGTGGACCCCACCTATTTTTTACAAACAATCCAAATATAACCTGCGAAAACGTCCAGTGACGGACGTGATAACCATTGGGTTTTGACAGTGGGCCCCACCCATTGTCCATATGTACAATCCAAACCGTCCATTCGCATTCCAAGGCCGCTCTGATGGTGGACTAGGTGTCAAAATTTTGAGAAAGAACCACTGGAATGATCTCCAACCGTCTGATAGAGAATAGACGGCCGAATGGAATATCCTATGGGTCACACCTAAATCGATCCAAAACCAGTCATATCTACATGTATTTTCCTTGTGATTCCGGTGGACGGCATGGATTTCGCAAAGGATAGATGAAGTAGACTCCACCAAGAAATTTACGTAGCCATGACCTGTCCTAACGCTATCCGTGCATAGCCTTGACCCGTCCTAATGCTGTCTGTCCGCTGTGAGTTGAGGTGGCCCACGACGATGACCAAATGGATGATCTGAGACGTCCATCATGTTCAGGGGAGGGTTTCGACCAAAACTCAATCAGTTTCATGCACCCATACAGTCATTCAAACACGCAGAGTAAGGAACAAGTTGCCACGTTGAATAATAGTGTGGTCCACTCAGAGCTCGAATCTACTTCAATCTTGGAAGAATGACCTAAATCGATACTACGAACCTAGTGGACAGAACTGATTCTTCAATCACCATAGAATATGAGCCCCACCAAGCATCAAAGCAAGTTGTTTGCAATCTCTTCCGCTGCCTACGAAGCAAGTGCGTGAATTCTATCCACCGACTCAACCACCAACCGACCTCCGTACAGCTGGCTATAAGGTGAAAAAAAAAGAGAGGAGTTTGTGCTTGGGCTTGGAGACGTGAGGCTGGACGTGGAACGAGCAGGAGAGTAGTTTTTGTTTTGTTTTCTTTTTCTTTGTTTTCTTTCTTCTTTTCCCTTGATTTGTGTAGAGATCTTGAGCTAGATCATGTCTGGCTAAACCTCTTAGCTAGGGCTAAGAGGTGAAGCTTGTGGATAGATGGGAGACTCTACTTTTAGCCTTGATTTATTCTGAACCAACATTGATTTTAGTTTTATTAATGGCATGTTTTGTTTAGTCTTTAATGGTCTGTTGTGACTAAAATTACAATAGGTCTGCAATGGCTTTGATCATGTCCTTCTACTTTTATGTTTATGACGTCAGGACGTCCTATTGTTCACCATAGTCTCTTGGGCATGGTTGGATGACGGTACCCTTCCTAACTTTCATACATGTGATTGGGTGGTAATTAGTTTAATTCTGTTGTTTGTCATTGTCTTTTGGGCATGGTTTGGTGATGGAATCCATTCTAATTCATATACCTTTCATCTCTTGAAAACTAGATCAATGACAGTTCAGTTAATTTTCATGAAACATGCATAAGATCTCCTTGATCTCTACAAGTGGATCCTATGAATCCCTAGTTCCCTTCTCCTGATTTCTCTCAAGTTTAGATAATTATTTCACCAGTATTCCTTCAAATTCAATCAGATTAGATTTCATCTTAGCCTAGTTCTAGTTCTAGATAATTTTAAATAACGTACAAGTTTCAGTCCCTTGGGATTCGACATCGGTCTTACCGAGTTATTACTACATCACAACCCTGCACTTGGGGAGTGAACACTTAAATACTTCTGTCACTGCCATATACTTAACTCCAGTTATGTAAAGAGCCACTACTGACTAAAGCTTTGACATCCAATTGATCACTCCACCTACTAACACAAATAAGTAGATGAAAGCCAATCTTCTATTATCCACACTGCCTGCATAATCTGAATCCACATAACCTGCTCACTTGTTTTCTAATTTTTCTAATGCCAAGACGTAGTCCTGCGCACATCAAATATATCAAAATAACTATTTCACTACCTCTTAGTGTTGGTTACCAAGGTTAAACATATATCCACTAACAACACCCACCACATGTGAAATATCTGATCTCGTACAAACCATGACATACATTAAGCTGTCAATCGCGCTTGAATAAGGCACACAAGAAATAACTACATTTTCTTCATCTATTTTAAGACATTATTCAAAAGAAAGCATAAAATGAGTTACGTGGGGAACATTGACCAGAATTGCCTTATTCATCTCATACATCACCAATTCCTTCTCAAGGTATTCTGCTTAAGATAACTATAGTTTGGTCTTCTTCTTGTCTATGTGTATATCAATGCCGAGAATCCTTCTTACAGCCCCCAGATCTTTCATATAAAATGTCCCTGATAGTTAAGTCTTCAGTATGTCGATCTCAGTCATGTTATGACTAATGTTAAGAACATCATCAATATACACTACCAAGATAATGAACTTCCTATCACTAAGTGTCTTGTAATAAACACAATGATTATAGTCGCTCCTGATAAGCCTCTAACTTACTAAGAATCAAATTACCACTGCCTACATGACTATTTTAGGCCATGCAACGATCTCTTTAACTTGCAAACATTGTTCTTTACCACTTATAAACCTTCTAGTTGCTTCATGTAAATCTATTCTTCTAATTCTATATGTAGGAAAGTAGTCTTCATGTCCATCTATTTCAACTCAAGATTGTATTGGGCAACCTACATCAATATGAATCTAAGTGATACTTCACCATAGGTGTAAATATCTCAGTGAAGTTAACATATTATCTCAAAGCATATCCCTTCACTACCAAAATTTTCTTGCATGTATCATATTTCTTCTTGAAGATCCGCTTGCACCTGATCATTTTATGGCCGATGGGAAGCTCCATTAGCTCCCATGTCTCATTCTTGTAAAGGGATTCCATCGCATCATGCATCATCACTTTTTTCACTTTTTAGTATCTACATCTTCAAGTGCCTCTTGAAAAGTAGACAGATCCCCCTCATCCATAATGAGCGCAAATGTATCATATGTGGTTGCTCCACCTATTTATGTCCCTATATCTTCATTTTAGTATTAAGCTATGTCTCATTTCTGTTTATCTGACATCCACAACCGACTTTTCTTCCTCCTTGTGTTGATACTTAAGGATTAAGAATCCTTCATCGAATTTGACATCATAACTAAGGATAATTTTTCGTGTAATTTGATCATATAGTCATACCCCTTCACACCATTACCATAGTCGACAAAGATGTACTTTTAGCTATTTGGTCCAGCTTATCTCTCTTAACTGATGATATATGAGAGTAAGTATCTCATACAAATACTCACACCCCTGAGTAGTCTTCCTGTTGATCACTCTTCACTTTCTTTGGAATTTTACAATCTATAGATGTAGAAGGGGATTGATTCACCAAGTAACAAGTTGTGTTAACGGCTTAAGTCCAAATTTCATTTCCCAACCCATCACTTTTCATCATGCATTAGGCCCTCTCTAAGAGAACGATTCATCCACTCAGCCACACGATTCTACTCAGGCGTGTGACACATTATTTTGTGCTTCACTACCCCTTTATCTTTGCAAAATTGATTGAATTCCCAAAAGTGAATTCCCATCGTTATCTATCCTCGTGCTGAGTGTTTTTCCACCATCGCCTTCCACTGTTTTAGGTTAGTGAAAACCTCAGATTTACTTTTCCTAAAATAAACCCACAATAGAATGCAAATAATTTAGAACCTCTATTGTAGTTGTCAATAAATTTAATAAACCATGAGGATCCTCCACTAAAAACTACGGGCGATGATGCCCATACATCAGAATGCACGTAATTCAGAATCCCATTACATACATATTTCCCATACTTAAAAGACAATCTTGACTACTTGCCATATATACAATGCTCGAATATATAAAAATTAATGCTATTAAAAGTTGGTATTAAACAATGGTCAGAAAGCCCCTTCATGCCCCACTCAGTCATTTAGCCTAAGCATGCATGTCACACACGTAAAAATGTGGAATCCACTATAACTGTTGTTACTTCACTCGATAAAGTGCTTCTGATTAACTTGTAAAGGTTATCATTCCTTCATACTTTCATGACTACGAGTGCCCCCTTTGAAACCTTAAGGATGCGATTGAACCCGGTGAATTTGTACCCAAGTGTTTCAGGAGACCCAGATTTATCAGACTCTTCCTCAAATCAGGAATGTGTCTCACATCAATTAAGATACGCTCAATGCGATTAAACATCTTAATGCGTACTGATCCAACATCAACCACATTACAAGCATTATCATTGCCCAATAACACCTGGCCACGATTGTAATCACTATAACTGGTGAACCAACTCCTATAAGGGGTCATGTGATACTAAGCCCCCGTATCCAAAATCTATTCAATAGTGAAATACTAGAATTTTGAAGCGTCCAACACGTCACTACCACTTTCCTCCTCACTGAATTATGCACTATTGGCCACCCTACAAGAACTCTTTAATTTCTCATTCCTCGAGTAAGGATTTTAACAATACTTATTCATTTGTCTTGTCATGCCACAATTTCAACACTTCATCTTGCCTTTGTCCTTGCCCTTGGATTTGGATCGCAATCGCAAAAATTCACTATCACACTCAAAATCCCCCCCCCCCCCCCCTCATAATTAACATATATATAAAAGAACACATGTGTTAAGACTCAAATATTGCATATTTTCTCCCATTTATATCTTGGTTTTATGAACAAGATACTACTTAATGTTATATTTTGTGTATGTTTGTGTTGTAAGGTGAATCTAAGAGCTTGGATTGAAAATAATGTTAAAAGTATGGATTTAGTGCTCAAAAATCACCAATGCAAAGGAGGGATTTTAGGAGACCAAGAACGGAGAATTCTCATGTCAAAGATCTAAGGAAACCAAGTACAAAGGATGATGAAAAGATTGACAAATGCATAGTTAAACAACAGAAAAACAAGATAGCTCGGTCACACCTAAGCCAACTTCGGTGCCACCTAAAGTGCACAAAACAGTCCAACAAAAAACAACCTAATTCGGTGCCATCTAAGCTTAATATGGTGCCACTAAAGCCAATTTCGGTGCCACCTAAGTACTTTGCACATACAATTTTAGATGAGATAAATTTCAAATATGATTTTGGTGCCAATGAACTAACTTCGGTGCCACTAAAATCACTTAGAATCGTAATGTAGGGCCAACACGGATTGCGTAATTTGAAGAGGTATGCGAAAATTTTAAGTTGGTGCGAAAGGCAGAGCTTCACAACTATAAATAAGAGTCCTTAGGACATTCCTAGGTATCTTCTAGAGTTCAAGGAGTGGACCAAAAGGGTGGAGCCATCGTCCAAGAGCTTTCTTCTTCTTCCTTAGTTGGTCTTTTTGTTTTGTTTAAGAGTTTGTAGTTCATCATGTCTATGGTTGGCTAAACCTCTTAGATAGGGCTAAAAGGTGAAGCTTGTAGTGTGATTGGGATGCTTGCTTTGCTTTGATTCATATTTTGGTTGAACTCTCTTGAATTCTAGTTTAATTATAAGAAATATTTTTAGTTTTTAATGGTTTGTTGTGACAAATTACAATAGATTTGTAATAGCTTTGAATATCTTCCTTTTCTATTTTGAGATTGTTGGATTAGTAAATCCCATCATTTGCCATTGTCCCATGGGCATGGTTTGCTGACAGAATCCCTTCCAATCTTCCTAATTCTCCTTCTTTGATGATTAGATTCATGAGAAGTTTAGAGATCTGAGCATCTTTTCTTCCAAATGGATAAGATAAACTTTGATTCCATTTGTGTCCTTGAATCAAGCAAAGTAGCATCCTGAGAAGGTACAAGTGGATCATTGGCAACCTAGTTCCCACCTTTAAATTTATAAGTTTTAATTACCTCGTTCAAAATTACTCTCTTAAATACTTCAGATATGGTTCACATCTTCCTCTAGTTCTACTTCTAGTGAAATTCAAAAGACACACAAGTTCGGTCCTTATGGATTTGACCTCAGTCTCACTGAGATTATTACTACATCACGACCCTACACTTAGGGTTGTAAACAACACGTCATTGCTTTTCTTTCTCATTGTCTTCGACTGAAGTGTTGAGATAACAGTCTCAATGCCAATAGTCATCCTGTTGGTACAAAATGAGTCTTTAAACGACTCATACGATTCTATAAGAGATTTCAACAAAATACATACATGATTTTCATTATTCATTATCTCATCCACATCCTGCAATTTGCAAATGAGCTATTGAAGTTACTGATGTAGGCCTCAACGTCAACCCCTTCCATTATCTTCATATTGAACAATTGTAGCTTCAGATACAAATGATTCTTAAGAGACTTCTTCGCTTAGATGTTCTGTAGTTTTTCCCATGTATCTACTGTAGTTTTCTTTCTCATAATAATATAAAGGATCTCATCCATTATACACAAATGGATTGAGACATTAGTATTTTTTTCCCTTACCTATTCTAATATTCTTTTTCATAGTTTTTAATCACTTTTCAAGGAGTGCATCTTTCAATTCTTACTGAACTAGGATGGCATTAATCTTAATTTTTTTTTACTAGAATACTTCTCTCATTGAACTTCATATTAGATGTCATTAATACCTTGCTTTTAGATTTGATCTGCTTCCCAATGTTAGATATAATACCACTTGTTGGGACTCAAGGAAGCATATAGAGTATAATCAAACAAAGTAATCACAATTGCATACACAAACCCAGAAAGAAGGCAATATGAATTTAAATGGAAAAACCCTTTGTTGGAAAAAACCATGGCACAAAGTAATGAGTAATACACTATGAAGTAATATTATAAGAGATAATAAATCTTATTGATTGGAACAACTCTCAAATCTCCTTTGAATCCCAATCTATGTCCTTAAACTCTTAGAAGAACTTAGAAAGCCCCAATCCTCTTCATTCTTAGCCTAATCTCGATTACACCTACAAAATTTTTCACGTACCTTCAATGGGTCCAATGATGGCATCGATGACTATAGAGGACTAGTTGATAACATCAAAGATCCATCGATGTCATTGAGTAGCAACATCCAAAACTATCCAGCAATTAACTAAGATTTTTCTAGATTTTCTCGATCGGATTGAGCATCTGTCTATGGCATCGACACTGCTCGATGGGATCGAGTGGTTTGTCGATGACATTGAAATTTTTTGTTAAAGATAGAGTTAAGGCATTAGACAATATAAATTGCATGTTTCCTAGGTTAGAGGTTGATGGGAAGACTGGATTCTCTCTTTTCAAGCAGTATATATAGAAAGTATAAACAGATGTAAACAACTCATTTTATTTTAGATAAGTTCTTGGGAAACTACAATTTCTTAAGGGTCCTTAGTGGGTTTTGGCACTAGACATTTGATATGCTCACTATCCTCTTTGGGATCAAAATATTCTGAAGGAGGAACTCAACATGACCACTTGCCTGAAATTTGAAGAGCATGATGAAAAGCAATGATACCAAAAAAAATGGTACCACCTGCAAATGAAAACTACAAGGAGTTATATTGATGTACAGAGGGTTGCAGATAATTTCATGGCCAAGATGGACTAGAAAAGGCCCGATCGAAGGCGGAAGTGATCCGGACCATTAGAACTTAAAACGGTCTTATCTCGCAAATTGGATGAGTTATCTAACTTGCCATATATGATTTTGGGGAAGGATGAGCTACTTTAGCAACCCATCCCACTATGCCTGGTTTCCCACGCCGAATTTGCGAGATTCCATCACATCGATGGTCAAAATCCCTGTTTATTTTCATTTTTACTATTTATAATAAGTTTTAGTATGACTATAACTATTCATCCATTAGGCTTTAGGAGTTGCGTCTAACATGAAAATTTCTTAGAATAATTAGGAGAATGACATGGTTGAGCTAAATAGGACACTATTTTTGGCCGAAAAACATGAGGTCTAGTGGAAATCATGACTGTCTATAAATAATAAGTTTAATATTTATAGTAAGTCATGATTTCTATGAGTTTTAGTTGTAGTTTAATTCTGAAACTTCTTCCAATGTTTAGTATCCCTATTTTAAGGGTTGCAAGCTCATTTATTGGGATCATCAATCAATTTATGAATTTTTTAGAAATTATTTTCTATTTTCTTCTTTTTCTCATGAATTCAAAGTATCTCTGTGAGGAGTCCAGAGAAGTTCCGTGGATTCAAGGTATCCCTTGAGGTAGACTATGCTCAACCTCAACATGTCCTTCCCTATGTCAGTTTAGTATTAGAGTGAGGCTTTTCCTCAAATATATGTCTTCTAATGACTGGTCGGGACACAATCCTATGGATGGTGCTCCATGAAATCATCTTTTAACTGTAGTGGTTTTTGAAGCAACATAATGAGAGAATCGGCAAGTCATGCGAGGACCATAGGCTTCCATTGATCTCATGATGAAGTCCCTAAGGTAGCTCCATGTTCATGGTGGTGATCTGCCCCTAATAGGCACTAAAAATCATAATCACCCTAATCGTAGGATGGTGTTAGCAGTGAACCAAAGGATCATTCCTAAGGAAGGGAGATCCAACGAAGAGAGGTCAACAACATGATCCTCTAATATTCTAGACAAGGCGGTAATCGAGCAGATTGGTCGGATTGAGTGTTTAAGATGAGGGTGATATCCTTAGTTTAAATGGCCAACTTCGTATTGAGGATTTCCTCGATTAGTTTTCTAAAGTTGAGCGATTCTTTGACTATATGAAAATCCCTAAAATGAAGAAGGTCAAACTTGTGGCCTACAAGTTGAAGGGTGGAGCTTTAGCTTAGTGGGAGCAACTACAACTCGAACAGATAAGATAAATGAAAGCACCAATCCGCACATGGAAGTGGATAAAGTAGCTACTACGTGCATGATTCCTTCCTAACGACTACGATCAGGTATTATTCAAATAATACCAAAATTATTGGCAGGGTAATCAGTCAGTAAGAGATTACACAGAAGAATTCAACCGCTTGGCGACACATAATGATTTGGTCAAGACTGAATCACAACAAGTCACCTGATTCAATGGTGGATTACGTATGACAATCTAGGATGGGGTCTAGATGTTGCCCATTTAGACAATGAGTGATGCAATCATGTATGCTACTTGAGTGAAAGCACAACTTGAACGCTCCAACACACAGACCTATCCTATCGCCAAGGTCGCCTTGCCAAGTCTGTCCCAAGGAGCTCCACAGCTTAGAGGGAAAGAACATATAAGAGTGTACACTCAACCTCCTACACTCATGAACTGAGATAAGGGAAGTGGGTAAGATAGGCTCTAAAGGGGTGTATCGATGGCTGCTAATTTCAATAGGATCCCAAACCCCTATGCTCGACCAAGACTCGACATTTGCTATCATTGTGGCCAACCAGTGACAAGTAGTAAACCTTACAATCAATGATGGTAGTGGTAAAAATGCCGATTAAGACCCGGATATTGAGGAACTAGAGCACGCCATAGAGGAGGAGGTAGATGAGATAAGATGTTATTGGGGCATAAAAATAATGATAATCAAAGTTCAAGAAGAAAATTGATGAAACACTTATGTTGTGCGTGACCACGTAAAAGATGTTGGTTGCTTAGGTTTGCGCAACACAGATGATGGTTTCACGGGTTTACGCAACATCATTTTAAGCATGAAGTCTTAAAAGGATGAAATGTTGTGCACGATGGGTCCCATAGCACATTGATTGAGGGTTCACACATGTGAAAGCTTATAAATACCCCACTCCCCCTCTCATTTTATTGACAATAAGAGATTAGAGCTCCTGAGAAGAAGAAGACCTCTGAAGGTACTTTGGAGAAGGAGGAGAAGAAGAACGAAGAATGAAACATGAACTTTGGAGAAGAAGAAGAAGAGCAAGAAGAAGAGCTCTGAAGGTACTTTGGAGAAGAAGAAGAAGAAGGTAATATTAATGAGCCCACCAACCCATCTAGCAATAAGAAGCATAAACTAGATAGTTATAGCTAAGAATTATGAAGCGTGATCTAGTATGTATGTTCAAAAGTTACCTCCATATCAAGGCCCAGTTATATGGTCCACTACCATAACTCTTCATTGACCTTGTAACAATATCATAAGTCTCTGGCATTATCTGATTGAAACCAAATTGACGAGTGAATCTACTTGGATAATATGGTTCCCGCCAAAATTTGTTACCCGCTCTCAATGGAAGAGTATTGGACTTGATGGAAACAAGGAATGAATGTTCATTGGAAGAGATAGAATTATTATCAATAACTTCTATATCTTTTGAAAAACTAGTGCGCGAAAATTGAAAAAGTCAATAGGATCACCACTCTCTATTTTCCTTATGTCTCAACCATTTGATTTTTCAATCATCTTTCTCAATTAATAATATTGAAGTAGGAGCTGATTAGGATTTGAATAAGTACCTTTTGAATCAACAAAGGTCCAAGGAAAATACACTCCTAACCAGCTTATGAAGAAATGCCAAGGAGCATAAACTAAAGGAGGCTTGAAGGATGAACCCTCAAAACCAGAAATGACATCTCCAGAAGAACAATATAAAGAGCAAAGGACCAGAGGAGCTAATGAATACTTCTGACCTTCCGCCATCATGCTTGCAACCATGAAGAGAGATGGCTTGATGATTTCTACTTGTTTTGAATTGGAAAATATCACCAAGCTTAGCCAATAAGCTAAGAAAGTGGCCAGTTCACAAGAGGAACTATATTTAACAGTACTTTCGGTATTCTCTCAAATAATTTTAAGATCTTGATGATTCTGAGCCATGAAGCTGTTAAGATAATGATACGATTATCAAACAGGTGATATATACATATATATATATATATATATATATATATATATATATATATATATATATATATATATATATATATATATATATATATATATATATGTATATAAAATGAAGATTTTGAAAGAAAAAAATACATATACTGTAAGGTTCAGAAGAAACAAGCCAGCCAGTCAAGAGAATGAATTTCACTAGGCTGTGGAAAATTAACCATTTATCTGAAGAGTTCAAGAGAAGTGTTTGAAATCTCAGGTCTATTCTTTCCTGCAAAGGTGAGAGAAAATTCTTCATTTAAAGGCACATATTCATCGAAAATATTGCCCATAATAGGAAGACTTGCTATGCAAAGGAGATCCCACAAGGTGATACTGATCTCACTTAAAGGAAAGTGGAACAAATTGGTAATTGGAGACCAAAGGTTCAGAAAACCTTTAAAGATAGCTGCATCCCTGCAAAAATGTTTTGACGTAGCTATGATTGCATTAAAAAGGTCAATCTGCTTTAGGATGGAAACATGTTTCCAAGCAATGGCTTGAGCACAGGCGCTATAGAAATCTTGAGGTGATAAAAGACCCATTGCCAGGAATCCTTTTGTATTCCAGGGTGATCATTCGGCGAAGAAACGTTGTTGGGCAATTTCAAGAAATGAGTACTAAAGAGTTGCTAAGGGTCATAACATGGATGCAAGAATAACATTTTATAAATCATGCCGGCTCTCTGAGGGGACCTATTCTCTTGTAGATAACTTGTTAAAAGCTACAGTTCCATTATAATCCAATTATATACAAAAACAAGATTATTTCGGATCATTTGATCAAGTGGTTCACTACACGGAATCGACCAGTGATGTCGCAAATTGATAGGGATGACAACTTTCTTATTCTCAAAAGGATTATGGAATTCAAAGATTTCATCATGAGTTTCTATGCAATCCCAAGAATTTTGGAAAATCTGTCTAACTTTTGAAGGGGGCGAATAATTCTTCTTTCTTAGAGATGAAGCCTTTGATTACTTCAGGAATTCATCCATACATCAAAGATTATCGGACATGTTTTCCTAGCCATTACAAGATAGAAAGATGAAAGAACTTTAGGTAAAATTTGGCAATGCAGAGTATGAAGGACAAAGATATAAAGTTTCAAGAAGTAAAAGGAAGAATTTAAGACTTAGAAGATTCTGAATATCAGAAAATTTTCAAGACTTAGAAAAAGTTTTGAAAAATAGAAGTTCTTGCTCAAAGCAAGTTCATTACGCAGAGGTGCGTAAAGAAGTGTTGTTGCGCAAAGCAAGTTCGTTGCACCAAGGCAACTCGCAAAGACAATTCGTTACGGGGGGAAAGTCCATCTTATGAAGTTTGGACGACAAAGTGAAAGTGAAAAGAAAAGGGGCAAGTCCTGTATTTAAAGGAAGTCGAACGCAACTGCAGCTGCGCGAAACCCAATAAACGTTGAGCGGGCCCGTGTAACGACACACAAACATGAGTGAAGGATGAAGGTTGATCCTATTTCTTTGTTATAAAGAAGAAGAACAAACAAAGGATCAAGGGGGCATCTGTTGGGGCATAAAAATAATGATGATTAAAGTTCAAGAAGAAAATTGATGAAACACTTGTGTTGCGCGTGACCGTGAAAAAGATGTTGGTTGCGTGGGTCTGTGCAAAATAGAATATGATTGTGCAGGTCTGCACAACATCATTTCAAGCACGACGGCTAGGAAGGATGAAATGTTGTACAAGGTAGGCCCCATGGAACAGAGATCGAGGGTTTGTACGTGTGAGAGCTTATGAGTACCCCACTCCCCCTCTCATTTTATATACAACAAGAGATCAAAGCTCCCAAGGAGAAGAAGAAGACCTCCGAAGGTACTTTGGAGAAGGAGAAGGAGAAGAAAAAGAAGAAGGAAGAATGAAGGAAATGGATTTTATCCATTGTTCTGGACCACGTGAAGACATGTTGTTGTGCTGGCCTGCACAACAGCATGTCGTTGCGTGGGGATTGATACAAAACGACATATATGCTATCAACATTCTCGAATTCCTTCAAGTGCACAAGCATTTTCTACAATCTAGTGCTTCTATGCATAAAGAAGGCTTCTATTCTAGTTGAATTGAAGGAGAGGATGAAAGATGTTAAAATTCACACAACACTTTTATTACTAGGATGAATATATCGTTAACCGAAATGCTGTTGAATTTGATATTCAAATTTATTTAATATTAATACTTTGTCCACTTTACCTTAGAATCAAGGGATGAGAGAATGAAAATGAATTCAGAATAAATGAAATACATTTTAATGACTGTTCTTTTTATCTTTTCTTTGTTATTATCAAGTAAGATAACCCCCAAATCAAATGCATTTTTTACTTTTTGAAACAGATGGTTCAACAAGATCATAGCGAGTCGCTCATCGTGAGGAGACTACTGTATGCACTAAGGAAAGAAGTACCCCACAACAACATAACATCTTTTAAACTAGGCGTATGGTGAATTGAAAAGTTTGTGACATGATCATCGGTAGCGGGAGCAGCGAGAACATTGTCTCCATGGTGATAGTGGAAAAATTACAATTAAAAATAGAGCATTATACCTCCCCATATATGATAGGTTGAATTAAGAAGGTCAGCAAGACAAAGGTAACTGAACAGTGCACTATATCTTTTTCAATTGGTAAGCATTATAGAGAAGAATTAGTATTTGATGTAGTCAACATGAAGGCCTATCACATGATACTCGGTTGACCTTAGCAATCCGATTGTGACACCCCTCATAAAGGGTGAGATAACGTATATATTTTCTTCAAAGACAACCAGAAAACCATATTAGCCCCTATGGATACAGAGGAGCCACCCGAAACTTTTAAAGTGGAGGGTCATTTTCTCTTAACCATACAAGACTTTGTAGAGGAATCCAAAGAAACAGGATAAGCCTATCCATTAATTGTAGGGGGGGGGGGGGGGGGGGGGGGGAATCGAGCCCACCAACATCGCTGAGAAACTAAAACCTTGCTACATAAGTTCAAAGAAATTTAGCCCAATGGATTGCCTCCCATACGAGATATTTAGCACCATATCGACCTTATCCTTAAGTCCAGCTTACCTAATCGTCCTCTTTATCGGATGAGTTCGAAGGAGTATGATATTATGTAGGGACAAGTGGAGGAAGTGATCCATAAGGGTGTTATTTGAGAAAGCATCAGCTCATGTGTCATACTGGCTCTATTAACTCCTAAGAAAGATGGGAGTTGTCGCATGTGTGTCGACTGCCGAGCCATCAACAAAATTACCATAAAATATAGGTTTCTCATACCATGGCTAGATGATATATTAGACATACCTGAGGGAGCAAAATTATTCTCTAAATTGGATCTAAGGAGCAGTTACCATCGATTCAAATACGAATGGGTACTGAGTAGAAGATGGATTTTAACACCAAGGAAGGGTTGTATAGATGGAAGGTCATACCATTCGATCTTTCAAACGTGCCTAGAACATTCATGAGGTTGATGAACAAAGTTCTGAAACAATTCATTGGGCGGTTTGTTGTGGTTTATTTCGATGATATTTTGATATACAGTTAGGACGAAACAAGCCACATGGAACACCTTATGAAGGTACTTTAAATGTTCACTGAAAATAAATTGTATCTCAAATTTTTTTTTAAAAAAAGTGCAACTACTTGACTGACAGCCTTTTATTTTTAGGCTTTTTTGTGACATCCATGGGCATTTAAGTAGATGAGGAAAAGGTGAAACCATCAGGGAGTGGCTGGTCTCAATAAACATCCATGAGGTACAAAATTTTCATGGATTGACAACATTCTATCATTAGTTTGTGAAGAATTTTCGCATCATTGTATCTGTAATTATAAACTGCATAAAGAAGTGACAAATTTTGTGGACTGATGAAGTCAACAGGTGCTTCGTCAAAATTAAACACAGGTTGTCCATAACCTCGGTTCTTGTACTTCCCAACTTCGACAAACTATTCAAAGTTAAATGTGATGCTTTATATGTTAGGATTGGGGGGTCTTGTCTTAAGAAGGTCAGTCAATAGCCTTCTATAATGAAAAGATTAGTGATGCATTCCAAAAGTGGTCGACATATGAGCTTGAATTATACACAGTGGTCCAGTCACTGTGACATTGGCGACATTATATGATTCAAAGGGAGTTTATTCTTTACATAGACCATCAAACTCTCAAATTCATCAATAGACAAGCTAACGTGAATCGTGTGCATGCTAAGTGGATTTCATTTTTACAGGAGTTCACGTTTGTATTAAAATATAAGTCTGAACAGCCGAACAAAGTTACTGGTGCACTGAGTTTCCATACAACTTTGTTAGTCACTATGAGAAGTGAGGTTGTCAGGTTTGAGTGCCTTAAGGACGTATATGTTAATGACGACGACTTCAAGGATGCATAGCTTAAATGCCAAGAAGGTCACCATAGTGACTTGTATATGTAAAACAAGTTCATTTTCAAAGGCAATCAACTGTGCATCCCTAAAAGTTTGTTGAGTGAGCAAATCATCCAAGAGCTACATGGAGATGGCTTTAGTGGACACCTTGAATGGGACAAGATGCAAGCTCTTGTTGAATAACGGTACTACTGGCCACAGTTAGTAGTGATGTGGGTAGAGTGGTGCAATGTTGTTATTTTTGTTAGGTCTCTAAGGGGAATTCTCAGAATATAAGCATTACACACCGTTATCTGTACCTAACGGCCCTTAGGAGGACATATCAATAGACTTCGTATTGAGTCTCTCATAAACACAGTGTGACATGTATTCAATGTTCGCGGTGGTAGATCGTTTCTCAAAGATGACACACTTCATTCCATGTAATAAGACCCTCGATTTGACGCACAGGGTGAATTTATTCTTTAAAGAGGTCATGTGACTGCATAGGATCCCCACAACTATCACTTTTGATGGCAATACGAAGTTCATTAGCCACTTTTGGAGGACTTCGTCGAATTGGTTTGATACATGATCTTAGTTTAGTAGTGGCTACCACCCATAGACTGATGAGAAAACTAAAGTTATGAATCGTATGTTGGGGAGCCTCCTACGATGTTTTTCAGGATAAAAGCCGAAGCCGTTGGATTTAGACTTATCTCAAGAAGAATTTGTATTCAACAACAAGGTGAACCGCTTAACAAGAAAGTCCCCATTCTAAGTTATTTATAGTCGAGTGCCTCGCCGCACACTTGACTTAGTACCTTTGCATAAGTTATAGGTATGAGCATTGTAACGGAACTTATGGTAGACAAGATAATGGGCATTCATGTCAAGGTCGAAGCTAAGTTACACACCTCAAACAAAAAGTATAAGGAACTAGCCAACAAGCATCGACAACAAAAGGTGTTCGAGGTGGGCGCTCAAGTTATGGTCCATTTATGCAGGGAAAGATTTCTAACTGGGACATACAAAAAATTGATGAACAAGAACATTGGATCAGTACTGTTCCTCCGAAAGATTAATGATAATGTTTACGTTGTTGATCTTTCAGATGACATAGAGATCTTGCACACCTATAAGATTGTGGACCTGATCGAGTATCATGAACCAAAGTAGGATAAGATATCGAGGATGAGTTCTTTTGAAGTGGAGGGGACTGATATAGAGTGAGTCATGGATAATTTCATGGCTAAGATAGACTAGAAAAGGCCCGACCGGAGGCAAAAGTGATCTAGACCGTCAGAACTTAAAACGGCGTATCTTTCAAACTAGAATGAGTTATTCAACATGCCATATAAGATTTTGGGGTAGGACAAGCTACTTTAGCCATTAAGCCCCACTACACCATATTTCCCATGTCAAATCTATGAGATTCCATTAGATCAACTATCAAAATCCCTGTTTATTTTCATTTTTACTATTTATATTAAATTTTAGGTCAATTATAACTCTTCATCCGTTGGGCTCTAGGAGTTGCCCCCAACATGAAAAGTGCTTAGAAAAGTTAGGAGAATAGGTGGTTGAGCCAAATAGGACACTTACTATTTTCTGCCGAAAACCATGAGGTTTAGTGGAAATCACGACTGTCTATAAATAGTATGTTTATTGTCTATAGTAAGTCATAGTTTCTAGGAGTTTTAGTTGTAGTTTAATTCTAAAATATCTTCCAAAGTTTAGTGTCCCTATTTAAAGGGTTGTAAGCTCGTTTATTGGTTTTTTCAATCAATTTATGAATTTTATAGAAATTATTTTCTATTTCCTTCTTTTCCTCATGGATTCAAGGTATCTCTGTAAGGAGTCCAGAGAAGTTCCATGGATTCAGAACAATTATCCCTTGAGAAAGATAGTGCTCGAATTCAACAAGTCCATCCTTGTAGCATATATGGTATGCAGGCTTCATATGATGCTTGATACACAGACACTCATAAATTGTACATGGCATATATTAACTTAAATTAAAAAAAAATACTAAATGTGCATCCCACTATCACCCAGTCATAATCTCAAGATTCGATTTTATTAACTCAAATAAAACTAATTTTATTAAGTAACAGAAAAAAGTGGCTAGATATTTGTGCATCCCACTATTGCCTAGTCACAATCCTAAGATGGGATTGGTTCAGCAATCCTAACCTCAAATTCATGGACACTTGTTGAAATAGAAATATTGGATATTTTTCATTTTTAACCACATAATAAATGTCCACCAATCCATTTTTTAGATAATAAAATAAGCTTAATATTTGGTTCTTGATATATCTACCCTAGGTACCATAATTTGGATGGTTTAATTTGATTACTTGTACACCATGTATGGAATTTTTAAATAATTGCATATCATCTACCGCACTACCAGAGTATCAAAGTTTCTATAGATGATTCATATGGTTAAAACTAGTCTAGATATGAATAAGGCCTGAATTGAGAACCTGTACTAACTTGTCTGGACTGATCTTTTTAGTTATTGGAATGGATAATAATGGATACTCGGCTAGTGGGTTAGCAGGGGGTGGGTCTAGATGTGTAACTAGGTGGGGGCATGTTTGATGCTGGGATGGGTGTGATAAGGCCGATCACCGTCTTCCTAAACTGCATAAGTTCTATGAATCCACAAAAATTCTTGTATTCCTCATAGAGATTACTTGAACCATTAGGAGAGATAGAAAATAAAACTAAATTCAAAATAAATTGATTGATAATAATTAAAAAAATGAGTTTACAATCCCTTAAATAGTGATATCAATCCTAGGAAGAGGTTTCAGAATTAAACTACAACTCAAACTACTTAAAATTGTGACTTACTATTTATAGACGGTCATGATTTCCACTAGACTTCATGGTTTTTTGGCCACAAATAGTGTCCTATTTGGCTTAACCATGTTTTTCTCTAAACCATGTTGGGCACAACTCCTAAAACTCAATGGATCAAAAGTTATTATCGAATTAAAAGATACTATAAATAGTAAAAATAAAATAAAAAAGGATTTTTGATTTTAGATCTGATGGAATCTCACAAATTTGGCATGAGAACTCTAGAGTAATAGGTTGGGTGACTAAAGTATCTTCTCCTGCCCCTAAATCATATATGGTACATAGAATAACTCATTCCGGTTTGCAAGATATGCCTATTTTAAGGTTTTGCGGCCCGGATCACTTTCACCTCCGATTGTGTCTTCTCTGGTCCATATTCGCCATGAAAGTGTCCACGACCCACTCTGCATTAATCCCCTCCACTTCAAAAGAACCCATCCTCGAGTTCTCATCTCGCTTCGGTTCATAATACTCGGTCATGTCTGCGACATTGAAAGTATGTGAGAACTCCGGGTTATTCAAAAGATCAACAATGTAGGCATTGTCATTAATCTTTAAGAGGATCGACACTAGTCCAATCTTTTTATTTTTTAACTTGTTGTAAGTCCTAGTCAGAAATCTCTCATTGCGTAAATGGACCATAACTTGGTGGCCCAACTCGAACACCTTTTGTCGTCGATGCTTTTTGGCTTGCTCCTTATACTTTTCATTCGAGGCATGCAACTTGGCTTGCACCTCTACATGAATGCCCATGATTATGTCTGTCATATGTTCTGCTAGAATGGTCATGCCTTGGAGCTTGGGCAAAGGGACCAAGTCAAGTGTGTGGCGAGGCACTCGATCGTAAATAATCTGGAACGGGGACTTCTCTGTCAAGCGGTTCACCACGTTGTTAAATGTAAACTCAGCTTGAGACAAGACTGAATCTTACTTCTTTGGTTTTTCACCTGAAATATATCAAAGGAGGTTCACTAACGTGCGATTCACAACTTCAGTTTGCCCATAATAGATCTCTGGGTGGTAGGCACTGCTGAACTGAGTTGTGTACTAAAATGATTCCACAAATTCTGTCAGAAGTACCTAATGAATTTTGTATCATGGTCAGAAGTAATGTTATTGGAAACCATGTATAGCCGCATGACCTCTCTAAAGAATAGATTTGCCACATGTGTCGCATTGAGGGTCTTTTTGCATAGGATAAAGTGTGTCATCTTTGAGAAATGATACACTACCACAAATATCATATCCATGTTGCATCGTGTTCATGGTAGACCTAGCACGAAGTCCATAGATAAGCCCTCCCAAGGGTCATTTGGTACTGATAACGGGGTGCAGAGACCTATATTCTGAGATTGCCGCTTAGAGGTTTAGCAAACATGATAGCGCTACACCACTTTACCCACGTTACGTACTAACTACGGCCAGTAGTACCATTCCCCAATAAGAGCTCATGTCTTATCCCACCCAACATGTCCACTAAGGCCACCTCCATGTAGTTCTTGGATAATTTGCTCCCTCAGCGAGCTTTTAGGGATGCATAGTTAATTCTCTTTGAAAAGGAAACCATCTTGCATATGTCAGTTACTAGGGTGACCTCTTGGAATCTAATTTATACATTATTGGATTCATCATTATCGGCATATATGTCTTTGAGGCGCTGAAACTCGACAACCTCATTGCTCGTGGTGAGTAACAGACTTACTTTTCCATGCTTCCTATACTTATATTTTAGCATAAATGTGAATTCCTATAAGAATGAAATCCACCTAGCATTTACACGATTCATGTTAGTTTAACTATTAATGAATTTGAGAGCTTGATGGTCTATGTAAAGAATGAACTCTCTCTGAATTAAGTATTTCGCTAATGTCATAGTGCCTAGACTACTATATACAATTCAAGCTCATAGGTTGACCACTTTTTACGTGTATCACTAAGCTTTTCATTGTAGAAGGCTACCAACCTGCCTTTTTAAGACAAAACTCTCCAAATTCTAATATATGAAGCATCATATTCGACTTCAAACAGTTTGTTGAAGCTGTGAAGTATAAGAATCGGGGTTGTGGATAATTTGTGCTTAATTTCAGCAAAGCACTTATCAGATTCATCAGTCGACTGAAATTGTTCCTTTTTTATACAATCTGTAATGGTGACATAATGATGCTAAAATTTTTCACGAATTGACTACAGAATGTCTTTAATCTGTGAAAACTTCGTACTTTGTGGATGTTTGTTGGAACCGGTCATTCGTTAATGGCTCTCACCTTTTCTTCATCCACCCAGATGCCCATGGACGTCATAACAAAGCCAAAAAATAAAAGGTCATCGGTTAAAAAGTTCTATTTTTTAAAAATTGAGATACAGCTTGTTTTTGGTGAGCACTTGAAGGACGTACATGAGGTGTTCCCTATGGCTTGCATCATCCTGAGTGTATATCAAAATGTCATCGAAGTTGACCACTACGAACAGTGCAATGAATGCCTTAAGAACTTTCTTCATCAACCTCATGAATGTGTTAGCACGTTCGAAATATCGAAGAGCATGACCATCCATTCATACAACCATTCTTTGGTCTTAAAAGTTATCTTCCACTCATCACCCAACCATATTCGAATATGATGGTAGCTACTCCTTAAATCAAATTTAGAAAATAATTTCGCACCCTCAAGTATGTCCAACATATCGTCCAACCATGATATGAAAAATCTATATTTTATGGTAATCTTGTTGATTTCCCGACTATCGACACACATGCACTAACTCCCATCTTTCTTATGAATTAATAGGGATGGTACGATGCATGGGCTCATGCTTTCTTGGATAAGACCGTTATAGATGAATTCTTTCACTTAACCTTGCAGAATATCTCACCCCTTCCGACTTATCCGATAGTGAGGATGATTGGGTAAGCTAGACCCAAGGATAAGGTTGATATGGTGCTAAATATCTCACATGGGAGGTAACACATCGAGAAGGTTATCGAGCCAAATTTCTTTGAATTCATATAGCAAGGGTTTTAGTTTCTCAAGGATGATGGTGGGCTCGAGTTCCTTCCCCTTTACAATTATTACATAGGCATGTCCCGTTTCATTGGATTCCTTCACAAAGTCCAATGTGGTTAAAAGAAAATGGCCCTCCACTTTAGAAGTCATGGGTGGCTCCTCTGGATCCATAGGGGCTAGTATAATTTTTTGGCTATCCTTGACGAAGATGAACACATTATCTCACCCTCTATGAGTGGTGTCATGATTAGATTGCCATGATTGACTGAGTAGAATGTGATGGGCATCTATGTCAATAATATCGCATACTACTTGGTCTTTATAATCTTTTCCAATTGAAAAAGACATAGTGCACTGTTCAGTTACCTTCATCTTGTTGACCTTCTTAATCCAACCAATCATGTATGGGAGGGAGTGATGCTCTATTTTTAATTGTAATTTCTCTACCATGACCTTGAAGATGATGTTCTCTCTACTCTCATTGTCAATGATCACATCATAGACTTTTCGATTCAACGTACACCTAGTTCGAAAGATGTTATGTTATTGTAGGTGTACCTCTTTCCTTGGTTCATACAATTGTCACCTCATGAAAGGTGACTCTCTATGATCCTATGCAACCCAATTTTTCTCATCCACTTCATCCTTCATGGTGTGCTCTAATCTGTCAACATATGGGTCTTCATCGATGTCTTCAGCACTACCATCATTGATGGCGAGTTTCGTCACTTGTCGATGGGGCAAGTGTTTGATAGGTGACCCAATTGGCCACAACAATAACAAGTATTTGGCATTGGCCGACCATAAGATTTGAAATCCTACTCAGGCCCACTGTTATGGGTACCACACATTAAGGCCTAGATGGGCCACTCCCTGTGTCATGGTTTGCGGTTGTAGGAGATTTAAGATGTCTTCATATTGGTTCTTTTCCTCATGCTAGCACTGAATCTTGTGTGAGACCAGTCATGGGAGGCCGAGTTGTAGGATAAGGTTGAGTAGGGACTCTTGCAAGCTGCGTTTCTACGCTACCTGCCAACTGAATCACTTCATCCATGGTCCCGACATGTGCATTTGAACTGTCTTAAATCGCCTATCATAACCCACCTATTAATAGTGCTACCTTGTATGATTCAGTTTTTAATGGGTCATTCTGCGTTACCAACCGTTGAAATTTTTTAGTGTAATCTGTGATGATTTGATTCTCCTATTGGAAATTTTGGTATTGCTAGAAAAATACCTGCTAGTAATCACTAAGGACGAATCATGATCAAAGAAGGCATCTCATCCATGGATATGATGGGATGAGTGACTTATTCTGTCGGGCATGTGAGGGTTGTAATTGCTCGCATTATATAGAAGCACCAGATTTTAATTTGAACACTACTAATTTCATCTTTTTATGTTTTGACATGTCCATGTAATCAAAACATCATTCTACTTTAGCTAGCAAGTCGAGAAAATACGTAATAAGTCATTAAAACTAGGAAGTTCGACCTTACCTCGATTGTCTTTTTCAACACGATCTACTTGATCGCCTCCATGGACTATTCATCAAGTAAAGTCGTCATCAATGTCCTCATCACTAGAGCTTGACTCATCTTGTGTAGCCCTACAATTCACCACTGGTAGTGCCTTACGAAAGTTTGGGTTATGTCGTACAGCAACCACAGGCAGTTGAGCATGGCCTAGGGCTTGGGGTGGAATTAGCATATCCATAAGATGGTCGAGGGTTGCCCGCATCCCTTGCATGGTCAACTGACTCTCTCAGTGTAAAGCTTCCATTCTTTCTAAATGATAATGAATCCTTGTATCACCATTCACGAGATTTTCCTCCATACTTTCGTTATTTGCCATCGGTCCGAGGGGAATCCTCGCTCTGATACTAAACTAATGTAGGGATGGTTGTGGTGAGATCAATCATTTTCTTCTTCAAGGGGATAAGTACTCTAAATTCATGGAACTTCTTTGGACTCCTTACAAAGATTCCTCGTGATATGAAACCTATGAAGAAGTTTACAATCTGAAATAAATTCTAAATAAATCTTAAATAAATTGATTGATAAAAAAAATGAGTTTACAATCCCTTAAATAGTGATATGAACCCTAGGAAGAAGTTTCAATATCAAACTACTACTCAAACTTCCTAAAATTGTGACTTACATAAATAATAAACTTACTATTTATAGACGATCATGATTTCCACTAGATGTTATCGTTTTCAGCAAAAAATAGTAAGTGTCCTATTTGGCTTAAGCATGTTATTCTCCTAAATTTTCTAAGAACTTTTTCTGTTGGACATAACTCCTAAAACTCAATGGATTAAAAGTTATGATCAAACTAAAACTTAATATAAATACTAAAAATGAAATTAAAAAGGACTTTTGACCATCAATCTAATGGAATCTCACAAATTTAGCATGCGCAACCTAGTATAATGGGTTGGCTAGCTAAAGTAGCTTCTCCTACCCCAAAATCATAATGGTATGTAGAATAACTCATTTTGGTTTGTGAGATACGTTGTTTTAAGGTTCTAACTATCAGGATCACTTCCGCCTTCGATCATGTCTTCTCTCGTCCATCTTCTCCATGAAAGTGTCCGCGACTCTCTCTACATCAATGTTTGGACATATGCCCATGTTTTAAGATGATGGAGTACGATTGGAAGAATCTTAGCCCAGCATTGCCCGACCCATTTATAACCATCTTGTTACATAAACTATCCAAGGAAACTAAAGTGCGCAAAGAACTTTCCTTTCAAAATGGTGGAAGGAAGCGCTTGGGATTTCAATTTACATGCCCATGGCCCATTGTTGAAAGAGCAAAGCCACTAATATGATGATCACTATTATAGATGTTATTGAAATAGAAATCTCACACATTGGGAGATTCAACCATCTGGTGGCCTTTATTTTATTTTATTTTATTTATTTTTCTTCTTCTTTTCTCTTCTTCTTCTCAATTGAATGTGGACAGTTGCCTCATTTTCATTCTTAAGTTTGTAGCTACTGATAGCCAATTTAGGGATTAGGATTTCTAACTTGTCCATGATTTTTTGGTGCATAGTTTGTCCACTTTGGAATCCACCATATCAATGGTTTGGATTCTTAACCACGTTTTTACTTGCATAAACCAAGAATCCAAGACCATATTATGCCGATCGAACACTGTAAACCCCGACCTTACCAATTATTAGTGAAGGTAACTTCTCAAACTCTCTATGTAGTGTCCCAATTTCATGTACCTAATTATACGCACACCTAGACATATATATCTACCTTGCGAAGAATACATTGAAAACTTAAACATAATGAATCAATGAAAATGATAGAAGAAATTCAATTTTGGGGATGAAATTTTGTTTAAAGGGAGTAGATTGTGACACTTCGAACTTTTCAATACCTGAGTATTGAAAGTTCTCGAGTGTTATCATGAAATTTAACTTGTTATGTACATGTGTACGATATCAATCTAGCTATCCTATCCTTACATCTATTCTCTAACATGAATCTAACCGTTGGGAATAATCTCCATTCATAGATCAAGCCATCTGACTGTTGATTTTAAGATGGAAATAATCTAGCAGTTGGTTATGATGAACAAATGAGAATATTTGGGTATATGATGATCCTATCTTAAAATCAACGGTTAGATGGCTTGATCTATGAATGGAGATTATTCTAAACGGTTAAATTTGTATTGGAGAATGAATGTAAGGTTAGGATAGCTAGATTGGTATCATACACATGTACATAATAAGTTAAATTTCATGGTAACACTCGAGAACTTTCAATACTAGGGTATTAAAAAGTTTGGAATGTTACAATCTACCCCTCTTAAATAAAATTTCATCCTTGAAATTTAATTTCTTCTATCATTTTCATTGATTCATTATGCTTAAGTTTTCAATGTATTCTTTGCAAGGTAGGTATATATGTTTAGGTGCGCATATAATTGGGTACATGAAATCGGGACGCTACAATCTACCCTCCTTAAATAAAAATCTCGACCCCGAGACTTATATGTGTATATTTATTTTATATATTTAAGTAATAAATTTTATAGCAATTTACCTATTATTTTCCCTCACATCTAGAGTATTTTTTTTTTTTCTTAGTGTTTCAGAGCAACAGAGAAAAACGGTTATAGTATGGCTAATCCTGTTACTCCGAACTCTTGCCTGGCCAGGGCGGTGAGTTCTTTAGTATTATACATTCCGGATGAGTCTCAAACTTCTACTTGATTAGGGCATTGAGTTCATTGGTAAACGTCTGGGATTTGGTATTCAAATCAAACCACTTATAACTTGCTTAAATATAATTTTGTAAGTTCTTAGCCCCGATCATTCTAGATCCTTTGTGAATATCATTTTCTTTCACTATGAAATTACACTATGTTTCATAAAAGATAGGCCCAAACTATCCATTCCTTGTTGAACCTAAGCTTCAGTGTCATCCTTTATATGAATGGTTGTAAATTTCAAAAAATGTTTTATATTGATAGCCTATCAATCCTAGAATTTTAATTTTTGATCCATATATCCAATTTATTCAAAATTTGGAGCTTAAGCCCCTATCTTATTCTTGAGACTCTAAAAAATTTCATGAGGCAAGATTCCATGGTTTAGGGGGTGTTTCACCCTTATGAGGTGTATAAAGCTTGTTGTCCAACAACAATTTTTACTGTCGAAATTTTATGAAATTTTGTATAGACCCAATCGAGATGAAATTTTAGAGGAAGGTTTATGGAGACCTAAGTGATTTATTAAAAAAAAATAATCAGATGTGTCTTCTTTCTACAACTAGTGGAGATTTCACAAACATGTCAGAATTTCATTGATATAGTCGAAAATTTTGGAATAATTAGAAAATATTTATTCATATAAGGGAAACTTGTTCTTCTTGATTGTGATTCTATTCGAGGATGAATTTTAGTTCAGAACAAGTTTATTTGAAATTCAGGAGTCATATTATGAGGGTACCTAGATTCATAATTTTTAAATTCCATGTCTAACGTGTTTGCTGGGAAATTTGAATATAGGTTTTTAATTCCTCAATTGCCTAACTCCTTTAGGAAATAATCCTAAATATAGGTATCAAATTCATAATTCTATCCTAGTCGCATAAAGCTTATGATGGTCCATGCCCACAGGTCCAGTTAATCTCATTCTCATGCTCTGATACCAACTCAAGTTAATATAAGCTTAAAGGAATCCCTCACCCTAGCCTTAGATCTAAATCTTAGGTAGATATTCATGTAGGAAAGCTTCAATATGAAAAGTTTTCACATGAATTGCGACATTACTTAAGTAAGATGAAGACACCATATATATAAAGAAGGAAAAGGCGTTTAGGCTTCTTTTTCTCTTTCTCTTTCCTTCTCTCTCTCTCTCTCTCTCTCTCTCTCTCTCTCTCTCTCTCTCTCTCTTTCTTTGTGTGTGAGTGGAGAGGGGAACACACACCTCTTTTAAAAGGAGTGAGTGTGTGAGAGGGGTGTGTTTCTCATCCCACTTGGATTGGGTTTCACTAAATTTTCCTTTACTGAGGATCTTTCTTTAAATATAACTTATCCATTGTGTCGAGGTCGTCGAATAAAGCTAGGGTATATGATTTTCTTGGTGATCTGAAATTTAGATTGGCCTATCTTCAAAATTCTCCTAACAGGTGTCATAACAAACTTGATCTCAATTAACGGTCTACACTTTATCATCAAGGCCCAATTTTGGGTGAAATGTGTACTCAGGATAGGATGATGATTGAACAAAATTTGATGATTGATCAATGGTGGAAAAAGTCTAAATCTAAAATTTCACATTTTGTTTCAAAATGAAGGAACTGACTTCATCCTTCAACGGCGTAGGATTATAGATCGGGACCTAAATTTTGTACAACCTTCGTAGTCATATGATACTAGAGTGTAGTCTAAATTTGAGTTGAGATAGACGGAAGGAAGTGGTTAAAATAAAAGATCTAGATTTACAAAGAGTTGATAGGCCTTGACAGGATAACATCTTGTTTAAGGAAAAGCCTACCAAAGTGGAGTCTTCATATTTCACACTTGGTCCATATGATGGTCAATATAAGTATTTCATATGAAAGAAAATATTCTATTATAACTACCCACGAGGTTTCTTCACTTGATAAACACCAAAATCAACGGTTAAGGGGTTGATTTGTCAATTGGTTTACTTTTACAATGATCTAATAGCCGAAATTTGACATGTATGGTTAATTTATAATACATAAACATGATATAAAGTTTCACATTAAATGGATCGTGGGAATCATGTGATTTAAAATTCAAGGGTATAGGTTAATGTTATTTTTGTAGTTATTGTTGATATGAGAGTTTTGGGAAATCTAATAGTTTTACATGATATAGGCATGTTTTTAAATAATTCTTATAAAAGAACTTATATCTAAATCATTATGAATAAGGAATTATTCACCAAACAAATTAAGGAAATGTACATATATCAACTAACATAATGGATAGTCAGATGACATGTTAAAAATAAAAAACTTGATGGTTAGTACTCTAATAGTGTATATAAGTATATGTACGACCAGTTTTGTAAACGGAAGAACCCAATGTCGATTTCTGGAGTGATTAGGGGGTAAAACATGTGCATTGTTAAATTCAAGAGTCTTGTTCACATCTGTAAGTTTCTTATATTGCAGTTCTGATGGTCAGTTAGGCATTTTCATGTGTATACGAGTGGATGTAGAGATCATGTAAATCATTTATGAAGATCGGGTGGTCCAAATTTAACATGGATGGTTAGATGTCTCTATCTAATAGTGCATATTTGACTGAGCGGTTGGTTAGGATGGACAAGTGAGAACATTTGGGTATATGATATTGATCCTATCTTAAAATCAACGGTCAAATGGCTTGATCTATGAATGAAGATTATTTCCAATGGTCAGATTCGTGTTAGAGAATGAATGTAAGGTTAGGATAACTAGATAGGTATCGTACATACGTAAATAACAAGTTAAATTTCATGGTAACACTTGAGAACTTTCAATACTTGGGTATTAAAAAGTTCGGGGTGTTACAGTCGATACCTCAAAAAAACTAACATCAATGTGTTTATAGTTGCATAATATATTGCCTCTTCTAAGTTAGATTGACCGCGAGTTCCAAAAGTGGGACCACCGAACTTGGTGGTGGATTGAAGTCACAAAATTTTGTGGGGCCTAGCGTGATGTATGTGTTATATCCACACTGCCCATCAATTTGGCAAGATCATTTTAAGTCATTTGCTAGAAAATGAGACATCCAAATCTCGAGTGGACCACACCATAGAAAGTAGTGGGGACGACGATTCCCACCACTGAGAACTTCCTAGGGCCCACAATGATATATTTTTTATCATCCAACTTATTGATGATCATGTCGCATAGACCTGGATGAAGGGAGAAAGTATAAGATTGACCCGAAACTTATGTGCCCTCTAATTAGAAGTTTTCATTGGTAGACATTCAATCTCCTGTTGCTTTCTTTGGCGTTGTCCCTTTAGCTTTGGATCTGCCTCATTTAGGGGCCAAGCTTTAAAATGATCTAAAACAAATTTGATGGATGAAGTGGATTCAATGCATAAATCATGGCGGGGCATGCAGAACTTGGTGACGTGATCACATCGGAGGTCCATGGTGTGTAGCAGACCACGCAATCCACTTCCCCAAAACTGGGCCAATGACTAATGGTGGGCATTTTAGGCTATGGTCATCAGAAGTCCTGTGCATAGTCGATAGAGAACGGGGAGCCCATTATGTGTGGCCCGGCCTAACCCGAGATAGTGTGGGCCTTACCGTGGAGCCCACCTTAATGTATGTATTTTATATCCACACTGTCCATCTGTTTTAACAGAGCAATTTAAGTAATTAACCCAAAAAATAGCAGATCCAATTCTCCGGTGGACCAGAGACAGTAGTGATTGATCATAAATGGGCAACAAAAGTTTTGAACAAGATGATATTTGTTTTGTCCCTTCATCCAAGTTCATGTACTCTTGTCAACAGGGTCGATGACAAATAAAAATTATAGAAACCTTCTGCTGGGCGCTAGGAAGTTTTTACTTGTCGGCCTTTCAATCGTAGCTGTTTTCCTATGTTATAGTACACCCAAGGTTTGGATCTTTTTCATTTTTCACTCGTGTCCTAAAGTTAATCGGTTAAAATGGATGGATAGGGTGGATAACTACGTACATCAAATCAAGGTGAGCCACAAAATCAGAGCGGCAGCTTCCTGTATGAGGCCGGACAGCTCCTAATCGGCTCCCACACGGAGGGAAGGACATTTTACTTGGCAAATTTCAACCACTACATTTAGGGCCTGTTTGATTTTTTAAATCCTCTATAAATAGGCTTTGAATACACGATTATTATTATCTTAGCTTGTATGAAAATCAGCATTGTAAAAGGCATGACACGACTTGTATTGCCCCACCATCGATCTGGCCAACATGCCACGTATTTTTGGGAAAATTGTTTCTTGCCCCCCGATAAAGATCAATCTTCAAAAGAAAGTTTGAGTTGTAGATTGGCTGCTGTTCATTGGTACCAATTGTGTGAGTCATCTACTGAGGTGGCGGTTAAGCCAGTTTTGCACAAACAATCTTTATGGTGGAGCCTACAATTCTCCCGGTTTGGCCTAAGCATGTTGCATGTTGGTGGAAAAATGGTAGAACACGCTGGTGGTATAGGTGTGGAACATTCGTACAGAGCATGAGATTGGTCCTACCATTCGGATGCCCGTTCAACCTCTGCCACCCATAATCAGGCCTGCCGTACGTAGCACCGATCGAAGTACATATGCCCCGGTATACTATTTTGGCCTTTATTTTTACTTTTTTTCCCTTAGGACTGCTACACCGAGGTGCAATGATCCCTTGGAATATGTTTCCAGCATCCCTCCAAAAATAGGAGAACCCAATCCCGATTAAGTCCGGACTTCTTTAGAAAGATGTTCCAATTGCCGTTTCTTTTGAAAGTGGTCAAAGGCGGTGCCTCGTCACACTTTTTCGGCTATGCATGCGATAGGGTGCGTCAGTTTGATAGGCCGCCCTGCTGGACCAGAGACCGCCCGCCCAGATGACAACACAGGATGATTTATTTGATGTAAAAGAGGGGGGATGCTGCCGCCCACACATTCCACACGTCTCAGCTGTATGCAGGAGGGGTTAGAAAACCTCCGCAGCATGGTATCAACTATATAACGTTCTCATACTTACCTTTGCCGTGCACTGAGGGGTCACCACTGAGGAAAAAAGCAGCATATGCACAAGTAGAAGAGCCACCATGACTGGAGATGCCTTATACGAAACCATGTCTCTGTTATACAATTAGATGGTTATGAGCTTAGGGAGAGAGCTGAGGGAGGGTTGGAGAGAAGATTCTACACCATTCCCATATTAAGAGAGAGAGAGAGAGAGAGAGAGAGAGAGAGAGAGAGAGAGAGAGAGAGAGAGAGAGTTGAAGAGTTTACTATAAGCGCATTTAGGGGCAGAAAAACTACAGTCATACACCCATGCTTCAGACTTTCTTTATATCTTTTGTGCTTCATATTAGTCTCAATAATGCTAATGTGCTTGCTTTTGAAAAGGCTAAACATTTCCAGTAAATTCATTTTCTGTAGTCGATGCCGCTGACCTGATCTAAATTCATTTTATACGGTCCATGATGCCGACCTGATCTAAGCTCATTTTCTGTGGTCCATGGTGACCTGATCTAAATTCATTTTCTGTGGTCCATGGTGACCTGATCTAAATTCATTTTCTGTAGTCCATTGTGACCTGATCTAAATTCATTTTCTCTGGTCCATGGTGACCTGATCTAAATTCATTTTCTATGGTCCATGATGCTGGCTAGATGGACACAAATGTACAACACAAGTAGCAGAGAACGATGTCTAGCAAAATACACCAATCAAAGATGCATTGGGAACCCGAGATGACCCAAAAGGTGGGACAAAAGGGAAGATCTGGATGTCATTTCCCTTGCTCATGCTCTAGCAAGAGCTGGAAGAAGAACTCTAACATTTTATTCAAAAACCAATGCTTACGGTTACCCAAAAGTTTCTGTTTGTTAATAAGCAATAAAGTTCTTCTCCTGTGTAACTTTCTTTCCACATCCAAAAATTAGAGGGCCTACACCCTCCATCAATCAAAACCCTTTTCAAATCATGAGGACCACTACACTCTCATCAATCAAAACCCTTTTCAAATCACAAGGACCAATAAAAAATAAATATTATAACTCCTAGAAAACTAAGAAATAACTTATAAAAGGAAATTATAGAAGCGGCCATCCATAAGTTGGTGTTATCATGCCCTAAACTTGGTGAACAAGTTTACAAAATTTTCAATCTGCGAATCTGGTGATGACAACCTCTACCCTATTTTCGGCTCTTACCTCCCACATGCCATGTTCCGAAAGAGGAATCTTGTAAAGAAAATTTTTAATCTCTCTTTTTGTGTGTGTGTGTGTGTGTGTTAAGGAACATAATCACAAGTGTATCAAAACCAAAACATAATCACATGTCCACTATATAACTAATTTGTATAATGTTGGAAAAGGAAATACAAATTTATCAAAACTCTAAAAGATCAAGTGCACACTCCAGCCTCAAGTTGATAATACAATCTAGCTTAACCTACAATATAAATAGACTGGCACAAGATTCCTACCAAGCTTAGCAGAGTGTGTGTGTGCACACACAATGCATATGATAAGTATATTAATATCAGAGTAAGCGAAAATGATGTTGGGCTATGTTGTCACGTCTATGAATGCTATTACCCATACCAAGGTTATGTAATACAATGGCCTACAAGGCCAAGTGTCATATAGTATAAACGCAACAAAAACATGTCAATCCTCATCTAATCCATAAATTAGAATGATTTTCAACTAGAACATCACCGGGGTCTAGTACATAAGCATTGAACCGCAATGCAGAACATGTAAACATAAGAGATGTCACTATTCACCTTGTTAGTGGTATACCAATGTTCACCTGGCTCGCCAGTATTAGTCTCTTCTCCAAGCGAGTTAGATTTGGTCTTAATCGCAACTGCACAATTCCAATAGGTAAGACTGTACCCATTTCAACCGACCATGTAATAGGGGGAGACGTAGCTACTTGTATTCGATACTCAGACATTTATGTATCCACTTGGTGTCAGCCTTAGAGCATCCTACTGGCACTACAAGATTTAGGAACTTTTACCGATGCACATTTTATGTGCTCAAATACTAGAACCAATTTCTAGTGTCTATACTCATATACGTCAGCTACAACAAAGCCGCATAGGCTATAACCCTAATGTCCTTAAGGTGTATGCTACAACCTTTGTGTTATTAGGATGTAGATGCAATCATGACATAGTGTGCAATGAGGGAATCGACATAGTGAGCAATGCAGGAATCAAACTATCCAAGTCATGCATCAAACATGCGCATATCGTGCGATCATATGAGGTGACCCTATCTCATATGGTCCCCTAAGTACCTAAAGTCGTAAGGGATATAAATGTCAATTTACCATGCATTAGGCAATTAACATAGATATATAAGTATCAATTGTGGCCCCATAGTCGGGCATACCATATGCTCTGTCACGCCCCAAAGCCGGAGATCGGACTCATAAGAATCTCGATCGCCAAATCCGGTACTGATAGCCTCTGTAGTACCCCATTCTCGGCTCCCAGGATTCCAATTCTAGAATCCTACAAGGAAGATTTTTCAATATACATTTATCTCATAAGAAGCATAACCACAAGTTTACCCAAATCACAAAGGTAACATCATTATCACATATCCACTAATATAATCATTTGAATACAATACTGAAAGGAAAATACATAATATATCAAAAATCAAAGGTCCAGATGTCCGCTACATGCTCCAAGCTCAATGCTGTTGCGACTTAACGCCACCTACACGCATCTATCATGTATAAGCTTATAGAACACTTAGAGGGTTATGAAAGTGTGTGCACAAGGTAAGTGCTAAGTATACAATACAATGCCATAAACCATACAATATCAGAATAACCGAAAATACTGATAAGATCATGAATCATACGATATCAGAGTAAGCAAAAATATACTGGTAAGTCCATGAGTGTCATCAGCCATACTAAGGCTATGCGATGCAAGGCGTGAATGCTAACGACCATATCAATGCAGAAACATGGCAACCCAAAATACCATATACTGCGGATGTAATGTAATATACGGTATGTAGTGCAAATGAAATGAGCAAGCTGTAGTGTGAAGTCGGGATGATAATACGTGGTATCACAGGTTATGGGGTCTATCACAAAGGACTTATATCCAAACCAATCTCATATTTAAATTTGGATAGATAGACTCAGTGTGGTAAACTCCTGATCTCAAGTTAGTCATGCGCTCCAACTGAAATCCTAGCCACTGTAAAAGTATACAATAATTAGTTACACACCACCAGCCCAAGTTAATAGTGAATGAATGAGTTTAATACTGAGTGTGCAACTCCTGCTCAATAAGTCCACATCAATACTGTACATCTCTGAGATCATTACCAGAGTCTATTACACTTTACGCCAACTTGTTGCCCCTAATTGAGCGCACAATTGAGTAAGTGGAAGAGACCTCACTATCCGCCTGCCAATACCAGGCCCGGCTTGTCGATAGTAACTCAACCTAGATATCGTAAGTGCTATAGCTTCTTTCTCCTTTAATCGTCAAATTTTGCAGTGCCAAAACCACTATTTATGTCTTGTGTAGCACAGTGATATATGTGTGTGTGTGTGTGTGTGTTCAAGGCAATGCATGCATCACATGCACAAGGTCAATGCTTCAAGGTAAGGACAATGCTTCAAGTTAAGAACAAGATCTACTTCAAAGGAAATGCAAGATCAAGTATATTGTTCACTTCTTTAAGCTTCAAAGTTCAATGTTGTAAAGCGACATCGAAAGACAAGTCAACTATTCATATACAAGGCTCAAGGTGAAGTACAACACATGTACTGCAAATTTAATCTTCAAAAGATCTCAAGTACAAGCTTTATTTTGTGTCGAGATATTAAGCTTCACGAACTTCAAAGAGTTATTGGAAGGTTCAATGTCCATTCTTCACTAACAAGGTTTGGATGACCTTAGATTGACCTTAGGATAGGTCATTTGAATACATAATTCAATTGCTCATTTTATAAGTGTTTGGTCTGTTCTTCAACTAGTCCTGGACTCTGTTTAACTAGTCCTAACACTAATTAGACCAGTCCAAGTAATTTCAAGACCAATCCTAAGTTTGTTACAAAATTTTAGAATTTTTTGTTGAGCCACGACCAGTCCTGGATATTGCTCGATCGGTCATGTGAACAATGCACAACTCGTTCACGAACAGTCCCGCAGCTACGACTACAACTGTGAGGCCCGTATCCTAAACCGTACTGTTCTGGAGGATTACTCCATCCTCCCAGTCAAATTTTGGCGACTCGTAATTTGTAATCGACAATTGCGCGTGACTCAGAGTCGTATCCTATTTTCTAGAGTCGGCTCGACCCGAGACTTGTACCCTTGTGACCGCACCGTCGCCGCGGTTCCGACGGCGCGTACGCACCGAGGCAATACCCGGGCCAGGAGACGTGGGCCTGTATTCAGTTCAAGAAATAACACCGCACATTGTAAATTTTGAGAGAATCCATCACATCAATCTCATCAATCAAAGTACACATCACACTCCATCACTCACCCATCCCAAAGTACAACCACCCCTCCCCTAAAGTCAACTCTCTCTTACATAAGTACACATCACTCACTCACACCCATCACATCCATCTCTCTCTCTTACACCTCTCTCTCTCATCTCTCATTTCTCTCTCATATCTCCCATGCTCCATGGGAGAAACTCACGTCTATGGCTTCCATGTGAGAGAGTAGTGTGGCCCACCTTTCTAACACCCGATCCCACCATCTTAAGCCCATCTCAACCATTAAAATTATCCATTTGGGACTCCATCATACATTGGCGGAAGAAGGAAGGAGAAATATCAAGGTGGGTGTTTCTTTCTCTCTTTCTCCTTCTCTTTTTCCTTTGTTTTGTAGGTGATCATGATGCTAAATCTTGATTTTTATTTAAGGCCCACATTCGATGGAACCCATTTGATGAATACATTGTAAGAAAGGGAGGGCCCCTAGTAGCTTTGTCCCTCCCCTCCACCACGTTTCTCCCTCTCTCTTTCTATCTCCCTTTCATTCTTATGGTGTTGATGGGGTGTGTGGCCACCTAATGGGTCCAACCAAAATCTAGGCCGTCCAAACTTTTTGAGGCATCCAAATGGTGGAGCCCACCTCACTATACAATGATGGATAGGTTTGGATGAAGGAAACCACAAAATTAGCTTTACTTAAGCCGGTGGGTCCCACACCTGTAAACCCACCTTGATGCACGTGTGACATCCACATAGTCCATCCACTGCCCACACACACATGGATCCGACTTTGATGTATATACCTAATCCACACCGCCCATCCTTTTCCCCAGTTCATTTTAGGCGTTAAGCCGAAAAATGAAGTCAATCTGAATCTCGGGTGGGCCATAATATATAAAATAGCTATTTTGGGTGATTTAAATGGTTAAGGCCCGCTGTGATTTTTATGCGTCAAAAATACTGTATATCGGACTCGTTGGATTGGTTACAAGCCGGGGGGACCACTGGTCAGTGTGGATTTTACTAATGTGGGTCCCACTTTTGAAATATTTCAGAAAAAAAGGGGAAAAAGAAAAAGAAAGAGAAGGCAAGACGTTGTAGCTGTCAGCGTCTGGAAGACGCTGCAGTGCCCAGCGTCCAACGTCCAATGTCACTGGGACGGTGGGCCCCCACCACAAGCCCCACTGTAATGCATGTTGAACATCTACTCCGTGCATTTGATGGGTCCCCTTTAATCAACAGGTCACCCCAAAAATCAACCGTTCACGGCACTTAGGTGGCCCGCACCATTTGAAATCATGTGAAGACATGTTTAGCATATAAAACGTACTTGCTGTGAGGGCCACTGTGATGTTTGGGTCTTATTCACACCGTCCATATGGCTGGACAGTGGGACCTAGCGTTGATGTATTTATTTTATATCCACACTGTCAATCAGGTAGACCATTGTAGAAATCAGTGGAGATTAAACGTCCACCATTGAAACCATTTTTGGGCCACGGAAGTTCTGGGCCTATATGAAATTTGTTTTACCTCTTAGTCCAGGTCTCCGTGACCTTATGGGCAGAAGGGATAGAAAATAAACGTTATGGTGGGTCCCATGTGGGACTCACCTATTGGATGAAAACTGATTGGCTAGTGTACGACTGGCCCGTTTGCACTCCCGCACACACTTATATATAATATATATATATATATATATATATAAGGATAGATTATTATATAATATAATATGTTATATTAATAAATGTTGAGGGTGGGCCACTCCTGCGTGGGACCACCTTTAATCACGAAATCTGTACAATCCAGATTTAACTAGATGGTGAATCTGGAGTGTGTATATAAAATATACTATACTATAATACATTAATATATATATATATATATATATATATATATATATATATATATATATATATATATATATATATATATATATATATATATATATATATATATATATATATATTATTATCGTGGGCCACATGCGTGGGACCCACCGTTGGTGGATGCACTTCATCCAGCCATCCATCTAGTTGGCCAGACATCCACCCTTTTTGGCCATCCCACCTCAAGGCTTAAGACTAAAGATGAAATAGCTCCAATGGTCAGGTGGACCACACTACAGAAATCAGGGGAGAATGAACGTTCACCATTGAAATCCCTTTAAGGATCCTAAAAGTTCTGGATCAAATGATATTTGTTTCAGTAGGGACTTGTGACCTTATGAACAGATTGGGTGGAAAATAAATCTTGTGATAGCTTTGTGTGGATTAAACAAGTGAAAAATATTACCTCCACCACCATTTGTGGTTTGGTCCATATGACCCTTTAGATATGATTCATTTTTATGCGCCATAATGACCCCTTACAATGTATGCATGATGTATTGGACTCGGCCCATTGATTCAACCCATTTGATTGATCCCATTGATGTGACCCACTTTCCATATGAGGGCCCATTTGATGTATTCAAGGCCTATGGGTTGTGGCCCATTATAATGTACATAAGGCCCATTAGTGTGGCCCACTTGATGAACATAAGCCCCATGTGATTAAGCCCTTCTTGATGTATTTGTGGCACATTGTTGAGGCCCACCTTGATATATATATGAGACCCATATCATAACGCCATTGTGATGTATTAGGGCCCATGGATAAAGGCCCATTATGATGTATTTGGAGCTCATGGTTAAAGGCCCATTATGATATCCATCTGGCCCATTTAATAAGGTCCATTGCAATGTATGTAAGGCCCAATTGGGCGACCCATTCGATATATATATATATGAGGCCCATGTTATTAGGCCCACCTTTGATGTGTTTATGGCCCATCCATGAGTCTCACCTTGATATACTTATATGTCATCATGATGTATCTTTGACCCATGAGCGGGGCCTACCTGTTGCATGTTTTGAGGCCTAGGTGCAGGGCCCACCTGTTGCATGTTTTGAGGCATAGGTGCAGGGCCCACCTGTTGTGTTTTGAAGGCCCATATGATGAGGCCTATTGTGGTGTATTTTCAACCCACTTAGTAAGGAACATTTTGATATGTATGAGACCCATGTGATTAGGCCCATCTTGATGTGTTTGTGGCCCGTTGTTGAGGCCCACTTTGATCTATATGAGGCCCATTAGTGCGGCCCATTGATGTAAAGCCCACCTGTGATACATATTAGGCCCATGTGTAGGGCTCACTTATTGTGTATTTAAGGCTTATGAGCAAGGCCCAACATGATGTATTTAGGGCCCATGGGTTGAGGCCCGTTGTGATGTATTTGGGGCCCATGGGTTGAGATCCACTGAGGTATATGGGAGGCCCAAGTATGAGGCCCACTTAATTATATTAGGCCCATGTGCAGGGCCCACCTATTGTATGTTTGAAGCACATGGGCTATGGCCCATTGTAATGTATTCGGGGCCCACGGGACATGGCCCATCTGATGTATTCGAGGTCCATATGATTCGACCCACAGTGAGGTGTATCAGGCCCTTGCATGAGGCTATGGGCCCACTATATGTTTAGCGCTATATAGGCCACTGCTTGGGAGCAATGATGGTTGAATGTCCACATTGGTGACAATGATGGTTTAATGTCCACATTATGACCTTTCCTTAGGCCTTGCTTGGTTGATTCCAATTGACATGACCGATTACCAATTATCATCGAGGTCGATTACTGATTCTGATTTGTCATGGCCGATTGCCGATTATCGATCGAGTCCGATTACCAATTCTGATTTGTCGTGGCCGATTGTCAATTATCGATCGAGGTCGATTACCGATTTTGATTTTCGATTACCGATTTTGATTTGTTATAGCCGATTACCAATTATCGATCGAGGGGCCCAATGTGGTATACATGCGACCCATTTTTGAGTCCCGACATGATGTGTATTCAGTCCATGTCTAAGGCCCAATGTGATGTATATTGAGGCCTAGGTGATGAGGCCCATTATGATACATTTGAGGGCCAGGCGAAGGAGCCCATTGTGATGTATGTTATGCCCATGAGCAGGGCCCACCTATTGTGTACATGTAAACCTTATGTAAGGCCTATCGTGTTGTATATTAGGCCTTTGTGTGAGGTCATGGGCCCATTATATGTTTGGCCCTATGTGGCCATTCCTCGGGAGCAATGTTGGTTAAATGTCCACATTGTCGAGGTCGATTGTCGATGCCAGTTATTGATACCAGTTATGAGTATATGACAGCATAACATCATAATACATGCCCACACGCATCATCTGTATGTTTGTTATGAGATGTGGTTGATCATTGCATATGGCATTGAATATGTTATTATGAGACCCCCTGATAGGCAGAGGTTATATCACATGAGTGCACGGTATGCGCAGGATTGACGTATGACTAGATTGCATGACTCATGCATCTTGCATTATGATTACTGTATGCCCTAGCGACATCAGGGTTGTAGCTTCCACAGGCATATCGTGGATGGCCAGATGGGATACCGAAAATGTTCGGTTCGAGCATGGGCTACCATAGATGGCCCTGGGTAAAAATTTCTAAAACCCTCTTGGTACCAGAGGACGCCCCAACATCAAGACCGAGTGGATACATGAGCGCCCGAGTGCCGAATACTAGGAGGCCGCGTCTCCCACTGTGCAGTGGTCAGTTGGGTCGGGGGTGTGGCCTTACTCGCCCAAGCGCAAGAGGCATTGCTAAGATGAGTTTGACCAGCTCGTGAATGAGTCCTCTATCGACTTGCCGAATAGGTATTGATAGACTATTGTCAGGCAGATAGTGAGGTTTCTTACGCTCACTTGGACTGTGTGGCTAGGGAGAGCGGTAGTGTCATTTGGAGTGTACTAAACCCCGATGATGATCTCAGAGAGGAACCGTACTGATATGTGGACTTATTGAGTAGGAGTTGTATTCTCATTCAATCATTTATTCACTATCCACTCGGGCTGATAGTGCACAACTAATTATTGTGTACCTTCGTTATAGCAAGGATTTCGGTTGGGCGCGCGACTAACCTGGGATCAGGAGTTTATAACGTTGAGTCTGACTATCCAAATTTAGGTATGGGACTGGTTTGGATAGAAGTCCCTTGTCGTGGACCCCGTAGCCTGCGATGCTACATACTATCATCCCGACTTCGCACTCCAGCTGGTTATTTCATTCGCATCGCATATTGCATTACATCTGCAGGCATATGATATCTTGGGTTGTTATGTTTCTGCACTTATATAGCCTAGACAGACTTAACAGGATTCATATATTGCATTGCATCCTTAGCATCTGATATTTGGCTCTTATGACTCCTTATTACATAACTATTCTATGTTGCATATTCTGATATTGATTGACTTATGGACTTGTCCATACTTTCGCTTACTCTGTTATTGTATGATTCATGATCTTATCAGTATTTCTGCTTATTCAGATATTATATGGTTTATGGATTATCAGTTTTCTGGTATTGTATGATTATGACATTGTATTGAATACTTGACACTTACCTTGTGCACATACTTACACCACCCTCTAAGCTTTCTATAAGCTTATACATGATAGATGCGTACAGGTGATGTTAAGTTGCAATAATATTGAGCTTGGAGCGTGCAGTGGTCTTCTGGAGCTTGATTTTCTATTTATGTATTTCCCTTTCAGTGTTGTACTCAAATGATTATATTAGTAGATATGTGATGATGATGTTGCCTTTATAAATCGGGTAATCTTGTGGTTATGCTTATTATTAGTTAAATATATATATAAAAAAATCCTCCTTGTAGGATCCTAGGATCGAAATATGGCATATAAATGCTAGGAACCGAGAATGGGGCACTACGGAGGCTGTCGGCATCGGATTCGGCGATCGGGATTCTTGTGAATCCGATTTCTAGGTTTGGGTTGCAACAAGAACTCCAGTGACTAAATATAGTTCCTCACGACCAGCCGTGGATAGGTCACGACCAGTCGTGGAGGTCACACGACCGGTCGTGCAAGGCCTATGACCAATTATAGAATGACTTTATCCGATCGCGCTCAAAATTTCAAAAATTCGTTGGTCCTACGACCAGTCGTAGTGTCTACAGGACTAGTCGTAGGTGCGATCTGTTCACCTATAAATAGAGCACGATTTTCAGAGTTTTAAAATGCAATTCAAGTAAAATTAAGACATCACTCTGAGAGAAAAGTTTATAAACTTCTTAAGCTATATTGTGCTTATTTAATATTCTCCTTTTTTAGCTTTTTATATTTGATTTTGTATTCTGCATTATAATCTAATTTGAAAGAGGGATTGTAATATTCCTACTTCTTGGAATCAAAATCAAATAAAAATAGCCCAACTTGATTTAATTTAAAATCAATCTAGAACTTAGAACCATTTCGTATGTGAGTGTAGACATTAAACTTCTATATTCGAACTTCTACTCCGACTTGGTTCTTTCGGGCTGCAACAAAAGGAGAATATCTAGGTATTTTACATTTGTGTAAATCTTCTGTTTTTGGTTTCTTCTTAGATTAAGCCAGAAAAATCTCATTCTTTTTGGTTATCTGAGGAGATCCAAAAAACTCAGAGTGTGGGGGTTTTTTGAATTGTGTAAGCCCACTTGAAAGATACATTTGTGAGGGTTTTATGTGAACTTGAAAAATCTATTGTATAGTGAAAGCTAATATCCTCTATGTAAGGATATTAGGAGTGGAGTAGTTGTGTGGCTGTTGTTTAACAGTTGGTGTACACACAGGTGAACCACTATAATTCTTTATATTTTGTGGATGTGTGGTTTATTTTCTATATCTTTTATCATTCAAGATTGTGAGATGTATTTGTGGATGTTAATGTTGTAATCTTTTACATTTTAAGCATTGTGGGGAATGTTGTAATAGCTTATATTTTCTTTCAAGTTATTTCCTTTTTATTCCTCTTTAATTTAAGTTTTTGATACACAATTCGTTCTAGTAAGGTTGTCCTGCCATAAACCCTTAATTTTTATGGTGTAAAGTTGTCCCTAAAACAACATTTGTATCAACCTCTTAATACTAGAATTTTGAGGTTACTTTTCATTTTCATATTGTGAATTGTTTAAAGTGCTATTTTTTTCCTTTAATTGATTAAATTTCGCTATTATCATTTTAATTTGGCATAGTCCTATTCACACCCCCCCCCCCCCCCCCCCCCCCCCACCTCTAGGACATATAGCTTGGCCTTTTCACGTGGTATCAGATCATAATAGCTTGTTTTAATTGTTATTTTTTTAAATTTATTTCCTAAGCTAATCGATCTGAGTTATTTATAAGATGTCAAATTTTGATAGCCTTTCACTCACTAGGCCTCCACCATTTGATGACACCAATTATGCCTATTGGAAAGCCAGAATGAGGATTTTCTTAAAATCCATGGATGACAGTGTGTGGCTAGCCATAGTGACTGAATGGACCCCTCCTACCACTGAAGTGGCTGGTATCAATGGATTAAAATATATGAGAATAGCACCTTATTTCTCTTGGACCACTCTTCAGAAAAAGTGAGAGTAGTGCTAATACAAAAGCACTAAATGTAATCACTTGTGCACTATTACCGGATGATTTTAAAAGAATTATATCTCGTGATTCTGTAAAGCAAGCCTCAGATATTTTAGAAATGACACAGGAGGGAACATCAATTGTCAAGAAATCTCAAAATCTAAATCCTTACAACCAAATTTGAAGAAATACGTATAAATGAAAATGAAATGTTCATGGACTTCTATATAAGGTTAAATGACATTATGAACTCTATGTAGGGTCTTGGTGATAAAATCTCAGAAAGTAAAATTTGTTCAAAGATACTACGCTCACTACCTGAACGGTTAAATTCTAAGGTAATCGCGATCCAAGATCTTCATGATATGGATAATATGAGGGTAGAAGAATTAGTTGGCTCTTTAGAGACTTATGAGTTAACTTTTAAAGCTCCTAAAGGTAAATTTATAGCCCTTAAATCTTCTAAAAGTGTTTCTCAAAAAAATAGCAGTAATTCTGATTTAGATAATTCTGAAGATGATATGTTCCTTTTAGCTAAAAAATTTTATAAAATTTTCAAAAGTAAAAAGAGATTTGATTTTCAAAAATCTAATGATAAGAATAGATCTAAATCTAAAACTCGAAAATCTTTAAAAGACAGGCAGTGTTACAACTGTCATGAATATGGGCATTTAACAAATAACTTTCCTAAAAAGGACAAACCTAAAAAGAAAGGAATGTTGGCTACTTGGGATGAATCTTTTGGCATTGAAGCCTCTTCTGAATCAAAAGATTCTGAAATCGAGTCGGGTAATGAAGTAAAAGCCCTTATGACTCTAGCTAAGTTTACTTTTTCAGATAATGATGATTCAACTAGTAAAGAAAATCTGAATAGTGATCATGAAAATAAAGATGATCTTCAAGATGCTTATAATGCCTTTTACAAGGAAAGTTGTAAAATTATTGTTAAATTAAAACTTCAGAAAGACAAGTTTTTAAAGCTTAAAGAATATTTTGATTCTCTTATTTAAGAAAAAATCCCACATTTCATTTTGTTTTGAAAAATCTAAAGGTGATTTAGATTTCAAAACCACCCTTATTGAAAATTTTAAATCTAAAAATAAAAAACTTAAACTTGAAGTCTCTTCGCTTTTGAGTTTAAAGGACACATGGGGGTATGCCCAAGGTGATCCAAAATTTGAAAAGCTTTTGTCTGGATCAAGAAAATGTGGTGACCGATCCGGTTTGGGCTATGATAGAAATAGTCTTCCTAAACAAAAGAATACTCCTAAGTTTGTAAAAGGAGAGTCTTCAAACTCAAAAGGGAATACTTCAAATCAAAAATTTTCTAAAAATGCTAAAACTTTTCAATATTTAAAACCTAAATGTAACAATATCAATTATAAAAATCAGAACCAAAATTCTTTAATATAGAAAATAGTTGATTTGCTTAAGGAGCTCATAAAATCTAACTCAATTAGTCGGTCTTATAATAACTATAATCATAAGAAGACCAACTATACTCCTAAATAGTTTTGAAATGGGTTCTTAAAGTTACTTGCTATGTTACCCACACGGCTTTTAAAGCTTTAAACCATTCAAAGTGGTACCTAGACAATGGATGCTCTAGGCACATGACTAGTGATAAAGGTCTGTTCACTACTCTAAAAGACATGACTAATGGTTCACTTACATTTGGTGATGGTAGCAACTGCAGGATTATTGGCCAAGGTACGGTTCGACTTTCTAACCTTCCTTTATTTGAGAATGTCTTATATGTAGAAGGTTTAAAACATAACTTATTAAACATTTCTCAAATATGTGATAAAAATCATAGCGTAAATTTTTTTAACCTAGGGTGTGAAATTTTAAATAAAAATGGTTCAGTAATATTAACTTGTCATAGAACTTTTGAAAACTACTACATCGTAAGTGATTCTAGCTCATCTAATTAATCGTGTAACATGGTCCATACCGATGAAACTATGTTATGGCATAAATGCCTTAGAGATGTACATAACCGCAATTTGTATAGATTGAGCAAAAGAGAACTGATAAGAGGACTACCTAAATTACAAAAAGTAGACAAAATATGTGGTGAATGCCAGATTGACAAACAAACTAGGAGTACTCACAAAAAAGTGGATGATAGTGCCACATCCAAACCATTGATGAAGTGAAAAAAAATACATACTGGTAATCGTTGATGATTTTACCAGATTCACTTGGGTAGCCTTCTTAAGAGATAAATCAGAAACCCTTGATGAAGTAAAAAGAGTTCTCAATGGATCCAAACTAAAAAAGGTTCTCAAGTCAGTAAGATCTGTAGTGATCATGGATCAGAATTTGAGAATAGCAGTTTTGAGAAATTCTATTGCGATCAAGGAATATCATATGAATTCTCTGCGCTCAAAACACCACAACCAAAATGGAATTGTTGAAAGAAAAAATAGAGTGCTTTAAGAAATGACAAATGTAATGTTGAATAGTATGAAGCTCCCTAAAAATCTTTGGGCCGAAGCCATAAATACTGCCTGCTATATAATCAATTCAATTTATACAAGTAAGTTAAATAATGAAACAGCTTATGAAATATGTTTTGATAAGAAGCCTATTATCAAATACTTTCAAATTTTTGGCAGCAAGTGCTATATTTTACATGACCGTGAAAATCTAGGCAAGTTTGACACCAAAAGTGATTAAGGGATCTTTTTTGGATATGCTTTGAATAGTCGAGCGTATCGAGTACTGAATAAGAGGACCAGTGTAATTCAAGAGTCCATAAATGTGGTCATTGACATCACTTGAATACACCTACCTCAAGTTCAGATAATGATGAAGTTTTTCTAATTGACAAATCAGATACTTCATTAGGTCAAATTAACTCTAAAATGAGGACAGTAAAAGATCATCCAACCACTCATATTCTTAGAAACCCTCTCACTGGTGTGCGCACTCATAGACAACTAGAAAATATATATAATTATGTATACTTTACATCTCAGATAAAACCAACAAACGTAAAAGAAGCTCTTACTAACGAAAACTGGATAGTTGCATTGCAAGAAGAGCTTAATCAATTCATTAGAATTGATGTTTGGTATTTTGTTCCTATACCTAAAGATAAACATATTATCGGAACTAAGTGGATTTTTAAAAATAAGTCTGATGAACTTGGTAATATAATTCGAAACAAGGCTAGACTGATTGTACAAGGGTAGACTCAAATTGAAGGCATCGATTATGATGAAACCTTTGCCCCAATAGCTCATCTTGAATCAATCAAATTATTTATATCTATTGCTTGCTTTAGAAAATTTAAAATTTATCAAATGGATGTAAAGAGTGCTTTTCTAAATGGCGATTTACATGAAGGAGTGTATGTTGAAGAACCAATGGATTTTGAATACCCTAAAAATACTGATCATGTCTATCACTTAAAAAAAGGCTCTCTACGGTTTGAAACAAGCTCCCAAGGTATGGTATGAAAAATTAACTAAGTTTTTATTAAGTCATAATTTTCTAATGGGAAGTGTTGATAAGACTCTTTTTGTTAAGAAACATAACGATCATATCTTAATAGTGCAGGTCTATGTTGATGATATTATTTATTGATCTACCTATACTAACATGACTGTTGAGTTTGTAGATCTTATGAAATCTAAATTCGAAATGAGCATGGTTGGGGAATTAAATTATTTCCTAGGGTTGCAAGTTAAACAGAAACCTGATGGTATCTTTATTTCTCAAACTAAATATGCTCTAAACTTAATTAAAAAGTTTAGATTTGAGAAAGGGAAAAATTTCGATACTCCTATGAGTACATCATCAAAACTTTCAAAAGACTCTACAGGTAAATATGTGGATCCTAAATTATATCGTAGTATGATTGGCAGTTTACTTTATTTAACTACAAGTGCACCTGATATTTCTTTTAGCATTGAAATTTGTACTACATATCAATCTAACCATAAAGAGTCACATTTAACTATTGTTAAGTGGATTATGCGATATGTCGCAAGCTCAACTAATTTGGATCACTGGTATCCTCATGATACTAGTGTTCAATTGGCTGGTTACACAGATGCTAATTGGGCTAGTAATATCGATGATAGGAAATCAACCAGTGGTGGTTGTTTCTATATTGAAAACTGTTTAGTTTCTTAGTTTAGTAAGAAATAAAGTTCCGTATCACTCTCAACAGCTGAGGCTGAATACATCGCAGTTGGAAATGCATGTACTCAACTCATATGGATGAATAGAATGTTAAGCGATTACGGAATTGCACAGGATTTAATAGTTTTATATTGTGATAATTCCAGTGCAATAAATATATCTAAAAATCCAATTCAGCATTCACGAACCAAGCACATTGACATTAGATATCACTACATTCGTAAATTAGTGAAAGAAAAGATAATTTCTTTGGAATACATTTCAACTGAGACTCAACTTGCTGACACTTTCACTAAACCGCTCGACAAAAGCAGGTTTAATAAATTAAAATTTGATATCGATATGTGTAATTTGAATTGATTATTCATGCATGTATGTATCATAGTATATATATTTGATAATTTATATGTTTAAATTTTAAAATTATATGAAAAATGCATGTTTTTAGCTGTACACGACCAGTCAAGGATGTACTCGACCCGTCGTAGCACGACCGGTCAAGGACGTCCGACGACCAGTTGTGTAGTGCGCTGGTGCTTTTAATTTGGGGGAAAAACTTTTTCTTCCTCATTTACTCTCCCTCTCAAACGAGTCCAAGCTTAACCAGTCATACCTAACTTCTTGATTCTTCAAGGTTAGTCCATTAATTTCATTTTTCTTATAGATTCATACTCAAATCACTTCCTTTTCACACTTGAAGTGATTTATTTTATGATTCATTGAGATTTTTTAGGATTTTTGATTTAACAAAACCCCACTCTACATCTTTTATAACTTCTTAATTATTTGTATTCTTTATTGTAAATGGATGCTAGAGGTCAAAAGAAAAATACTTGTGGTCCATCAACATCCAGATCATCACCTATCATAAGGCACCACCTTTAGTCTTCTGAAGATGATCCTCCCTATGTGCGGGATTTGAGGTTGCACAATATAATAGTTGAGCGACCTATGCATGTTGAACATCTTGCTCCTTTTGATATCCTTCTTCTTCTCCAATCTGTAGGATGGGCTAACATTCTACATTGAGGTGGGTCGGCATACCGATCAATTGCACAGGCTATGTTTGCTTGTATTTCTGATTTTTCAGTAGAAAATTTAACATTTATAATTACAACTAGAAAAGGTCCATTTGAATTTGATCGACATTTGAGGCCTTATGGACATATCAGTCAATGATGATAGTATTCCTATTAGCAATCTAGGTGATAACCATCTGAATCGAAAAAATATATGCACACTAGAGCATTATGTAATATAGATGCACAATGGAGTCAGAATAGGAATGCGCTCCCTTTAAGGTACTTGTTACCTAGATACAAGGTCCTTCATAGGATATTTATTTCCAATCTTTATCCTAAATCTGGTAACAAAATCGAACTCACTTCTTTTATGGTTCGAATTTTGCATTTCATAATCTCTGGAGTCAATATTTGTCTCCCTTCTTTAATTTGTCATTCCATCATTCAATTCCATCTCCACCGGGTCACAGTAATATACCTTTTTCTTATCTTATAACTGCATTAGCCACTCATATGTTAGTAGATATGCCTGTTGGAGAGGCTCCTATTCATCACCTTATCTTCAACAAAAAAAATACAAATAAGATGAATTTAAGGTTGGCTGATGGCCAAATGGATGTGGGTGGTGGTGGAGCTTAAGCAATGAATGAAGAAGATGAAAATTTATCTCCAGATGATATAAACATGGATGCCATTTTTAATGAGCTTGATTCAAATTCTAAGGCTGACCCTGACTATCAGTCATCTGACTTTGATGTGCATTTACGTGCACTTGAGGAGAAGGTAGAGAACATGAATGTTGTCCATGATTTGTAGTTTAAATATATGCATAATTATCTTAGGCGCATTAACAAGGGTCTTCACCAAATTGATCCATCTATTTCTGCTCCCTCTTCCGGATCTGATTAAGTGTTTTCTCATATGGACTGTAATAACATTTATGATACTCTATTTGTGAGACTGACTTTAGATGAACTTGGTTCATGTTGGTTGTTTATATGTGAACATTATTTTCTTTTATATTGCCTATTTTTCTCCCTTATTCTTCTTTTAGTTATTTTCCTTTTACATATCTTAGTTTCTTCCTTTGTCTTATTGTGATAAAAATGGGGAGAATATTTTGTTATGTGCTTGCTTATGGATATGGATTGGATTGTGGGGGTAGCATTTTTGTATTTTTTTTATGCTACTCAAGGGGAGTAAGTAAGAAGGTGTCTTGAATCTTCTATGATAGTCTATTTTGGATATTGTAACTGGTGCATTACACTTTTTTGTGTATATATGGTGAATGATTCTTTATTGAGCATGTAATGCTTCTCTTATTTTTAATAGAGTGTGTTTTGTCACAAATTTGACAAAGGGGGAGATTGTAAGTGCTATAGTTTCCTGCTCCTTTGATTGTCAAATTTTGTAGTGCTAAAACCACTATCTCTATCTTGTGTAGCACAGTGATGTGTGTGTGTGTGTGTGTGTGTGTGTGTGTTCAAGGTAATGCATCACATATACAAGGTCAATGCTTCAAGTCAAGAACAAGATCTGCTTCAAAGGAAATGCAAGATCAAGTACATTATTCACTTCTTTAAGCCTTAAAGTTCAATGTTGTACAGTGACATCGAAAGATAAGTCAACTGTTCATACTCAAGACTCAAGGTGAAGTACACCACATGTACTACAAATTCAAGCTTCAAAAGATCTCAAGTACAAGGTCTATTTTGTGTCGAGATATCAAACTTCGCAAACTTCAAAGAGTGACTAGAAGGTTCAATGTTCATTCTTCACTAACAAGGTTTGGATGACCTTAGATTAACCTTAGGGTAGGTCATTTTGAATACATAATTCAATTGCTCATTTTATAAGTGTTTGGTCTATTCTTTGACTAGTCCTGGACTTTGTTCGGCTAGTCCTAACACTAGTTAGACTAGTTGAAGAAATTTCAAGACCAGTCCAAAGTTTGTTGTAGAATTTTAAACTTTTTTGTTAAACCACGACCAGTCCTGGAAACTGCTCGACTGGTCATGTGAACAGTGCATGACTCATTCACGACCAGTCCTGCAGCTGCGAATCGAACTCTAGCGACTAAATCTAGTTCCTCACGACCAGTCGTGGAGGTCACACGACTGATAGTGCAAGACCTTCGACCAGTCGTAAAACGCCTTTATTTGATCGTGCTTAAAATTTCAAAAATCTGTTAGTCCTATGACCAGTCGTAGTGTCCATATGACCAGTCATAGGTGCGATTGTTCACCTATAAATAGAGCATTATTTTCAGAGTTTTAAAATACAACTTAAGTAAAATTAAGACATCACTCTGAGAGATAAGTTTATAAACTTCTTAAGCTATATTGTGCATATTTAATATTCTCTTTTATTAGTTTTTTATATTTAATTTTCTATTCTGCATTCCAATTTAATTTGAAAGAGGGATTGTAATATTCTCACTTCTTGGAATCAAAATCAAATAGAATTAGCCCAACTTGATTTAATTGAAAATCATTTTAGAACTTAGAACCATTTTATATGTGAGTGTGGACATTGAACTTCTACTCCGACTTGGTTCTTCCGGGCTACAATAAAAGGAGAATATCCAGGTATTTTACATTTGTATAAATCTTCTGTTTTTGGTTTCTTTTGAGATTGAGACAGAAAAATCTCATTCTTTTTAGTTATCTGAGGAGATCCAGAAAACTCAGAGTGTAGGGGTTATTTAAATTGTATAAGCCCCTTAGAAAGACACAATTGTGAGGGTTTTAGGTGAACCTGGAAAACCTATTTTATAGTGAAAGCTAATATCCACTGTGTGAGGATATTAGGAGTGGAGTAGCTGTGTGGCTGTTATTTAACAGTTGGTGTACACATAGGGGAACCACTATAATTCTTTGTGTTTTGTGGATGTGTGGTTTATTTTCTATATATTTTATCATTCAAGATTGTGGGACGTAATTTTGGATGTGAATGTTGTAATCTTTTACATTTAAAGCATTATGGGGAATGTTGTAATAACTTAGATTTTCTTTCTCAAGTTATTTCCTTTTTATTCCTCTTTAGTTTGAGTTTTTGATATACAATTCATTCTAGTAAGGTTATCCTGCCATAAACCCTTAGTTTTTATGGTGTAAGGTTGTCCTTAGAACAACATTTGTATCAACCTCTCAATATTAGAATTTTGAGGTTGCTTTTCATTTCCATATTGTGAATTGTTTAAAGTCTATTTTTTCTTTAATTAATTAAATTTTGCTGTTATTATTTTAATTTGACATAGTCCTATTCACCTCCCCTCTAGGACATATAGTTCGGCCTTTTTAGATATTGCTCGCTCACTTATGTGGGTAAGGTCACACCCCTCCCAACTAGACGTAGCCTACTGGTATACGGCCTTTATGCGCTCATATATATCCACTCAGTCTCGATGTTGGGGTGTCTTCTATATTGAGGGTCAAATATTGCATATCAGACCTCAGTTACTGCCTGGATTTATGAACCAAGTACTGTTTAATGATCCAATTTAACCATGTTCTTGCTGCAAGGTGTATTTAGGAGCTTGGACTGAAATAGGGTATTAAAAGCATAGATTTAAAGCTCTGAAGTCACCAAGGCAAGGGATGGACCCTAGAGGACCAAGATCGACGGATTTACACGCCAGAGTTCTGAGAAAATTGAGAAAATAAAGCTCAAGTGGCCTGAAAACCGTCCAGAAAGTAAGACCACAAGGTTCCCACCATCCATTCGGTTCGAAACTTCATATATGGGCTGAGGACCATAAATTAACCATACACATCAAATTTCAGCCATTAGATCCTTGTAAAAGCGGCCCAACAGATAGATCAACGTACATATCAATGATTTGGGGCCCACCTGGTCTCTAAATATGCTTCAATTTTGGTCTCAACCCCTTAATTTACATGAAGAAAGGAATGGATGGAGCGAATTCTTCGTATACATCAAGGTGGGACCCACCTTACATGGTGCGTGTGCATAGAACACGCACAGTCGTCATGCACCGAACAAAGCAAAGTCGGTCAGCGTTGCTCTAACCAACGAATTCCAAATAATAAAAAAACACAATAGCGTTTACACAGTCTGACGCTGATCTGCATTTTGTGCCCCACTTATCATCTGGTTCGATGATCCGAACCGTTCACTTGTCTCAAGAGGTAACCACAACCCACGCCTAGGTGTCCCTTATCCACCATGAAAGCATACGTGTGAAGATCTCAGCCGCACGCAAGATGAACGGTGTAGTGAGAAATCTAGTGGGCCGCTCCAAATCTAATCCAAAACTAGCTATTTCCAATTAGTTTTTCGAGGAGAGCCCAATAAATGGACTGGATTTCACCACTGACATCAATCATGGGTCCCACCAACGTCACAACGCACGGGTGCACAAGCTTTGTTTCGCAATAGAGCTGTAGTCGATCCAGGTGGGCCACCATCGTTCATCAGGGTCTTGAACCAGACTCTCTATCTTGTAGAAGGTCCAAAACCATCCGTAGGGACCTTTTTCTTTATGACGCTTGTGGACGCCACGAACACCAGCAAAAGGTGAAATTTCAGTCTTTCACATGTAGTTTTCCACATTCTGCGAAAGGAGTGCATAATTTCTTACACAATATCACCGACCTCTGCAAAATGATTCCAGCTAGTGTCTCCCCATCATCTTTCATAGCTATAAAAGGGGAAAAAAAAAGACAGAGAGGGGGGGATTTCCATCAGAAATGTGCAGCCGTGGAGGCATTTAAGGAATCCAATCTAGGGAGTCTGCGGTGGAGGCCTGTGAACGTGAAAGCGAAGAGGACAGAGAGAGAAGGGCATGGGTTTTTCCTCCTTTTCTTTCTTTTCTTTAATCTTTATTTTACTTTTTCTTGAGATTAACCTCATCATGTCTATGAGTGGCTAAACCTCTTAGCTAGGGCTAAGAGGTGAAGCTTGTATGCCTTTTGTTAAGACTGAACTAATGTTAATTTTGGTTTAATTAAGGGAATGTTTTTAGTTTTTAATGGTTTGTTGTGACTAAAATTACAATGGGTTTGAGATGGCTTTGAGCATATTTCTTTCCTTTTGATGATTATGACATCAAGAAGCCCTGATGTTCACCATCGTCTCTTGGGCATGGCCGGATGACGATACCCTTCCTGACCCTCATATATCGTATGATTGGTTGATAATTAGTTTAATTTTATCGTTTACTTTGTCTCTTGGGCATGGTTTGGTGATGGAATCCATTCTAATTCATATACCTTTCATCTCTTAAAAACTATATCAAAGTAAGTTCAGTTTGATTTTCATGGTTATACCCTTCAACTGGATGAAGATAGACTTTATGTCCAGTTAAATTTTTGATGCAGACATAAGATCTCCTTGATCTCTACAAGTGGATCCTCTGAATGCCTAGTTTTCTTCCTCTAAATTCTCTAAGTTTTAGATAAATATTTCATCATTATTCCCTCAATTACATTTGATTTAGATTCTATCTTAGTCTAGTTCTAGTTCTACTTCGTTTCAGATTACGTACAGGTTCCAGTCCCTTGGGATTCGACCTCAGTCTCACCGAGTTTATTACTATATCACAACCCTATACTTGGGGAGTGAACACTCTGGTACCAAGAGGGTTTAGGCATTTTCACCTAGGGACATTTATGGCGGCCCGATGCTTATAAAAGATTTTCGATGTCTCATCTGGCCATCCACGATATGCTTGTGGAGGCCACAACCCTGATGTTGTTAGGGTGTACAGTAAGCACAACACACAATGCAAGATACATGAGTCATACAATCCATTCATATATCAATCCTGTGCATATCGTATGCTTATGTGAGACAATCTCGACCTATCAGGGAGTCTTAAAATAACATGCCTAATGACATATACAATGGTCAATCAAATCTCGTAAAAAACATGCAAATGATGTGTATGGGCATGTATCATAATGCTATGCTGTCACATACTCATAATCGGCTTCAATAATTGGCCTCAACAATCGAAATCGGCCTCGACAAATGGAATCGGCCTCGACAACCAGAATCGGCCTCGACAATCAGAATCAGCCTCGACAATCGGAATCAGCTTAATTAGAATCGACTCGACAATCGAAATCGGCCTCAACAATCGAAATCAGCCTTAACAATCGGCCTAGACAATTGGAATCAGCCTCGATAATTGGAATCGGCCTCAACAATCAGAATTGGCCTCAGCAGTTAGCCTCAACAATCGAAATCAGCCTTGATAATCAGCCTATCAAAAGGGCCTAAGGGAAGATCACAATGAGGACATTTAACCATCATTGCCCATCAATGTGGAAATTTAACCAACATTGCTCCTAAGGAATGACCTATATAGAGCCAAACATTTAGTGGGCCTATGGCCTCGTACGAAGGCGTAATATACATCGCAATGGGCCTTACCAAATGGGCCGGAAGTACATCACAATGGGCCACTCATATGGGCCTAATATACATCACCATGGGCCATGACCCATGGGCCCCAAATACATCACAATGGGCCTTAGCACATCGGCTATAAATACATCACATCGGGCCTCACTTATAGGCTGCACATACATTACAATGGGCCTCGACACATGGGCCAGAAATACATCACATTGGGCCTCACTCATGGACCGCATACATCATAATAGGCCTCGGCACATGGGTGTAAGACCCATATCCTAGACCGTATCGTTCGGTAGACTTCCGTGATTTTTTCGATCAAATCCCAGCAACCTCGACCCTTAATCGGCATTTGCGCGCGACCCTGATTCACACGCCGTTAACCCAAGACTTGTACCCTAGCGACCGCGTCGTCGCCGCAGTTCCGATGCCGTGTCTCGCGCGCCGAGGCAATACCCAGGCCAGGAGATGTGGGCCCACGTTCAATTCGAGATAACGCCGCTCATTTGCAAATCCAAGATAATCTTTCAAATCAATCATATCACATCATATCAATCAAGTACCACATTACATCTCATGTCAAAGTACAACCCCATCTCCAAGCAACCCCAAAGTCAAACTCTCTCTTACACAAAGTACACCCACCACATCACTCGCCCATCTCTCTCTTTCAATCTCTCACTCTCACTCCCTCTCCCTCATTCTCTCGAAGCAACCATCCATGGCTTCCATGGGAGAGAAATTAGTGTGACCCACCTTCTTACCTTCCATTTCTACCGTCCAAGTCCGATCTCAACCGTTAAAGTCCATCCATTCGAGCTCTAGATCGCATTGGCGGAAGAAGGAAGAAGAGATCTTGAGGTGAGTGCTTCTTTCTTTCTTTATTTCTCTCTTTTTCTTTTATTTTGCGGGTGAATTATTTTCTTAATTTGTGATTTAAGGGCCCACATATGTGGGATCCATCTTCATGTATATATTGTATCAAGAGGAACCTATAGAGGCGGGGTCCCTCCCATCTTCATCACACATCCCTCTCTATCTCTCTCTTTTTCCCTGATTAATGGCCCCACCTTGCTGACCTCTCAGTTGCCTGTTTGGACAGGCATGGATGAATGGAAAAATAAATATCAGTTTGATCCAATCAATGGTGGACCACCACGTGGGACCCACCTTGATGATGTGCCCATCCAGGATGTCCAGCGTGCCTGGACGGGTGAATGAAACACAAATATCAGCTCTATCTCGAGCGTGTGGGACCCACTGCCTGGAAGCCCAGTGGCTGGTGTACCTTAACAGCTATATAGATGCAGTAATGACAACAGCATATGTGGGCCCATGTGATGTTTATCCTCACCGTCCTTTTTGGACAGGTGGAACACTACTATGATGTAAGCGTTTTATCTACTCGGTCCATCCATGCCTGCCCTTGTGGCAGGTGGCTCCACACATGGGACCCACATAATGTATGTGTTGCATTCACACGTCCAGTCTGTGGACATGGACGGTGACCCACCTTGATGTTTTGTTATCCACGCCGTCCATCTGATGGGCCTCATGTGGGACCTACCTGTCTGGACAGATTGGCTAGTGTGGTGTACATTTACGCCAGGTATACAGCTATGGCGCTGACGTCAGCAGGTTGTACGGGTTTGATCCACATCGTCCATTTGCATGGACCCCACGTGTTGTGTGGATCTGATCCACACCGTCCATTCGTGTACCCCCATTAGCACCCGCAACAATAGCTGCTGTATGACATCAGTGAGTTCTATGGGGCCCACCTTGATCCCATATACTATATCCACACCGTCCAATCCATGGACGGTGGATGCCGTTGGTTAGAGGAGTACCCACATCCACTATATAGCTGCTGACTAGTGTCAGCAAGTGTTGTGCCACCATGGTGTATGTGTTTCATCGTACAGTCCATCCGTGGCCCACCCCACACGTGTGGGTGAACCCACGTTGATGCATTCATTATATCTGCACCATCCAGATCTTCTGGATGGTGGAAACCCACGTTGTATATGTGTTGACACTGTCCAGGGGCAGGGACCGGACATTTATAAATAATAATAATAATAATAATAATATAAAGTATAATATAATACTGTATGTATGAATATGCACGTGAGTGGTGACCCCATGTGGGACCCACCTAAATGTATTTGTTGTATCCAAACCATCCATCCATGTGGACAGTGGGTCCCACGCTAATGACATCATCAAGTTATGTGGGTTCCATTTGATGTATGTGTTCTTCACATCGTCCATCTGTTTTGTCAGGGACCCACCATAACGTATGTTTCATCCACACCATCCAGGGGGTCTGACAGTGTTAGACAATGTTTGAACCATGCTAATTATTATGTCCAATGTTTGGACAGTGCTAATCATCATTATTGGGCCATGTGCTCCACGCAATGATAGTGTATAGTGGTACACATGTTACATCTATAACTATTAAAATGATTTTTTTGGCGTGGGCCAGGCCCATTGGTGCGGCCCATCCATGAGGCCCATCATGATGTATTTTGGCCCATTTGCGGGGCTCACCTGCTTGTACCTTGGCCTATGTAATGGGACCCATCTGTTTGTGTTTGAAGCCCATACAACAAGGCTCATCATGATGTATACCTGAGGCCCATATAATGGACCCACCTACTTGAATTTGAGGCCCGATGTAATGTATTTCAGGCCCATGGGTTGAGGCCCACTGTGATATATTAGGGCCCATGGGTTGAGGCCCATTGTGATATATTAGGGACCATGGGTTGAGGTCCATTATGATGTATTTGGGCCCCATGGGTTGAGGCTCATTGTGATATATTAAGGCCCATTAGTGTGGCCTATTGATGCGGCCCACTTGTTATATATGAGGCTCATTGGTGCGGCCCAATGATGCGGCCCACTTGTTATATATGAGGCTCATTAGTGCGGCCCAATGATGCGACCCACCATGATGTGTATATTAGGCCCAATGTATCGACCCACCGGGATGTGAAGGGCCCACCTGTGATGACCATTTGAGGCCCGTTGTAATATGTATCAGGCCCATGATACATGGCCCATTTGATATATTCGAGACCCATGTGCAGGGCCCACCTGTTACGTTTATTGGGCCTATGTGCAGGGCCCACCTGTTATGTATTTATGGCCCTTTTTGGTGTGGCCCATTGAGTTGTATTCTGGGTCCATATGATGCAGCACACTTGATGTATTCAAGGCCCGGATGCGTGGCCCATCTGATGCATCATGGACCCATGGGTAGGGCCCACATGTTATCTATTTGAGGTTCATGTGTAGGGCCCACATGTTATGTATTAGAGGCTCATGTGTAGGGCCCACCTGTGGCATATATGAGGACCATATGTGAGGCCATTGTGATGGGTTCGAGGTCCATGTGATGCGGTCCGTTGGTGTGGCCCATTTGATGAATATTAGGTCCTTGTACGAGGCCGTGGGCCTACTATGTGTTTGGTTCTATGTGAACTACTCCTTGGGAGCAAGGTTGGTTAAATGTCGACATTAGTGGGCAATAATGGTTGAATGTCCACATTGTGACCTTCTCTTAAGTCTGGTTAGACCCATTCTCATCATTCTCTAGTGGGTTAACCCGAACGAATGGGCCCCATTGATATTGCTTGGGCCATCATCGGCCGTCCATCTATAGATCCCGCCTTGCGTCGATTATAGATCAAGGCTGATTATCGATTATCGATCAAGGCCGATTACCGATTATCGATCGAGGCTGATTATCGATCAAGACCGATTACCAATTCTGATTTGTCGTGGCTGATTGCCGATTATCGATCGAGGCCGATTATCGATTCTGGTTTGTCGTGGCCGATTACCAATTATCAATCGAGGTCGATTACCGTTTCTGATTTATCGTGGTCGATTGCCGATTATCGATCGAGGTTGATTACGGATTCTGATTTGCCATGGCCAATTACCGATTATCGATCAAGGCTGATTACCGATTCTGATTTATCGTAGCCGATTACCGATTATCGATCGAGGCCGATTACTGATTCTGATGGCCGATTGTCGATTATCGATCGAGGCTGATTATCCATCAAGGCCGATTACCTATTTTGATTTGTCGTGACCGATTGTCGATTATCGATTGAGGTCGATTACCGATTTTGAATTGTCACGGCCGATTGCCGATTCTGATTGTCGAGGCCCAATGTGATGAACATGCGACCCGTATTTGAGGCTCGACGTGATGTGTATTCAGCCCGTGTCTAAGGCCCAATGTGATGTATATTGAGGCCTAGGTGTAAGGCTTATTGTGATTCATTTAAGGGTTAGGCAAAGGATCCCATTGTGATATATGTTAGGCCCATGAGCAAGGCCCACCTGTTGTGTACATGTAACCCTTGAGTAAGGCCCATTGTGTTGTATATTAGGCCCTTGTATGAGGCCGTGGGCCCATTATATGTTTGGATCTGTGAGGGTCACTCCTTGGGGTAATGTTGGTTAGATGTTCACATTGTCGAGGTCGATTGTTGATGCTGGTTGTTGATATCGATTATGAGTATGTGACTGCATAGCAGTATGATCCATGCCTATACGCATCATCTGCATGTCTGTTATGAGATATGATTGACCATTGCATATGTCATAGTGCTGGTTGTCATGAGACTCCCTGATAGGTGGAGATTGTCTCACATGAGCGCACGGTTTGCGCAGGATTGATGCATGACTGAATTGTATGACTCATGCATCTTGCATTGTGTGCTGTGATTACCGTATGCCCTAGTGACATCAGGGTTATAGCCTCCACAAGCATATCGTGGATGGCCAGATGGGACATCAGAAATCTGTTTTACATGGGGTGCTATAGATATCCCTAGGTGAAAGTCCCTAAACCCTCTTGGTTCCAGAGGTTGCTCCAACGTCTAGATCGAGTGGATGTATGAGCGCATGAGGGCCGTATACTGTTAGGCCGTGTCTCCCACTGTGTCATGGTCGGTTGGAAGGGGGTGCGGCCTTACCTGCCCTAGAGGAGGGGGCAAAGCTAGGCTGAGTTTGACCAGCTCGAGGAATGGGTCCGCTATCTACGAGTCGGGCTCGATATTGGCAGGCAGATAGTGAGGTCTCTTCCACTCACCTTGTTGCACGCGATGGGGCGATAATGTGGTTTGGAGTGTAATAGACCCCGGTGTTTTCCAAAGAGGAACCGTACTGATATGTGGACTTATTGAGTAGGAATTGCATACTCTTTTATTCATTCATTCACTCACTATCCACTCGGGCTGGTAGTACGCAACTAATTGTTATGTACCTTCGTTATGGTAAGAATTTTGGTTGGGCGCGCGTGACTAACCTGAGATCAGGAGTCTACCACATTGAGTCTGACTATTCAAATTTAGGTATGAGACTGGTTTGGATAGAAGTCCTTGTGGTAGATCCCGTAGCCTGCAATACTACGTACTATCATCCCGACTTCACACTCCAGCATGTTCATTTCATTCGCATCGCATATTACATTACATCCGCAGGCATATGATATTTTGAGTTTCTATATTTCTGCACTTATATGGCCTAGACAGACTTAGCAGGATTTGTATATTGCATTACATCCTCGGCATCTGATATTTGACTCTTTATGACTCCTTAGTACATAGCTGTTTTATATTATATATTCTGATATTAATTGACTTATGAACTTGTCCATACTTCTGCTTACTCTGTCATTGTATGATTTATGATCTTGTCAGTATTTCTACTTATTCTGATAATGTATGATTTATGAATTCCTAGTAATTTTGGTATTGTATGATGATGGTATTGTATTGAATACTTGACACTTATTTTGTGCACACACTTACACCACCCTCTAAGCTTTTTATAAGCTTATGCGCGATAGATGTGTGTATGTGATGTTAGGTTGCAGCCGTTTTGAGCTTGGAGCGTGCAATGGTCTTCTGGAGCTTGATTTTCGATTTATGTATTTTCCCTTTAGCATTGTACTTAAATGATTATATTAGTGGATATGTGATGATGATGTTGCTTTTGTGATTTGGGTAATTTTGTGGTTATGCTTATTACGATTTAAATGTAATAAAAAAAAATCCTCCTTGTAGGATCTCAGGATCGGAATCTGGCGTGTGAACGCTAGGAGCAGAGAATGGGGTACTACGGAAGCTGTCGGGACTGGATTCGGCAATCGGGATTCCTGTGAATTCGATTTTCAGGTTTGGAGCATGACAATGGGCCATAAATACATCACATCGGGCCTTACTCATGGGCTGCACATACATCATAATGGGCCTCAGCATATGGGCCATAAATACATCGCATCGGGCCGTATCAAATGGCCGAATCAAATGGGTCAAGTTGAATGGGCCCAAACTAACCACACCATTCATCTATAGTTAGAGTTCATTTTAGAGCATTATCACAAAATGAATCATATTCAAAGGATCTTCTGGGCCATACCACAAATAGCAGTGGTGATAATGATTTCCACTACTCAATTCCAGTAAGACCCACCATAGTATTTAGTTTCCATCCAGTGTGTTCATAAGGTCAAAAAGACCTGGATATAAAGGAAAAACAAATATCATATTGGTTCAAAACCTTGTAACCCAAGGGGTTTCAATGGTGGGCGTTTAACACCACTATTTTTTATAGAGTGGTCCACTTGATATTAGATTTGTCTCATTTCTAGTCTCAAGCCACAAGACCAAATCACCAATTGAATGGACGATTTGGATGTAACACACGCATCAGCGGTGGGTCCACATCCTAGCTAGACAGTCAGGATAACACATACATTAGGTGGAACCTACAGAGCTTGCTGACAGCAAGTTTCCAGCTGCATGGCACCGTCCAGGGTCTGGACGTGGTGGATCTCATTAGGTGAGACCACACGTGTGGGGGTCCACACCCAAATAAATAGATGGTTTAGATATAACGTCCACTTCATGATTAAACCCATAGAACTGGTTGACGGCAATATAACAACTACTTACGTTGTGTGAGATTCAATAGCCAATCCATTTCCATTACGTTGGCCTCACGTGTAAGGTGGGTCCCACCGTCCAAGCAATGGACGGTGAGGATACAACAATCACTACACCATGATTCAGCATTGGCCCCTGTTGGACGGTGCAGATGCAACGCATACGATAAGGTGGGTCCCACATGGGGCACACCAAATACATATATGTGTGCATATATATATATATATATATATATATATATATATATATATATATATATATATATATAAAATATAATATAATATATACTATAATATTATATGTGTAATGTGAGAGTGCCAGCGTCCAGAGAGTTTGGACGCTGGATGGGGGCCACACATTCTCACTGAAGTGAGAACGCCAGCCCTTTATGCAGATCATAAACAAGTGGGTCACCACGTGGGGCCCACCATATATTGTTATTGAATATATATATACTAATATATATATATATATATATATATATATATATATATATATATATATATATATATATTATATATATATATATAATACTATATCATATGTATGTAGATTGCAATTCCAGCGTGGGGATCTCCATTGTCCCAACAGTGGATGGTGTGGACCTCCACCTGCAATAGGATGGGCCACACTGCCTGATTGACAATTTATATATAACACATATTTGTGGGGCCCATTCCATCATGATAGATAGAGAGAGAGATAAGCGTGAAAGGGGAGGGACCCATCACTAATGGGCCCTCCCTTATACAATGCATGCATCAAGTGGGTCCCACATCAAGTGGGCCCTAAAGTTTAAAATTAACGGTGGATCACCCACCTATCGGCCTTCTTCTTTAGCTCCTTGTACTCGAATGCTCTGTGCCTTCAATTTTGATGGAGGTTGATGAAGAATGAATGGTTGAGATGGGAGATGAGAGGGTGGGAAAATGGGCCACACTTGTTGTTTTGGGAAGGCTTGGAGATCTTAGACGTTTGGGTGTTTCTCTTAGGGTTGGAGAGTGAAGATAGCAATGAGAGAGAGAGAGAGAGAGAGAGAGAGAGAGAGAGAGAGAATGATTGATGAAAAGGGATGGATGGAATGGTTTTTGTAAGGGATGGGAATGGGAAAGCTTGGGTTGGGTTAAAATTTGTGTATGGGTGGGGAGAGAGAGAGTTGACTTATAAGGGGGTGAGGTGGCATGGGGTATGGATGATGTAATTGAGATAAGGTGTTCACTTGATTGATTGATTGATGAGACATGTTATAGAGATTCTCTCAAAATTCACAATATGCGGTATTTTTTTGGAATGAACGTGGACCCACATCACCTGTCCTGGGTATCACATCGACGTGCGAGACATGGCGTTGGAACCACAGCGATGGCGTGGTCGTAAGGGTATAAGTTTCGAGTCGAGCCGACTCTGATATATGGGACATGACTTAGGATCGTGCACAAACACCGATAACAGATCGCGGGTCACCGAAATTTGACTGGGAGGATCACGGGGGCCTATGGAACGGTACGGTTTAGATACGGGTCTTAGATGCTCAGTCACTCTCTATAGTCAGGCATACGTATGATGTGTATGAATAAATGAACAAGCATATTATCAAATGGATTAAGCACATTATTCATGCCGACCTATCAAACTAAGGCCACTAACATGTTATCAATTATATCACGGATACACATGTCATCGTTCATGAGAAAAACCTTGCACTGAGGTAGGGTCCTCTAGGAATCCAATCCTAATGGAAGTGCAAGATATATATTAAGGTAGGCTACACGAATACGCAGGGTGAGAGTCGGTCATAACTACATCCTCGGTGTGTACTATATAGGAACAAACCCCATATTAGGTCATGTAGAGTATACAATGTAGGGTCCATAATACATGTTTTAAATCAACCCCTAATGGCTTCAATAAAAGGAGAGTGAGACCCCAAAAAGTGGGCCCCACTAGTTGTGGAGATGTCCACATGGCATGACCCACTTGAGACTTAAATTTGCCCAACACTTGGGCCCTTACACTAAAACTATCTAGCAAACAGATGTATGGTGCAGATAAAACATATACATGACATGGGGGTACCATAGTAGTCCCCAACGAGTGCCTTAAAAGGATGGCCACACATTGGAGGATTTTGAAATTACACATGGTGCTGGGCCATAGGCTATGCATGGAAGTTTGATGGAGCTATAAAATAGTCGCTATGTCATAGAGAGGGTTGATTAGGACTAAATAAAAATTATGTCTTTTGAATCCAATTTCCTACTTTTACTAATATGCCATTTAAGCTAAGTAAAAAATTTAACACTAAGGCTTCCAAGCTATTAGTGGGTCCAATCACATAGACTACAAATCATATTTATATGAAGCAACTAATCTTTAACATGATAGTGTACATGTGTGTATGGATGTGCTAACAATCAATTCCTAATATTCAACTCATCATGCATACATATAATTCATCAATTAATCACATAAGCATAATTAAAAGTTCTTAAATAAAAACATAAAAAATAAGCATGTATAGTGGTTTAATTTCCCTACTTCACTCTCGACGAACACACTCAACCTATGAGTATACCAGAATTTACTATTGGAGGTTTTAAATCAGGTTCACTTCTAACCTTTACAACCATACATAAGTACCATAGAGTAAACGCACCCTGGAGGCTCCCTCAAGAAACTCGAGTTGGTTTTCTATCGGCTAACAAAAAACCTTAGTCCTAGTCTCATGACCTATATTTACTCCCAGTAGAGACTAACATGTACATACCTGTATTTGGTGAATTTGGCCCTACACAAGAGCTTAGGTCCTACATAAGAATCCTATTGAGTTTAGGTGATAAACTTTTACCCTCAAACCTACACAAGGAAAGAGAGTATGATTTCATAATGCCTAAATATTACATATTTATTCCCTCAGTTAACTGGTTTCGGCTTCATTAAGTAATTAATCAATCTAATAAATATGTTTTCTATATGTAAAGTGATTTTGGTTGTAAAATTGAAAACTGTTTAAATGGAGGATTTAAGGTTCAAAAATAGATCAAGCTCAAAGGTGATGAATAAGTTTGAAAGACAATATTAAATATTTCAATTGCCAAAGATCCAAGAAAACTAAGTACCGAGGATGGAGAAAAGTTTAAAAAATCAAGCATTTGAATAACAAAAATAACAAATTATTCGGTCCCACCTAAGGTAGGTTCGGTTTGACTGAAAGGAGACAAAGACTTAAGATGTTTTGGAAAAATTCAACTACAACCAAAGGTAGCTTCGGCTACACTCAGTTCAACTTCAGTGTGACCGAAGGTGAATTTGGTGCAAACGAAGCATAATAAAAGTACATAATTTTGAAGTCGATGTAAAGTCAGTGCAAAATTTTCCTATTTAAATGGGTGTTTTAGAATATTCTAAGCATGAATTAAGGCTTAACATAGGGGGGCGGGGGGGACTACCATGAATTCATCCTTCTTTAATCCTTCGATTCTAGATTATTTTTTTTATGTATTCTTTTATTCTAGGATGTTAGCCATGTTAGGTTAATCTCTTAACCAAGGCTAAGGGATAAAGCTTGTAGTTAATTATAGTATTTAATTTATTTAACTTAACAACAATGGTTTAAATGATGATAGCAGATTGAATTTGTTTAGATTTTAATTTAAAGCCTTTGAGTTATTTATTTCTAAATTTGCATGAGCTACGGTTATAATGAATCCTTTGATTTAGCAATTACTTGGCTTTATTTTAGAAGAAATCAATTTGTTTAATTGATTGATCTATTGTAAACCTTTGTTACAGTAGATGCTCTTGGTTCCCTACAAATGAGATTTGAATGCTTCATGAGAGAATCGTTCAGTTAAATTCATATTTTATTGGTGTTGATGATTAGTTTAATAGAATTATTCTCTGATTGGATATGATAAAATTCCTCTTCCAATTGAATTTTAAGAGTTTAATCAATTAATTAGATATTGTGGTTGCTATAAGTGAATTACTAAATCCTTAGTCATTTTTATTTTTATTGTTTTTACCCTTAACGCATTCGTTGGAGTTAAAACCTAGAAAAACCATTCACCTTTAGATTAGTTCTAGTTGTGTTCTCACATTTCCATGTGGATTGACCTTGGTCTCACTGAGTTATTACTGCATCTGGAGTTATTAACCTTTTTTTTAGATCAAGTTTTTGGCGTCGTTGCTAGGGAGTGGTGTTAAACATAATTAGGTTTAGGTCTTCTATGCTTAATTTTTGTTGTAGGTTAGCTTTTTCTATTATTCTGATTTATTATTATTATTATTATTATTATATTTTTTTTACCTAGGGTTTTAATTTAGGGTGTTTCAATTTCATATTTTTATGTTCTTAAGATTTCTAATTTCATAATTTAGTCATAAGGTTTGGTTTTGAAAATTCTATTGTAGGGATTTTTCCTTTTTTTATGTTTTTATTTTTATTTTATTTTTTATTTTTTTTTGTTCTAGATCACTAACATTGTTTTTTATTTTGTAGGATCTCATTAATTGTAGTTTCTCCCATCCAATAACATCTTCTTCTCACCTCTTTTAGTTCATTTTTAATTCATTAATTTGTTGTAGGATTTTATCTTTTAGGCTTATATTCTTAAGTTAGGGTTTTGTCATGTTCATGGGTGAGAGGTTTTAGGGTGGATGAGGGTATAACCAATGTGTGTGTATGTGCCATGGAGATGTGGGTCCCATAAGTATAATATTCTTAATATGAGCGCATGATTATATTGTTTACGTCTTATGCCCTATTGTAAAAATGATTTCTTGATCAAACTGAGCATGATTATTTATAAGGAAATCACAAGTGTACATATAGGCAGTGGTGCACTAAAGATTGTGCACATGAGTTCATGTGAAGTAGGGTGTATTAACCAAGTGTGTACATGCCACGATAGTGTGGGCCATACCAAAAGTTTATATGTCCAATCTTTATATCAAAATAAAGCTTTTAGTACAAAGATCATAGGAAAAATAATTTTAAGGTAAAAAAAAATTAAGTGTATAATATTATGGGCCATGCTCAAATGTACAGTTACAATACAAATGGATAATTTTTATGATTTTATATATGGTAAAATAATTAAAAGTAATGGTATTGAAGATCTACTAGAGTCATGAAATAAGAAGCTATTATACTCTGCTAAGGTCCACAAAATATACTAAAATTAAAAATTTAAGAATTCTTGACTTTAGATCTTAGGTTTTTTTTTTTTTTTTTTTTTATTTTTTTATTTTTTTTTATTTTAAGTCAAGATTTTTATATGGCATTGTTGATATTGTGTCTAGGAATATATTAGACAGTTGTCTATAAAAAGATCAAGTAGTCCAATAGGCAATTCTCAAGATCTTGATGATATATCTATTAGCTAATAATTTTAATGGTAGATTTGAAAATTAATCGGTTACTATTCAATTTGGATGGTTTAGATCGATGATTTATGATTTGGATTGGTGATCCAACGCACAGATTATCATAGATCATAATTTCAATGGTTAAAATGACCAACTTGATGATCGATTATGAATAAATAATTAGAAAGAAAAAATTTTACCCTTTGAAATTGTTGTAGTATTACATTTTATCCTCTTTTAAAAAATTTTGTCCCAAAATTCATCATACCTTAGTCGGTAAAGAGGTCAGGATACTTTTCTCAAATTTCAGCTTCTCACTCTCATAAGGCTTCTTCTTCATTGTGGTGACTCCATGCATCGTATGAGAGATAAGGGAAGCATTTATATTTTAAGTTAAAAAATTTTAAGTTCATTGCTATGAAGGGGGCTTTAAGCCTACAACTTGTTCTCATAATGAAAGGCTTGTATCCTAGTATTTACCATTCATTAGACTCCCGCGATCCTCCCCGTCTAATCCCAGCACCCCACGACCTGTAGAAATCTTTTTCACATGACCGTAAGTCACATCCCGTAGATCTGAGTCAACTCGACTCAAAACTTATACCATAGCGACCACGTCATCCTCGCGGTTCCAACACCGCGTCTTAGGCACTGATGCGATACCCAGGATAGGAGTTGTGGGCCTGTGTATATTTCGAGGAAACGCTGTGCGTTATGAATCCTAAGAGAATCTCTACCCAACCTGTCACATCCATCAATCAAGTACAACCTATACCTAGCCCATCACTCTCTTACTAACAAGGCATGACACCCATCCATCGAACATCCAAAAGTCAAATCTCACCCATCCCTCGCTTACACACTCATTCCTCTCATCCCATCCCTCTTACACAACCCCACTCCTCTCTCATTTCACTTCATCTCATTTCATTCTCTACCATTTCCAAGCTCTAAGGAGAGAAAAGAGAGCCAAGTGTGTGGCCCACTTCCTACCCCAAAAACTCTCAATCGAACCCTTTAATTCTCATCATCCTTCATCAAAGAGGAAGCTTAGGGGCTAGGGATTCCAATGAGCTAAGAAGCAGTGTAATAGGTGGGTGATTAGTAGGATTAGATTGTGTTTTTGGTGATGAGCTAAGTGGGGCCTATTGATTGATGATATGGATCTCACTTTGGACCCTAAGTATGGCTAATGGCCCACCATGATTCATATGTTCATCCCATAATGGGGCCATTCTCCATGAACCCCATCATGATGTTTATTTTTTCCCATTGAGAAAAGGTCATTTAGACCTTGCATTTTTCATGAAAAAAGTGACCTCCACCATTGATTTTGATTGGTGGGCCCACATATATTAGGACCCACTTGATGTATGTTTTGTAATATATGGAAGGGAGTGCTCATAGTGGTGGAGCCCTCCATCACATGGCATCTCTCTCTCTCTCTCTCTCTCTCTCTCTCTCTCTCTCTCTCTCTCTCTCCCTTATATGATGGCCCACCTATGATATATGTATTTTTATCCATACCGCCCACCTAGTGGGACGCACCCGCTGTCCACAACGGACTCACCTTCTGACCTCCTTGCTGTCCATTTGGATAGGCCTGGGTGAAGGGAAATAAAAAATATCAATTTGATCTAAAGCAGATGGGCCAAACCACGTGGACACCACCTGATATATCCGTTTCATCCATGTTGTCTACTGTCTAGCAAGGGACGGTAGAGCCCACATGATGAACGTGTTTTATCCACGACATCCAGACCATCCAGGTCATGGGACCCATAGGATGCAAGCGTTTTATCCCTGCCGTCCAGTCCCTGGACGGTGGGACTGAACTTGATGTATGTGTGGTGTCCACACCGTCCCACAGATTGGGACTATGAGACCCACCTGCGTGTGGATTATCCACACCGTCCATCCAACTCCCAGGCCATGGGCTTGGGAATGAGACAGATTCAAATCTCAGGTGGGGCACCATCCACCACGTGGACCCCACTGTGACGTGTGGGTTTTATCTGCACCATCCATCCCAAATCCCAGGTCATGGGCTTGGGAATGAGGTAACTTCAAATCTCCGGTAGGCCACGCACATTGACCCACCTTGGTGTATATGATGTATCCCCACCATCCAGGGGTAAGGACGGTGGGCCCTACCAGGTATGTGTGTCGTAATCCACACCGTCCAACAGATTGGGATAGTGGGACCCATCTGCTATATGCATTTCATCCATTATCTAGCATGGATGGTGGGACCCACCATGGTGTACGTTATTTCCACACCGTCTAGTGGACAGACCCACCTACTGTATAATGCCCATTGTGATATATTTAAGGCCTAGCTATGAGGCCCATTGTGATGTATTTAAGGCCCAGGTATGAGGCCCAATGTGATGTGTATGAGGCTCATGTGGTGAGGCCCAATGTGATGTATATGAGGCCCATGTGGTGAGGCCCAATCTGATGTATATGTGGCATTGTGTGAGGCGCAATGTGATGTATATGAGGCCCATGTGGTGAGGCCCAATGTGATGTATATGTGACCCTTGTGTGAGGCCCGATATGATGTACATGTGGCCCTTATGTGAGGCCCAACATGATGTACACGAGGCCCTTGTGTGAGGCCCATTGTGATGTACCTAAGGCCCTTGTGTGAGGCCCATTATGGTGGTGCATAAGAGGCCTATGTGATGAGGCTCATGGTGGTGCATATGAGGCCTATGTGATGAGGCCTAATTATGATGTGTGATCCCATCATAGTGTATGTTTCCTATGGCCATGATATTTCTCGGCCATGGGCTACCCATATATATAGCCCATCTTGATGTGTGTGGGCCATGGGCCATTTCTTGAGGTCCACCATGCTGTATGAAATGTTAAGTGTGATGCCCATTCTTGTTCCTAAGTAGTATACGGGCCATGGGCCCCATTGTATATTGGATTTCTTAATGGGCTGCTCTCTAGGGAGTAACGGTGGTTAAATGTCCACATTATAAGCCTCCTTAGAGCCCTTTGTTAGGATTATTCTCATCTACTGGGACCCCATCAATGATAGTAATTTCTCATCTTTCCTTAGTGGGCTAACCCAAACCATTGGGCCCCTATTGATGATGTTACTTTTTACCTCACCCTGTAGGACTACCCAAACCTTAGAGCCTATCTTGTATTTATATCGGGCCTCCAATTGAAAATGTGGCCCACCTAAGTACATGTGTTTGTCCAAGTTTTAGAGACCAAACCTGAGGCCCACTCAGACGTTGAATGAGCTACCCAGATCATTTGGAAGGACATATAGTCCTAGATGTATGGATCCCACCAAAGCCCACCTTATATTCATATCGGCCCCCCATAGGGAAGCCTAGTTATTACATGATAAAGAGGGTGAGGAAACCCACTTGTTGTACTTAGATTCATCCTTTTAACTCACCTTGTTGTACACCTACTTGAGTCACCTCGTGAGATGTGTTCTACCCTCATAATCAATTGTTAGGACTTTGATATTATGTATGTATCATCCACACCGTCCAGTTAACCCTTTTGGAACGAGTGTGAAGCCCATCCTTGATGTTAGTATATCATTTAAGTCATCCACTATTTGTAGGATGAGTACATCATCACCCCTTGCCATCGATGGAAGGATATGTGATATCAGGTTTGGTATATCCACTATATAGAGCCTATCTCGATGTATGGGCAAGATCCGTCATCCTTCCAGTGGACCCCATCTTGGAATATATGATATATTAGTACCTTGGAATGCTGATGTTAGTATAATGTGGGACATGCCGCATGGACTCCTATAGTTGTAGAAGGAACATGTTGTTTAGTTTATACTCTTGGTATGTGACCTGTAGGTGAAGGTCGATTATAGATTATTGTTGTCCGCCTTTTTAGATAATCATGCATATGTACTTTATTACATCATGATACATGCCCATATGCATCATATATATGCTTGTTATGAGGAGTCACTAATCACAACATGTGCAGCTGGGCTGATTTCTTATGGGACTCCTTATGAGACGAAGTGGCCCCATATGAGTGCGTGGTATGCGCAAGTTTGATGCATGACTGGATAATATAACTCATGCATCTCACATTTATGTAGCATGATCACTAGATACCCTAATGACATCAGGGCCATGACCTCCACAGGTATATCATGGATGGCCACTTGGGACATCATAAATATTTGGTTCTAGCATATGGTCATCTAATGTGTCTGTGGGTGAAAGTCCCTAAATCACCAGATACCAGGGATGCTTTAATGTCTAAACCGAGTGGATGCATGAGCGCCGACTGCCAAATACTAGGAGACTGCACTTCCCATTGTGTCATGGTTGATTGGAAGGGGGTGTGGCCTTACCTGCCCTAGGGAGTAAGCAATAACTAGACCGAGTCTGACCGAGCTTGAGGAATGTATCCGCTATTGACGAGCTGGGCCGATATTGGTAGGTGAATAGTGAGGTCTCTTCCACTTACCCAGTTGTGTGTTTGATGGGGCGGCAACCTAGCATAGAGTGTACTAGACCCTGATGATGATCCCATAGATATAGGGTACTGATATGTGAACTTATCGAGCAGGAGTTGTGTACTCAGTATTTAACTTATTCATTCATTCATTCACTATCCACTCGGGTTGGTGGTGCACAACCAAATCATTATATGTAACTTCGCAAGGGCCAAGATTTCGGTTGGGTGCGCGACCAACTTGAGATCAAGAGTTTACCATATTGAGTCTAGCTATCCAAATTTAGGTATGAGACTGGTTTGGATAGAAGTCCCTTATGATGGGACCCACAACTTGCGATATTATATACTATCATCCCGACTTTACACTCCAGCTTGATCATTTCTTTCACACTGCACATTGCATTGCATCCTTAACACATAATATTTCATTTACTATGCTTCTGTATTGTATAGCCTGAATAAGGTTGATGGTAATATGGACTTACCAGGATCTCCATATTGCATTACATCCGCGACATATGGCATTTAGGTTGTTATGTTTCTACATTTATATGGCCTAGATAAGGGTAATGGTATTCATGGTTCGTCATGAATTGCATATCGTATTGCATCCTTAGCATCTGATATTTGACTCACTATGACTTCGCATTGCATAACCGATCTACATTGCATACTCGGATATTGTATGACTTATAGACTTGCTAGTATTTCGCTTGCGCTGATATTATATACTTGACACATGCTTTAAGCACATACGTACACCACCCTCTAAGGTTCTTTATAAGCTTATGCACGACTGTTGCGTGCAGGTGACGTTAAGTTGCAGAAGTATTAAGGTAGGAGCGTGCGTCGAGCTTGTGGAGACTTTGTTATTTATGTATTTTTCTTTTCAGCACTGTAATCAAATGTTCATATTAGTGGCTAGGTGATGATAATGTTGCCTTTGTGATTTAGGTACACTTGTGGTTATACTCTTTTCAAAAAAAAAAATCACATGGAAAATCCTCCTTGTAGGATCTCAGGACTGGAATATGGTGTATGGGCACTGGAAGCTGAGAATGGGGTACTATGGAGGCTGTCGGCACCGGATTCAGTGATTGAAAATTCTGTGAACTCAGTTTTCGAGTTTGGGGTGTGACACATAAATTTTAAAATTTTATTTAACCCTAAGTCCCATTTGCTTCTATAACCTATGCTCTGATACCAAGCTGTGACACCTCAGATCTGGAAACCTGAGTTTGCTTGACCTAGTTGTCAAGTTGAGGGTGCGACTTGATGGGAAGGAGATAATATTATACACATAAACGTAATAATTATCACAGATAATAAACTTAATTAATCATCATGCATGTAGTCAAAAGTTTTAATTATCTACTGAGTAATATCCATCACAAGTTCATACATCATTATTTAAACTAAATATATATAAAATGAAAAATTCTTTATTCTCGCAGTAAATTTTCAAGAGCACACATTTCAAAGTTATCACTCTACAAACAGAGACTCCAGTTCATTTCCCTATCCTGGATGATTTTCCAATTAACAAAATTAGATAACAACCTAGCAAGTAGTTATATGCATGATTCACAATATAAGCATAGTACAAGTACAAATACAAGAATCTTAGTATGTCACATTACCACATAAATAATTTCTTTAGTGAACAACTAGGGCCATAGTTGTGCATAGCGTCCAGCCTACCGACACCCTTCCAACGAAGATCCATATGAGCCCAACATGTGTAGGAGTTTACTCACATCCTACGTGAGCACTAGCTTAAGGTATCTCGCACACCATGTGTAACTGTACAGCCTGGCAATAAGTGGCACACTCTAGAGCTAGTCAAACTCCTCTACCCTCGATCGTAGTCTAAGGAGGAGGCCCTATTAGTACCAACTCGGGTTCTATTAGGAACTCTGCTTGAGAATTTAAGGGATAACTCGATCCTCGAGTTGTCTAGTTTTCTCACAATGACATATTAAATACAAAATAGTTGAATACTTAACTAGATATTAACATATTATAAGAGTTAAGAAAAAATAACCATGTAATGTTTTGCAATGCATGCGAAAAAATTCATCCATGATAGTGACTACTCACTTAAAACGTCAATTCCTTATTCGACTATTTTAACTTTTTGATTACTTTTTCATGGATCTGATGACTGCACTCGGGTATACGATCCATAGAAAGTTTTCTTTTTAGACATGGATAGAATACAAGCATTAAGTTAATTTATTCCTTAGTGTGAATTTTCTTAAAACACTCGTAAGATCATAAGATTGTTACATTAGTCCATTAAATTGGTCAATCAAGTCCCTAATTTCTTATATCTAAGCCATAGATTGTCCATTTACCATGTTTCTAACCATAAATCAAAGGTATTAGTCTTTGTTTCAGATTTAGATTTACCTTAAAGACAATTGGATGTTTAGATTTATCTGATCCGACCATTCATTTCTTCTATTTTTATGATTTTGGTCTAATGGTCTTGATTGATCTTTGATTAGATGATCTGCTCTAACATTAGATCAAGTGGATTCTTAAATCTGATCCCTTAATTGGTTTATTAAACCTTTGATCGTGGATTGGACCCGATCATCGATTTAACGGTCCAGATCATTATTATAATCTTTCTCCTAATTTTAACAATTTGGATTATAGATTTATATACTCTTCAATCCATATTTATACTTAATGAATATGATTTCTAAAGGTATAATTAATTTTATATCAGGCTCACTTTCACAGTAATGTCTATAATAGATTTTTTTTTTTTTTTTTCACTTACATGATTATAACACAATATAAGATATGAGAAAATCAAATGATTTAATATGATAGGCATCGTCTTGTAGTGGGGCCTACTTAGATTTGATATAAAAAATCTAAGATATATAGTATTAGAGCACTTGCTTGATAAAGGGTTTGGATGAGAAGGTAATCTCACAAAATTCTCTTTTAATCTCCTCTCTCCCTCTCTTTGTGAGTGCTTATAAGAGGTGTTTTGACATTCCTTATATAGAGGAGCCAAAGCCCTCTTACATTAATGCACATGCACATGTAACTTGTGATAAACACACGTAGCATGTGATAAACACATGTTAAGTGCATGTAACTCTCATCTTAAGGGTGAGATGTTTTAAGGTTGATGACGGTACAACTAATGTGTGTGTATGTGCCATGGAGATGTGGGTCCCACAAGTGCAATCTTTTTTTATATAAGCACATGATTATCTTGTTTACATCTTATGCCCTCTTGTAAAAATGATTTCTTGTTCAAACTGACCATGGTTATTTGTAAGGAAATCACAAGTTTTGTATAGGTAGTAGTACATTAAAGATTGTGCATATGCGTTCATGTGAAGTAGGGTGTATTAACTAAGTGTGTACATGCTATAATCGTGTGGGCTATACCAAAGTTTATATGTCCAATCTTTATATCAAAATGAAGCCTTTAGTACAAAGACCATGGGAAAAATAATTTTAAGGTAAAAAAAATTAAATGTATAATACTATGGGCTATGCTCAAATGCACAATTATAATACAAATGGATAATTTTTATGATTTTACATGTGCTAAAATAATTTAAAATCATGGTATTGAAGATCTACTAGCGTCATGAAATAATAAGCTATTATACTTTGCTAGGGTCCACAAAATATGCTAAAATTAACAATTCAAGAATTCTTGACCTCATATCTTAGCTTTTTATCCTTGTTTAAGTCAAGATTTTATATGAAATTGTTGATATTATATCTAGGAACATATTAGACGGTGGCTTATAAAAAAGTTCAAGTGGTCTAATTGTCAATTCTCAAGTTCTTGATGATACATCTATTAGATGATAATTTTAATGGTAGATTTGAAAATTAATCAGTTACTATTCAATTTGGATGGTTTGGATCAATGATTCATGGTTTTGATTAGTGATCTAACGGACAAATTATCACAGATGTTAGTTTAAATGGTAAAATGACCCATTTGATAATCGGTTATGATTAAATAATTAGAAGGAAAAATATTTACCCTTTGAAATTGCTAGAGTATTACATTATGAGTCTTAGGTTTGGACTTGTTAAATCAAATGAGTCTAGAGAAGGTCAAGTAACAAGGAAAATAATAAAAAATAAATTAGAGAGAATTACTTGAAAGAAGGAAGTGTGACAAAGGATGATTTGAAATAATCTTCTCTCTCTCTCTCTCTCTCTCTCTCTCTCTCTCTCTCTCTCTCTCTCTCTCTCTATGGGAAAAAAAAGACGAGCATATGGTGAATCTGGCACTTCTAGTTTGTGTGAAGAATCTGGTAGTCGCATCTGCATAGAAGAATAGATGTGTATATAAGTACATTAAAATGGTCAATAACTTAATTCAATTCAATAGTTACCCTTGTGGCAGTGTCAGGTATAAATATTTGAGGGATTGGGCTAATAATATAATTAGAGGTGTTGACAAGAATGGGGAGTACCCCCCTTCATACAACATATGTGGATGCTCGTATGTTATACCGGTAACTTATTATTGTCTTCATTCAGAGAGTGTGTTTTATTTATAATTTTTAATTTTTTAAATATTCAATCCATGTCCTGACCGATGTTTAATGCATCATATTGTGATTTTAACTTATATGAGCATACGAGTGATTTCCCAAGATATCAGATGATAGGGGGTGGGTTGCAAGAAGATTTCCATCTGGATTTCTATAATACTCAACTGGAATCCTTATAAAGTAGGCTGGTATGAATCAATATTAAGGATCTTCAAAACAATGCTAGTAAGTGTGATTCATTATTATTGTTTTAGAAGAATACAATATAATTATAAATAATATATCATTGCTGCAGGTGGTGATTGCTCCAGGGCTTAGATTGACGAAAGAGGAAGAAGAGAACGAGGTTATTAAATCCCTAGAAGATGAGAATTAAGATAAAGGAGTTGGTGTAAAATGTTCTTCAGATATATGTTGCTAGAAGAAGTTAGAGAGAAAATAAATGATAGAACGTGGAAAATAAGCTAAAGAAGATCGAGAAAAAGAGTTAAAGAGAAATGAAGTGGATGTGGGAGAGAGGGGAAACGAGACAGGAAGATGTTGAGGTAGTGAGAGAGATATGGAGTGAGACATTGAAAGTAGAAGCAATTTTTTTTCCCTTAATCGAGCAACTTGCGACAACAGTATTCAATCAAAATAAGAAAACAAGATTCACTCTAATTTTTTTATTTTTTATTTTTTTACTTTTTTACCATAGACTTGAGAACATTGGGAAAGACATGCAACAATTAAGAGAGGAGATTAAATACATCCACACTTTAAGAGAAGAAATGAAGTGTCTCAAGGAAGAGAATGCTTCATTACGTGCAAAGATGAAGCTTTTGAGGATAGAGTTTCATGCTAGTAAGGTATGTGAAATTGTATTTGGTTTTATTTTTAATAAAAAATTATGAATTATATATCTAATATATGATTCTAATATATGCTACTAGCACTTCACTATGATTCATGTAGGAGGCTCATTCCAAGCTACCCATGCACACAACCTTCTATAAATATGGATGATGTTGTTGTTCAACCTGCTTTGGAGGATAGGAGAGGACACCCTATGGCTTTTAGCAAAACTATAGTAGATGAAGTTGTTGACCAACCCATAGTTATGGATAATGCGATTGGGCAGGCTATGACCAACTTATGTTCTACTCCGATTGTGGCTGTCCAGCGGCCCCAAAGCAATGTATCTACATCGAAATAGATATCTTCTCCTTACATGGATCCACGTTTCTCTCCTACCATTGATCCTATTCAAGGATACATGGATCCACAAAAATCTTGATAGATGAGGAATATAAGGATTTGAAACTTATAAGGGAGACATAATGGCTTACATGACTGAGATCCATATACGACTTAAATTCCTAGGTCAATTCTAAAGTAAGTTTTTGTCCTTCTATTTGTTTAACTAATATGAGATCATCTATATATTTTATGAAATATGTTCCTTAATAGTTAGGACATGGATCTATACTTATCTTACTTGAAAGAGTGTTGGCTTCAATTTCCCTATGCTTATCCCTAAGACTGCACATTCATGTCATCCTTTTTTATGGTGTTGTGAAATTCCAGCTTATAGTTTTTTTTTAATAATCTTTAATTATTAATGTTTCTAACATTATCTATTATTATAATTGAAAATAATAGAGGTTCAGCTGGAATTATTGTGTAATTATGGTGTTGTGTATCACACCGTCTAACCAGTACAGTGTCCTGGGACGTCCACGTAGGATTTGCCGTAGGACCCTTCGTTAACCACTCATAGTGGGATATCACAAGTTAATTAAATTAGGATTAGCCCATTAGATTAGACCAGACAGGTCGTAATAGGCCCAAGTGCGGTCTGTCAAGGGAGATGGCTCGATTGCACTTGACATCTGCCCGTATGGGCCATACCGTGATGCAGGAGGGTCAGAAATTTATGAAACTTTAGGAAACCATAAATCTCACTGCGCTTGGGGTTCATCACGGAACACAGACTCATTAGGCACCCAAAAGTAATTATTTGAGCCATTCTAACAGCCCATGTCAACTCACCTAAGGCCAGAGTAGAAATCTGGCAATAGTAAATGAAACTGAGACTCTGGGCTCTTCAGCCGTCGGATTTTTTCAAAATTTATGGTGAAGGTCTAATGTAGTATCGTCCACAAAATCTAAGACCCGATCGTAGCTCGACGAGCGTTGATCGCAAATCAAACCCGTGCGACCAAACCCCATATCCGATTATTCCCAAATTTTACATGGCCCATCATCGGGCCATGGATCTCCTACCCTATAAGTTTCATGGCCAGGGGGCCACCAAAACTACCCCAACAATCGGAATGGTCCCCAAAGGGCCACATGAAGATCGGAACCGTAGGATCAAACCCGACATTCGTTGATCTGTTTGTCCCCAAAATTTGTATGACCTCTCATCAGGTCATGAGGCACCTTCACACCAATTTTGGAGGCCTAGGGGGTGTTAGGGCCGCCTCTATACCAATAGTGAGTCCTAGAAGGCTATTTTGAGAATTCGAGGAAACTTAAGGCCAAAGGGCCCAAGTCTAGCAAATAAACCCTAACCCTTATCTCATAGCTCTCACCACAACCACCATTACCAAGAGACTAAAGAGAGAGCTAAAGAGCGAAGAGAGAAGAAAAATAGAGTATGGAGGGGCAAGGTGGACCCTAGATTAAGGTGGGGCCCAAGGAAATCAACCCTTTCATCTCCCTACCTCTTCTCCAAGAAAAATTCCTTCTTCACGACCGCCCATTCATCCCGTTGGTCATCTAGGTAAGATCCATCACCCTTCTTCCTTGAAACCCTTGTAATGAGAAGGGATTACATGAAATTCTAACATGCAAGGGTTTCTTTTAGGATTCCGTCCATTCGACCCTAAATTCCACATCTCTTAGGTTGATTCCAAGCCTTCGACGAATTTGAAGCTGCGGACTATTGCTCTTAGGTGGCCTAGCACCAATTTTAGTATGAGAATAATGATTTTAATTGCTTGGATACCATATTTGGAGAACCTAGAGAATCCCTAGGAATTGCATGTTTGTTGAAGTTGTATGGAATTGTATGCTTGGCTCTCATGATGTTATTCTTGCTTCTCAAAGGATTTTATGTGTGGATGATTATATGCTCATGCCTTGTTGATTTTTTATGTATTCTTGCTTCATAGTATGTATGATTTTGTTACTCTTATACATATGATTTCTTAAGATGGAGGAAGTGCTTAACTTCCTCTCTCTCTCTCTCTCTCTCTCTCTCTCTCACACACACACACACACACACACACACGCACACACTCACAAGTACTTATTTCTTAATATGGTTAGCCTTTCTTGCTATGAGAATCTGAATTGTACGTCGTGAAGTATGAGAAGATTATGTTGTTTATTCTAGTGATACACTGGTAGTCGACATGCTATGAATCACTATTCGTACCCTTGGGTCGGCCAGGAACATGAGGAGAGCGAAGGTGGTTCCGTTGGTAGGACCGCCTCGAGGTTAAACACATGAATTTGGGCGAGTGAGTGTGGGCGACAGTAGTTAGACTACATGGGTTGCTTACACTCGATGTTGTTCTGTCACGTACTTGCCTGGACTCGTGCGGTCTAGTCTACAGACTGACCAACCCTGTATGTTAACCCTATTTGCTCATATATGTATGGAACCTGAACCACCTTACAACCGTTGTAGCCCATCAATAAACCACTTGAAACTGGTCTACAGCCTCGTGAGCCGGACATGGTGGAATGAGATACTGTGTCTGAGCTGTCAACCTACGCTGGGGTGTCGTGCCTCCCCGTAGTGACCACGAGGGATCTCTTTCTCTCAGCACTCCTCATGTGTTTAAATTCGGGGATGAGGAACCCGACGGGATCACGGACCGTGAGGTCTTAGCTACACGCGTTGGGGGGCCTTGGCCTTGCAACCAGCTTAGGACATTGATACATGGGGTGTATTATATTTTTCAACTTGTTGGATGAATGGACTTAACTAATAACTGAAAGGGCCTAGCTATATGCCCTAGAGGGGGGGTGAATAGGGCAATGCCAAATAAAACTAATAACAGTGGAATAATAAAAGAAATACAGCACAATGCTAAATTCAATAGCCTAAAATAAAGAGAATGATACTTTATGAGTTCTAAGGACAACCTTACACCAAAAACCAAAGGTTTAAGGTAGGACAACCTTATTTCTAGAACATCCTTTGTATCACAAACCAATGAGGAATAAAAAGCAAGAAAATCAATATAACTCGCAGAAAATAAATCCTAAGTTATTACAACATTCATCCACACTTACTTGAAGTGATTACAACATTCATCCATAAACACTCTCCACAAAACAGAATGAATAAAAGAATGAAAGAGTAAAACACATCCACAACACAACGATATATAGTGGTTCGCCTGTGTGTGTACCAACTGTTATCCAACAGCCACACAGATTGCTACTCCACTCCCAATATCCTCACACAGGGGATATTAGCATGCACTATCAAAATAGGTTTCACAGGTTCACCTAAAGCCTTCACAATTGTATCTTTAATCTCGAGCTTACACAATCCAAAAACCCCACAATCTGAGTTTTCTGGCTCTCCTCAGATAACCAATACACTGAGATTTTTCTAGCAAATCTCAATTAAAACCAAAGAAAGTAAATTACAAAAATGTAAAATACCTGAATCACCTTTTGAAGAAACCTGGAAGAACCAATCGGAGTAGAAGTTCGATTCAATGTTCAAAGTCCAATACTCACTTTAAGAATGGTTCTAAGTCTAATTGATTTTAAATCAAAAGGGCTAGTTCTATTTGATTTTGAATCCAAGAAGAAGGAATATCAGAAATTCTCCTTTTCTAATAATATTGGAATGTAGATCAAAATCAAATAAAAATAAGCTAGCAAAAGGAATATTAAACAAGCACAAAGTAGCTTAAAATAAACACAAACTTATCTCAGAGAATAGCCTAAAGATTACTTGAATAGAATAGAATTGAATTGTTAAAACTTTGAAGTTCGTGCACTATTTATAGCCTAAAAAATCCTACCTACGACTGGTCTTAGGATCCTATGACTGGTTGTAGCTTCAAAGATTTTTAAAGATTTCCGCGGGATAAGATTTTCTGTTCCACGACCAATCGTGGGTGGTCTACGACTAGTCGTGGGCCACCTACGACTGGTCGTGGGTCACCTACGATCGGTCGTAGGACCCCTAAATTGGTTGCTGGGGTTTGAGTCGTAGGGCTATGACCGGTCGAAGGATGAGTCGTAAAACTCACAGAACTAGTCGTAGGATGTCCAGGACTAGTCGTAGGACAGCTAGAAAGATTCAAAAATCTTCAACTGCCTAGGACTGGTCCTGAAAAACTTAAGACTGGTCGAAGCAGAGCTAGAACTGGTCTTGAAGTCCCTAGGACTGGTCTTAGAACAGCCCAAACATGCATATTAAAATATATGAGTTATGTATCCAGAATGACCTACAGTAAAGCCCATTCTAAGGTCAATCTAAGGTCAAACAAACCTTAAAAGTGATGGACATTGAAAGTCTGTACACTCAGATGACCCTTAAGAGAAGCTTGAGAATATACAAATCTTGTAGTAGGCCTTCTTGAACTTGATCTTGACTTGACATAGTCTTCTAATAAACTTGAACTTGATCGAATCTTGAACAAGCAAACTTGAAAACTTCTATTCTTGAATTCTTCATCCATGACTTGAAATACGATGTCTTGATTGCAATGAATAGTCTTCAAATATAAAACACAAGATATACAAGATATAGATATAGGTTTTGGCACCACAAAATTTGACAACTAAAGGGTTATGAAATCATAGCACTTACAATCTCCCACTTTGTCAAATTTGTGACAAAACACATAGCATAGAAGATAATAAGGAATGATGAACCATAAAATCACAAATTACTCTACTCCCCCTGAGTAATACGAGTACTGCTCATATAAACCGTAAACAACATGAAAAAAACTCAAGACTCTATATTCTCAATCCACATATCCTTCTCAATCAATCAATTCAAACAAATTACTCCCCCTTTTAGCTTTAGCTCTTACTACTCCCCCTTTTTGTCACAAAATGACAAGGAAAAGTCACAATAGGAAGGAGAACATAGAGAGAGAAAAAAAACAGATAATGAGAAAGAGATATGAAAGGACATAATATAAACCTGAAGCATCAAGCCATAATCCATAATACAATATCCAAAAGACAATGTTATCAAACCATAATCCATAATACATATCCAAAATAAAAGAAAATTTTATACTATCCAGAAGATAATTCACCTAATCTGATCTAGAGGAGGGAGGAGGGATAGTCAGATCAATCTGGTGTAAGCCCCTATTTATGCGATGAAGATATTTTTGTATGTACTTAAATTGCATAGCATGGGCTACACTCATGTTATCAACCTTTTCCTTTAATGCACGAAGGCGTGCATCATGACCAGATGGATCATAATCTGGATCATTAGGTGAATCAGTTTCTATATCATCAAATATGTCATCCATATTAACATCTTGTTGAGGAAGATCGCCAGCTTCCCCTTCGTTTCCTGCTACACCACCATTACCACCAACACCTCCTTCATCAGCTTGGCCAGGGAGCAGATCCAATTTCATCTTATTAAGATTGGAATTGTTGAAAATAAGATGATGAATTGGTGCCTCATTAACAGGTTTATTGACAAGCATGTGAGTGGCTAAAACAGTCATAAGATAACCGAACGGAATATCACTATGACCTGGATGGAGACGAAACTGAATAATGAAATAACAGATCAAAGAAGGAAGATAGACCATGGTACCAGAAGCAATAGAATGCAACACACGAACCATGAAAGAAGTCAACTCGGTTTTATTACCGGACCGAGGATACACATTGGAAATAAAGAAATGATGTAACACTCTGTATCTAGGTAACAGATACTTCAAAGGGAGCGCATTCCCTTTGTGAGTCCATTATGCATCAATTTTACATAAATCTCTTGTTAACATGCATTTTTGCGATTCAGATGGTTTGTCGTATAAAGTATGAATCGGTATTCTTTCATCATTAATAGGTATATTCATAATATCTAATATCAAATGACAGTCTACTTCAAATTTTCCTTCTCTAGTATCAATTAAAAATATTAAATTATCAAGAGAAAATTTTGAGATGCATGCTACCATTGATTGGGCAATGGACAGGTATGCAGGCCCACCCTAAAGCAAAATGTTAGTCCCGCCAACAGATTCAAGGAGGGGGACAATACCATATGGAGCAATGTGATTGAGATCAGCGGTATACTCAACGATAATGTTACAGACACGTAAATCTCTTACATCTTGAGAATCATCTTCGGGTGACCGAAGGTGTCATTTAGTTATCAGTGTAGATCTAGATGAAGATGGACCACGGGATATTTTCTTTTTCCCTCTAGCATCCATAATCAAAAAGATATACAAAGAGCAAGAGAAATACACAAAAAGAAAGATGGATTTTCTTTAGATAAGCAAATTGAGAAGAAACTCTTAAAAAACCCAACAAGAGATGAAATATAGCTACACAATGATCAAATCAAAGCATAGAGAGTATGAATCTTCAAGAAAAATGATGAAATAGGACTTACCTTGAAGAAAAATAAGAAATCTTATGACTGGTCGAGCCACGACTCATCGTAGGTGGGAGTGAAAATGAAGAAGAAGGGGATTTTTTCCTAATTATACCATGTTCACGAGTACCACGACCGGTCGTACCACGACTGATCGTGTACATCCACGACCGGTCGAGTATCGACCAAAAAAATAATTTTTAATGCAAAAATTTAAAATTTAAACAAATATAATATGAAATATGATACATTATGATACATGCAAGAAAGAATATTCAATGTAAAATGCATATACCAAGATCAAATTTTAATTTATTAAACATGCTTTTGTCAAGTGGTTTAGTAAATATATCAGCAAGTTAATTTTCAGTTGATATATATTCCAAGGAAATAACTTTTTCTTCAACCAACTCACGAATGTAGTAATACCTAATGTCAATATGCTTAGTACGTGAATGCTGGATTGGATTTTTAGAAATATTTATAGCACTGGAATTATCACAATGTAAGATCATTTAATCTTGATTAATTCCATAATCGCTAAGCATGCGTTTCATCCAAACTAGTTGAGTACATGCATATCCAGCTGCAATATACTCAGCCTCAGTAGTGGAGAGCAATATTGAGCTTTACTTCTTACTGAACCAAGAAACTAAGCAATTTTCAATGTAAAAACAACCACCACTGGTTAATTTTCTATCATCGATATTTTCGGCCCAATCAGCATTCGAATACCAAGCTAATTGAACACTAGTATCAAAAGGATACCAAAGACCCAAATTTATAGTACTTGCGACATATCTAATAATTCGTTTAACAGTAGTAAGATGTGATTCCTTAGGATTAGACTGATATCTCGCACAAATACCAACACTAAATGCGATATCAGGTCTACTAGCAGTTAGATACAACAAACTACCAATCATACCACGATATAGTTTAGGATCTATATCTTTACCTGTAGAGTCTTTTGAGAGTCTTAACGTTGTACTCATAGGAGTATCAAAGTTCTTACCATTCTCAAATCCAAACCTTTTAACCAAGTTTGAAGCATATTTGGTCTGGAAAATGAAAATTTCATAAGGTTGTTGTTTTACTTGCAACCCTAGGAAATAGTTTAGTTCGCCAACCATGCTCATTTCGAACCTTGATTTCATTAACTCTGCAAACTCAATAGACATGTTAGAATAAGTTGATCCATAAATAATATCATCAACATATATTTGAACCATCAAAATATCATTGTTTTGCTTTTTAACAAAGAGCGTCTTATCGACACTTCCTACTTGAAAACTATGACTAAGTAAGAATTTAGTCAATTTCTCATACCATGCCCTGGGCACTTGTTTTAGACTATAGAGAGCCTTTTTGAGAAGAAATACATGGTCAGATAACTTTCGGTCTTAAACACTGAAGGTTGTTCAACATACACTTCTTCATGTAAATCGCCATTCAAGAAAGTACTCTTTACATCCATCTGATAAATCTTAAATTTTTTAAAGCATGCGATGGAAATAAAAATTTTGATTGATTCAAGGCGAGCGACTGAAGCAAAAGTTTCATTTTAATCGATGCCTTCAATCCGAGTGTACCCTTGTACAACCAGTCTAGCTTTATTTCGTATTATATTTTCAAGTTTATCAGACTTATTTTTAAAGATCCATTATATTCTAATAATTTGTTTATCTTTAGGTCTAGGAACAAGATACCAGACATCATTACAAACGAATTGATTAAGTTCATCCTGCATAGCAACTATCTAATTTTCGTCAGAAAGTGCCTCTTTCACATTGACCAGTTCTATTTAGGATGTAAAAAAAACATAATTACATATGTTCTCAAGTTGTTTATGAGTACAAACTCCAGTGAGAGGGTTTTCAAGTATTTGATTGGTTGGATGATCTTTAACAGTCCTTGGTTCAGATTCTTTTTAACTTGATGATGTATCTTGATTGTCAATAATAAGAGCTTCATCATCATCTAAACTCGAAGCTGGTGTATTTAGATGATCATCAATGACCACATTGATGGACTCTTGAATCACACCAGTTCTTTTATTTAGAACTCTATAAGCTCAACTCTTCAAAGAATAACCAAGAAAAATTCCTTCATCACTCTTCGTATCAAACTTTCTCAAATTTTCATGATCACGTAAAATATAACACTTGCTGCCAAAAATCTGAAAGTATTTGACAGTAAGTTTCTTTTCAAACCATAGCTCATAAGCAGTCTTATTATCAGATTTACTGCTATAAACCCGATTAATAATATAACATGCGGTATTAACTGCTTCAGCCCAAAGATTTCTAGAGAGCTTCATGCTATTCAACATAACATTAGCCATATCCTGAAGCACTCTATTTTTTCTTTCAACTATACCATTTTTTTGCGGTGTTTTGGACGCAGAGAATTCATGTGATATTCCCTGATCGCTACAGAATTTCTCAAAACTACTGTTTTCGAATTCGGATCCATGATCACTACGGATCTTACTAACATAAGAACCTTTCTCATTTTGGATTCGTTTGATTACCTTTTTCACTTCATCCAGGGTTTCAGTTTTGTCTTTTAAGAATGATACTCAAGTGAATCTGGTATAGTCATCTACGATAACTAAGATGTATTTTTTGCCTCCTCGACTCTTCGATCTGATTGGTCCAATAAGATCCATGTGGAGAAGCTCGAGTGGTTTAGATGTGGTATTGGAGTTCACTTTCTTGTGAGAGCTCCTAATCTGTTTGCCCAACTGGCATTCACCACATATTTTGTCTACTCTTTGTAATTTGGGTAGACCTCTAATTAGTTTTCTTTTACTCAATCTAAATAAGTTCCGATAGTGTATATGTCTAAGGCGTTTATGCCATAATTCAGTCTCATCGGTATGGACCATGTAACATGATTGAGTAGATGAGTTTACATCACTAACGATGTAGCAATTTTCAGAAGTTCTGTGACCAGTTAATATAACAGAACCCTTTTTATTAACTATCTCACAACCTTGATTAGAAAACTTTACACTATGGTTGTTATCACATATTTGAGAAATGCTTAGAAGGTTGTGTTTTAAGTCCTCAACATATAAAACATTCTTAAATAAGGGAAGGTTATAGAGCTGAACCGTACCTTAGCCAATGATTTTACAATTGCTTCCATCATCAAATGTGACTGACGCTTCAATCATATCTTTAAGGTCGGTGAATAAAGCTTTGTCACCTGTCATATGCGTGGAGCAACCACTATCTAGGTACCACTTTGAATGGCTTGTAGCTTTGAAAGCAGTGTAGGCAACCAAGTTAGCAACTTTAAGAACCCATTTTAGAACTGTTTTGGGTTTAGGAGTATAGATGGTCTTTTTCTGTCTATTGTTATAGGAGAGACCTATAGAGTTAGACTTTAATAACTTCTTGAGAAGATCCATTATTTTTTCAGCCAAAGGATTTCGGTTTTGAAAATTAAAGTTGACATGGCTACCTGTCGGTTTTTGAAAAGTCCTTGAATTTTTGGAAAAACCTTGATAAGTATTCTTTTCTTTTGAGATTAAAGACTCTCCTTTTACAAATTTAGGAGCAATGTTCTTTTATTTTGGAGATGTATTCATATCATAGCCCAACACAGATTGATCGCCACATTTTCTTGATCCGGACAATAATTTTTTCAATTTAGGATCACCATGGGCATATCTCCATGTGTCTCTCAGACTCTTAAGAGAAGCTACCTCATTTTTGAGTTTCTCATTTTTCGGATCTCAAATCTTCAATTTTAGAGGTTTTGAAATCTAAATCACATTTGGTCTTTTCAAAAGAATAAAAAATATGAGACTTTTCTAAAACAAGAGACTCATAATCTTCCTTAAACTTAGAAAATTTTTCTTTTTGTAATTTAAGCTTGACAGCAATTTTACAACTCTCCTTATAAAGGGCATTATAAGCATCCTGAAGATCATCTTCATTATTGCAATCACTATTCAGATTTTCTTCACTAGATATATCATCATTATCTAAAAGGGTGATCTTGGCTAGAGTCATAAGAGCTTTAACATCTTCGCCCGACTCGGTTTCAGAATATTCTGATTTAGAAGAGGATTCAGAATCAGACGATTCATCCCAAGTAGCCATCATGCTTTTCCTTTTTGATTTGTCCTTTTTAGGACATTTGTTAGCTAAGTGCCCATACTCTTGACAGTTGTAACATTGACTATCTTTCAAGGATTTTCGAGTTCTAGGTTTAGATTGTCTTTTATCATTTGACTTTTGAAAATCAACTTTTTTTTGTTTTTGAAAATTTTGTAAAACTTTTTTGCTAAAAGCGCCATATCATCTTCAGAATTTTCTAATTCCGAGGTGCTCTCTTGTGAAGCATTTTTAGATGATTTTCAGAGCAATTAATTTTCCTTTAGGAGCTTTAAAGGACAACTCATAGGTTTGAAGTGAACCAACTAGTTCCTCAACCCTCATGGTATCCGTATCACGAAGTTCCTGAATTACGGTTACTTTAAAATTGAACCGTTCAGGAAGTGAGCGCAGTATCTTTGCGTACACTTTACTTTCTGGGATTCTATCACCAAGACCCCACATAGAGTTCACAATGTCATTCAATCTAGTGTAGAAGTCCATAAACATCTCATTCTCTTCTATATGAATTTCTTCAAATTTAGTTGTGAGGAGTTAGACTTAAGATTTCTTGACAATAGATGTACCCTCGTGTGTCATTTCTAATACATCCCATGCTTGTTTTGCATTTTCACAAGAGATGATTCTTTTGAATTCATCTGGTGATAATGCACAAGTAATTGCACTTAGTACTTTTGCATTAGCACTACTTTCACTTTTCTGAAGTGTGGTCTAAAGAGAATAAGCCGTTACTTTCATTGTTTTTGAACCATCGTCATTAGTTACTTCAGTGATAAGAGGGTTCTATTCATTCACTGTGGCCAACCACACACTTTCATCCAAGGATTTAAGGAAGATCCTCATCCTGGCTTTCCAATAAGCATAGTTTGTGCCATTAAAGGGTGGTGGCCTAGTGACTGATAGGCTATCAAAATTTGACATCTTAATATAGCCTAGATCGTTAGCTCAGGAAATACATCCAATAAATAAACAATAAGCACGAGCTATTAGGCTCTGATACCACTTGAAAGGGCCTAGCTATATGCCCTAGAGGAGGGGTGAATAGGGCAATGCCAAATAAAACTAATAACAACGGAATAATAAAAGAAATAAAGCACAATGCTGAATTCAATAGCCTAAAATAAAGAGAATGATACTTTATGAGTTCTAAGGACAACCTTACATCAAAAACCAAAGGTTTAAGGTAGGACAACCTTATTTCTAGAACGTCCTTTGTATCACAAACCAATGAGGAATAAAAAGCAAGGAAATCAAAATAACTCGCAGAAAATAAATCCTAAGTTATTACAACATTCATCCACACTTGCTTGAAGTGATTACAACATTCATCCACAAATACTCTCCACAAAACAGAATGAATAAAAGAATGAAAGAGTAAAACACATCCACAACACAACGATATATAGTGGTCCGCCTGTGTGTACACCAAATGTTATCCAACAGCCACACAGATTGCTACTCCACTCCTAATATCCTCACACAGGGGATATTAACATGCACTATCAAAATAGGTTTCACAGGTTCACCTAAAACCTTCACAATTGTGTCTTTGATCTCGGGCTTACACAATCTAAAAACCCCACAATCTGAGTTTTCTAGCTCTCCTCAGATTACCAATACACTAAGATTTTTCTAGCAAATCTCAATCAAAACCAAAGAAAGTAAATTACAAAAATGTAGAATACCTGAATCACCTTTAGAAGAAGCCCGGTAGAACTAATCGGAGTAGAAGTTCGATTCAACGTTCAAAGTCCAGTACTCACTTTAAGAATGGTTCTAAGTCTAATTGATTTTAAATCAAAAGGGCTAGTTCTATTTGATTTTGAATCCAAGAAGGAATATCAGAAATTCCCCTTTTCTAATAAGATTGGAATGTAGATCAAAATCAAATAAAAATAAGCTGGCAAATGGAATATTAAATAAGCACAAAGTATCTTAAAATAAACATAAACTTATCTCAGAGAATAGCCTAAAGGTGGCTTGAATAGAATTGAATTGAATTGCTAAAACTCTGAAGTTCGTGCACTATTTATAGTCTGAAAAATTCCGTCTACGACTGGTCTTAGGATCCTATGACTGGTTGTAGCTTCAAAGATTTTCAAAGATTTCCACAGGATAAGATTTTCTGTTCCATGACCGGTCCTGGGTAGTCTACGACCGGTCGTGGGCCACCTACGACTGGTTGTGGGTCACCTACGACTGGTCGTAGGACCCCTAAATTGGTTGCTAGAGTTTGAGTCGTATGGCTACGACCGGTCGAAGGATGAGTTGTAAAACTCACAGGACTGGTCGTAGGACAGCCAGAAAGATCCGAAAATCTTCAACTATATAGGATTGGTCCTGAAAAACTTAAGACTGGTCGTAGCAGAGCTAGGACTAGTCTTGAAGTTCCTAAGACTGGTCTTACAACAGTCCAAACATGCATATTAAAATATATGAGTTATGTATCCAGAATGACCTACAGTAAAGCCCATCCTAAGGTCAATCTAAGGTCAAACAAACCTTAAAAGTGAGATAGACATTGAAAGTCTGTACACTCAGATGACCCTTAAGAGAAGCTTGAGAATATACAAATCTTGTAGTAGGCCTTCTTGAACTTGATCTTGACTTGACAGTCTTCTACTAAACTCGAACTTGATCGAATCTTGAACAAGCAAACTTGAAAACTTCTATTCTTGAATTCTTCATCCATGACTTGAAAATTTTCTTCATTTAAGTTCTTGTCTTGAAATGCGATATCTTGATTTCAATGAATAGTCTTCAAACATAAAACACAAGATATACAAGACATAAATATAGGTTTTGGCACCACAAAATTTGACAACTAAAGGGATATGAAATCATAGCACTTATAATAACTCAGCTAACACGATCGCAATATATCACACTAGTTAGGGTGGCGACTCGGAAGTCAAGGTCGCTCTAAGGGAGTACTGACATACGCGATCGTTAGATGGAGTCACTCAAGGGAGCATTGTGGCGAGGGCATTGATGAGGGTCAAATATTGTATATCAAACCCCGATTATCGCCAGATTTTACGTATATGATAATGCTTAATGCTATATTTTAATTATGTTTTTATTACAGGATGAAATCAGGAGCATGGATTGAAAAATGATATTAAAAGTAGAGATTTAATGCTCTGAAGTCACTAGAGCAAGGGACGAACTCCAGAGAACCAAGATTGATGGATTTATACGCCAGGGATTCGAAGAAATCAAGCCGTTCATGTTAAAGAGGCCTAAAACTGGTGCAAAATACAAGATCATAGGTTTTTTGACACCTGATTCACTTGAGACTTCATACATGTCCTGAGGGCTATAAATTAACCGTACATATTAAATTTCACCCATTGGATCACTGAGGAAGTAGCCCAACGGATAGATCAACCCATTAATTTTCAATTTGGGGCCCACCTGATATCTGGAAGTGCCTCAAAATTATTCTTGACGGTTTAAATAAGATGAGAAACAATATGGATGGTGAAGATTTCTCCTAAACATCACAGTGGGCCCTGTATGTGGTGCGTGTACATCATGTACACTACACGCCAGCACCACACCAAATTAACTTAAAACAGTCAGCGCTGCACCCGCGACCAACTTTTAAAAAAGAAATTTCTTTCTTTTTTTCGCTGGCTACGTAACCGACAATGGTCAGTTTTACGGTCGACTGTGGGTCCCACACATGCCCGGTACAACTGATTTGAACCGTCTACCGTGTAGAGGAGTTTGAGAGCTTCAAACCCTAGCTTCCCATTCGTACCCATGCATGCACATATGTGCGATACAGGGGCCATAAAAGGACTGCCCTGCAATGTTTAAATCTAAGCTTTTTGTGATTTCTTCTCTGGGCCACGTCAATAGACGTTCAAAACCATCCATGTTTGACCGAAATTTCATCCTAAATCTAATGGATGGGGTGAATTTTCCTGAAAATGCTTCTGGAGGGCCCACTGATCACGTTAATGAAGGACATGCGTAGGTTTACGCACATCCGTGAAAACTGACTTTTGAGGCAGTTGTGGCCCACCATCTTTGATCAGATGGAAGATCTGATCCGTCCATTGTATAGTCCAGCCAAAAAAGTTTGAGGAGACATTGATTTTACGGATAAAGTGCGAATAACAAGAGACTTATGAAGCCCCGAACTTGGCTGCAAAAAGGCTTTCGCTGCGCGTGCGACAGTTTTCCAAATTCGATTTTCACCACTCCACCGCCTCCAGCAGCTATAAAAGAAGGTTTTAGATGTGGGGAGCAATCATCTAGAGCTTGGGGAGAGACAAGGAGAGGAGACAAAGAAGAAAGAAGAGAGAGAGAGAGGAAGGAAGAAGGGAGATGTTCCTAGCGTTTAAATCTTATTTTTCCTTCTTTTTTTTTGAAATTATGGATTGAGAATCTTGTAGCTAGGGTTGAGATGAAGCTCCTAATTTGAATAACTCTTGTCTATATTGAATTTATTTTTATCTGATTGATTTGTTTCTTTCTCTAGTGTGCTTTCCTGAGATTTCTATACTTCTCCATTCTATGAGCTTAACCAAAGTCTAGATGTGGATGTTGTTTGGAATATTATTCTAGGTGCTTGTGTCTGACCATGAACAGGTTTCCTATAGAGGAAGAAACAGGATTCTACTTCTCTTCATGCCTGACCATGGATGGAAAGATGTGATCCATATGCCTTAAAGGATTATACATTCTATGTGCCCGACTAAGGACATAGGGTGTACTTTGTTTATTAAATTTATATCAATCTGAATTAGGATGAATTAACAGGTAAAATAAGGGTTAGGATAATTAGGGGTGGATTCGAAAGTCCTAGTCTTCTCCTTAATTGGATTTTACTAATTGCTCTTGGTTATTCTTTTAAATTAGTTTACTTAATAGTTCGCCACACTATTTGTCGGATTAGTTAAGAAGAGTCTTAAATTTTGAATTTTGACAACCAATCCTCGTGGGAACGATCTCATAATATGTACTGCATCTACATCTGATTCGTATACTTGCGAGTTTAAAATCATTTAAATCAAATTGGTTTAAATTAAAACATCAGGCATGCATCATATCATTCCACATGCATGCATTTTAATAAGAGCTGCTAGGTGTTGATGAATGGCTACATTTCTTTAAAATCATATCATAATTGATTCCTGTTATAACTTAAGATTAATAGCACTGATCACTCACTCCCACTCTGGGATGGTGTTTTAAAACACTAACTAGACCCGTTCATAAATGCAGGTGGTTCAGGGAATGAGAAGCCTACTGAGGCGAGCTATAAGGAGGAGGACGAACTGTCCTACTTCCAGTTGATGGACGGTTCTCCGCCAGCTTGAGGGGCAGGATTGGATCGCTAAGCAGTGGGCTCGGCTCTATTCTTTTGGACACTATTCTTTTATGATTTTGTTGGGTGACGCCTTGTGCGACCCATATATATTCTTTTGAACTTGTATATATATATATATATATATATATATATATATATATATATATATATATATATATATATATATATCTTTCATTCAGTACACTTGTGTGATGCTGCTTCATGTTCGAGGAATTTCCAGATTTACGCAACTAAACTGGATTAAATGCATATTAATGAAAACGGTTATAAGTGACATTCAAGAACTCAAGAGTCGAGCGTATGCGTGACCCCCGATTTTCAGGGGTTTACAAGTTGGTATCAGAGCAATGGTTTGAAATTTATTGGGCCATGGGTCATGAACTCACTAACGCGTCCGCTGACTTAAGAAGAAGTGAAATAGAAAACACAGGAAATGCTAGGAAACACTGCGACCATTGACGTGAGAGAAAGGGCTAGGAACTGCTTGATACTTGAATAGGCGAACCTTAAGTGGAAGCTGAACTTCCAATGAGTGGAATTGGGGTGTGAGAGAGTGTAGCGATGCTGGTAATTGGGTCTAAGAATCTTCTAGTGTATAGACTCAACGTTAGGAACAAGTTGGAAATCGCAAGATGTGATGCTTGAACTTGCCGTCTTAGACCAAATGAGCTAAAATCGGGCCAACTTGTTAATGCTGACCCATTCAGGGATAATTAGTTAAGGGCGAACGAGATTTTACCAGAAATAGGGAGAATCGAGAAGAATGGTATTTCTACCACTAATCGGGAAGAATCTCATGAAACAGATAGGCCCATTGCATATATCAGTTTCTCCTACCTCAAATCCATATATGGCACCTTCCAGGGGGCCACACCAGCACCCCAGAAAAAGGGATTCGAAGTGGACCCCGCCAACCAGCGTTGCCCCTGCCACCGCTGCCGCACGCCTCGCCCTCAGTCCAGTGGGCCGCATTGCCCCCACCGCCCACGTGCTCACCCCGCTTTACCTGCGTGCTTTCCCCATCACCCACGTGCCCCCCACCCCCAACAGTCCAACAGGGTGCATTGCCCCCGCCGAATCGGCGTGGTCACCTCACCGGACCACCTCTTTGTTGCTTCTTACAATTTTCAAAAATGAGGTGGGGCCCACTGCCTTATACCCTAAAAGCTCTCCATTTCCCTCTCTCTCTTCCATTGCACTCAACATTTCTTAAAAGAAGTAGCTCATTCCTCTCCCAACGAGGGCTTAAATCCTCATTCTCTAACAATTTCCTTCTTCCTTCCATCAATCTCCCTCCTCTCCACATTCAATCTCTCCAACCCATCTTCTCCAACACCCATCTTCAAATCCCACTCCACCACTAACCCCCATCTCTCAAAATCCCTCTTTTCCCTTATCAAAAGGACCTCTCCCTCCCAGACTCCAAAACTCATTCCAAACCCATCCTTCAACCCCATTTCAACTCTCTCACTTCCTCATCCACAAAACCCACCCCATCTCAACATCCCACCTTAAAATACCTCTTCATTCCCTCATCCACTCACATTTCACGAACCACTTCCTCACTCCTTAAACCCATTTCAAAAAAAAAAAAAAACACCTTTCACAACACCCATTCCTTCAAAATCACAGATTTCTCTCCCCCATTTTCCATTTTCTCAAACTCTCATTTCCTAACATCCATTTTCAACCCTTTTCCCTCTCTCTAAGAGTGATGACATTCTTTGCCACCGTGGTTTCATTCTTCACTATTCCGGTGATCCTTTCGCTTATGGGGAAGAAAAGACCGGCTTCCAAGGAGGCGGGGCTGAGCCGAGAGCAGCATAGCAAGAAGAAAGCCGATCCGAAAGGGAAGACAAGCTCGGAAGTTCGATTTAATAGGCGAAATGATCCCAAGAGAGATGAAGCACTCGTTGAAGATTTGGAGAACTTTCGCGTGTGCCAAGTCACTTTTGAGGCCTTCATGGAGGAACATTTGTTAGGTAATCAACCCCTACTCAACAAACTTATGAAGAAGGGTTGGGGCCCTATGTTTTATGGAAGCGGGCAGGCCGATGTGGTGTAGGCTAGGATATTTTACACTCACATCAGAAACCCTTAATTCGAGCCCTAGGAATTTGATATTATAGTTCATGGCGAGGAAATCCACTTGGGGGTTGAGGACTTTGCCGGATTACTGGGAGTACCATTGGGGGAGGTGCAGATTGATGAAACGAATCTCGAATCAAGTGAAGCCCACGATGTGCGGACTCACCTCTTGTGTGGCCGAGCTACCCAATAGATGCAGGATGTCCGCCTTTACGTAACATCCATGCACCCTGAATATCGGATACTTCACCGCATTGCTACCCACAATGTATACTTGAGGTTGAAGAACCGCACCGAGTGCTCCCGCTACATGGTGGAGTTCTTTTATCAGGTGGGTCATGGAACAAATGTGTGCGCTCCTAGCACCATGCTCTACCAAATTGTGAAGGCAACGAGTGTGGTACGAAAGGATATAGCTCTCCCATTTGGCCGACTAGCTTGCTATATAGCTAGACGGTATGGGATAGGCGGATCAGACGGGGACCCCATACCAACGAAAATCCTGGGGGACAAGCTGCTAAACTCCATGGGAGTGGGACCCAAACAAAAACAGGCTCACATCAAGGAGTTTGGGGAGGCTGATGAAGAAGAAGAAGAGGGTGACGAAGATGATGAAGACAATGAGAGCGATGAGGAAGAGGAAGGAGCTGGAAATGCAGAAAGGGGCGAGCAAATTGACGAGATCGAAGAAGTTGATAGGGAGCCACTTACTATCCTAGATATACGTGAGTGCCTGGATGTACTCAAGGCCGAGGAGCAGAGATCAAGGAGAGCCAAGTCAGGCTTCAAGCGAAGCAGGAAAAGTGGAACAAGAAGAAGTATTGGGCTATAAAGGCCCTGATCTGCTGCAGCAAGGGGGAAGAAGCACCTCTGCTTTCGCTCGACTTAGATGAGTAGTAACAATACCTTACTGAAGATGAGTAGCTTTAAGTTGCTTAGGTTAAATCCCATGTACTGAAATAGTTAGGACTTTTGCTTAATGAGATTACATTTTCTTTTCGCCTAGCATGTTTAAGTAGTACTTGTAATCCATGTGTAGCATGTAACTGGCCATGTTAATGGCATTTTAAAATTAATGCTAACATATGGATTGACTTGAAGTTCTCTTTGCTTGAATTGTATCTTGCCTGTGTTGTGATTATATTTATGAATTACAAGCTATAGGTATTGTATGCCCAGTGCACGCAATGGTCTAGTACCTAATCCATCCAAGGGCATTCTTCTAGGAAATGCCTCCACGAGCAGAGGGTCGATATGTTCGCCTACCCCACGACGGCCTAGTCGACAAGGGCCCTATTCCCGATGAGCATTAAGGCACCCAAATTATGGGTAGCACTACCCAGAAGGCGTCCCCGAATGCACCATCATCGCAAACCACGACACCCGTACCTCCTCCGCCACCCTCAGACATACCAGCAAGAGAGGAAGAATGAGTTCCTCCACCTCTAATAAGGGAGAATGACAATAGCATAATACGAGAACTGGTTCACGAAACTATCGCGCTATGCATCCGAGATGATCGCCAATGAAGTAATTAAGATGAGGCGATTCATAGTGGAGCTGAGGAGCGGCATCCGCTCCAAGATGTGTTATGCCAGCATCAAGACATGCTGAGCTTGTGGAGATGTCAATACGGGTGGAGCAGGATGAGGAGCGAGTCTCATGGACTCACTCACAGTTAGGGCCGCGAAATAGGATGGACGAACCGTCCTCTTCTTTTACTTAGAAAAGGTCGCACCCAAACTCTCTGCCCAGACCAGTTGTCGCACCAGCACCCTCTACATGATCTACACAGATACGTAGCTATTGTAGGAGAGTTGGCCACTCAGAGCCATATTGCTTTACGAGGATGAGGAACCTCGGCTTCACTTCACCCTAGTGCAACAACAGGCCCTCACAGCAGGCGTTGCAGATTTTGCCTCTACGGACGATGGGGCCTAGCCAGCAGTTCCGTCGTCCTTCTGCACCTCTAGCTAGGCCGCCACAACATCCCATGCATCAGCTGAACCTTCCTCAGCAAGCCCGAGTTCACGCTTTAGCATTCGGGGGCCAGGATGTAGACATCCCCAATCGTACGGCCTTCGAGGTGACGGCCCATGTACAAGGTACTCCCATATTTCTGCTAGTGGATACTGAGGCTACTGTTTCACTCATATCGCATGCAACCGTCTAGCACCTAGGGCTATGCCTCACTCCTATTATAGGAGTAAAAACTATTGCTGCCACCAAAACTTTTTTTGAAGCGACGCAGATGTGTTGTGATTGCCCCATGGACTTGGGGGGCAAGGTGGTGCTTGTCGATCTGAAAGCAACTAAGCTTTTCCATTACGACGTCATCCTTAGAATGGACTGGTTGACCCTAATGAAGGTAAAAATTGACTGTGAAATAAGGATAGTGAAGATATACGAGGGCGACGTCGTTCCCTTCATGTTTCCATTCCAGGTTAGCCATCAACAAAGAATTTTGTGTTATGCCTCATTGGAGGATGGTAATGATGGGCCCTCGATAACATGCACACCTGTAGTCCAAAACTTTTGGGATGTGTTTAAAGCCATACCAAGACTTTCGCCTCATTATGAGATAGACTTCACGATTGATTTAACTCCAGGTGCCAAGCCTATCTCCTTACCTACTTACCGCATTCCCCCATGTGAGATGGAAGAACTCAGATCTCAAATCAACCAATTGCTAGAGAAGGGCTTCATTCGACCCAGCATATCGCCATGAGGAAACCCAGTCTTATTTGTGAAGAAGAAGGACGACGCTTTACGACTTGGCATGGATTACAAAAGATTAAACCAAGTGATGGTTCAGAACAAGTATCCGTTGCCCAGAATTGACGATTTATTCGACTAGTTGAGGGGTGCTCAATACTTCTCAAAGATCGATCTACAATCAGGGTACCATCAGCTGTAGGTTAGAGACGAGGATATACAGAAAACGGCCTTCAAAACCTGTTTTGACCACTATGAGTTCCTAGTTATGTTGTTCGGGTTCACCAATGCCCCAGTGGTATTTATGGACCTCATAAACAGAATCTTTCAGCCATTTTTATACAGATTTGTCATCGTGTTTATCGATGATATATTGATTTATTCAAAGAGCCATGAAGAGCATGAAGAGCATTTAAGGGCGGTGCTTAAAACCCTCGAGAAAAATTGGTTGTTTGTACAATTTAGAAAGTGCGCCTTTTGGAAGGAGAATGTCAAATTTTTAGGACATGTAGTGTCCAAGGAAGGGATATTTGTGGATCTCACTAAGGTGGCGGCCGTGCAAGATTGAAAGCAACTAAAGTCGGTCACGGAAGTGAGAAGTTTTCTTGATCTCGCTGGCTACTAACGAAGATTCATTAAAGACTTTTCAAAAATAGCTCAGCCACTATCCTAATTGACTAGGAAGGATCTCAAATTTGTATGGAATGAGAAGGTGGAGGCAGCCTTCCAAGAGTTGAAGGACAAACTGACGTCAGCACCTGTGCTTGTGCTACTTGAGTAAAGGGTCAAATACACCGTCTATATGGATACCTCTCCAATAGGTTTGGGTTGTGTACTTATGCAGAAGGATAGAGTAATTACTTATATATCTCAGCAATTAAGGAAACATAAGGAGAACTACCCTATGCATGACCTCAAACTTGCGGTGGTAGTTTTCGCATTGAAGATATGGAGGCACTATCTGTATGGCGAGGAATTTGATCTCTTTTCTGATCATAAGAGCCTCAAATACATCTTCACCCAGAAGCACCTAAACATGAGACAACATCGTTGGATGGAAACGTTGAAGGATTTCAAGTTCGATATCTCATATCACTCTGGCAAGGCCAATTTGGCGACGGATGCCTTGAGTCGCAAGAAGACAATCGAATTAGCGGCCCTGCTAATGGTGAGAGAGTCAAATATGGTGAAATTTGTTCAGGACTTTGACACGAAGCTAACCGTGGAGAAGTTGTATAAGGTCATAGCCCACATTCAAGCCCAGCCTCTAGTCAACATTAGAATCATTGAAGCCCAGGAGGGAGATGAACTATTGAAGAAGATGAAGGAAAGAGCAAGAGATAATGGGAAGTCCGAGTGGAGGGTCAGCATTGATAGGGGATTACAGTACCAAGGCCACGTTTGTGTCCCAAACCTTCGAGAACTACAAGAAGAAGTCTTAAATACCGCTCACAATTCCAAGTTAGCGATGCATCCTGCTAGTACAAAAATGTACAGGGATCTAAAGCAGAATTACTGGTGGGACAACATGAAGAAGAAAATAGCGAAGTCTGTGTCCTGATGGCTCACTTGTCAGCAAGTTAAGGCCGAGCACCACCGACTGCCAGGCTTTTTGCAACCCATGCCCATAGCAGAATGGAAGTGGGACTTCATATCTATGGACTTCATTTCTAACTTGTCCAAGGTTAGAAAGGGGCATGATTTGACATGGGTGATTGTGGATAGGCTAACCAAATCACCCCACTTCTTGCCGATCAAGACTGTTAGTTTCACCAACGATTTGGCCAAGTTGTATATTAAGGAAATCTTGCGGCTCCATGGCGTCCTGTTGAAAATTATGTCGGATCAGGATACTCGCTTCACGTCGATCTTCTGGACCTACATTCAAGAAGCTATGGGAGTGAAACTGAAGTTTAGCACCGCCTTCCACCTGCAGACAGATGGGCAAACTGAGTAGGTGAACCAGATATTGGAGGACATGTTGCGGGCTTATATTCTGGACTTTCAAGAGAGTTGGGATGATTGTCTCCCGTATGCCGAGTTCGCCTACAACAATAGCTTCATGCTAGCATTGGTATGTCGCCCAATGAGGTTTTGTATGGGCGTCCATGCCAAGCCCCGCATTGTTGGGAAGAAATTGGTGAGAAAAGCTTGCTATGACCCGATTTGGTGTGGATCACGACTGAGAAGATTGAAATTATTCGGTGCCGCCTCTTAACAACTCAAAGCAAGCAGAAAAGCTATGCCGACACAAGGCGGAGGGATTTGAAATTTGAGGCTGGGGATCACGTATTTCTCAAGATCTCCCAATGAAGGGCGTTTTATGCTTCAGAAAGAAAGAAAATCTTACGCCACGATTCATCAGGCCTTTTCAGATTTTGGACCGTATTGGTGCGGTGGCCTATCGCTTAGCCCTACCCACGCCTCTCACCAGAGTGCATAACGTCTTCCACGTATCTGTGCTGAAGAAGTATGTCTCCAATCCTTCACATATCATTAAGTGAAAATATGTAGAACTCAAGAAAAATGACACATACATTCTCCGACCCACTCGAATATGGGATAAGAAGGAGCAGGTCCTATGTAACAAGGTCATCCCATTGGTCAAGGTATCATGGACCCACTACGATGAAGAGGAGGCCCCTTAGGAGACAAAAGCAGAAGTCCTCAAGCATTACCCAAGCTTGCTTTAGCAATACGAACATGTTCAAATTTTGAGAACGAAATTTATTTGTAAGGGGGGTAGATTGTAATGCCCCGTCAAACCAGCACAGTGTCCTGGGGCATTCACATACGATTTGCCATAGGACCCTTCGTTGACCACTAATGGTGGGGTACCATAAGTTAATTAACCTAGGATTAGCCCATTAGAGTAGACAGATAGGTCGTAATAGGGCCAAGTGCAGGCTGTCAAGGCAGATGACTCGGTTACACTTAGCATCTTCTCGTATGGGCCATACCATGACACAGGAGGGTCAGAAATTTATGAAACTTTAGGGAACCATAAATTTCACTGGGCTTGGGGTTCATCAAGGACCACAGACTCATTGGGTACCCAGAAGTAATTATTCGAGTTATTCCAACAGCCTATGTCAACTCACCCAAGGCCAGAGTAGAAATCTGGCACTGGTAAATGAAACTGAGACTCTAAGCTTTTTAACCATCATATTTCTTCAAAATTTATGGTGAAGGTCTAATGTAGTGTCTTACACCTGTTCACAAAATCTGGGACCTGATCGTGGCTCGACGACCGTTGATCGCAAATCGAAATCGTGCGACCAATCCCCATATCCGATCATTTCTAAATTTTGCATGGTCCTTCATCGGGCCATAGACCTCCTACCCTATACGTTTCATGACAAAGGGGCCACCAGAACTACCCCAACAACCGGAATGGTCCCCACAGGGCCATATAAAGATCAGAACCGTAAGATCAAACCACACATTCGTTGATCCGTTTGTCCCCAAACTTTACATGACCCCTCATCGGGTCATGAGACACCTTCACACCAATTTTGGAGGCCTAGGGGGTGTTAGGGCCGCCCCTACACTAATAGTGAGTCCTAGAAGGCTATTTTGAGAATTTGAGGAAACTTAAGGCCAAAGGGCCCAAGTCTAGCAAATAAACCCTAAGCCTTATCTCATAACTCCCACCACAACCACTATTACCAAAAGACTAAAGAGAGAGCTAGAGAGAAAGGAGAGAAGAAAGAGTGTATGGAGGGGCAAGGTGAACCCTAGATCAAGGTGGGGCCCAAGGAAATCAACCCTTTCATCTCCCTACCTCTTCTCCAAGAAGAATCCCTTCTCCATGACCACCCATTCATCCCGTTGGTCATCTAGGTAAGATCCATCACCCTTCTTCCTTGAAACCCTTGTAATGAGAAGGGATTATATGAAATTCTAACATGCAAGGGTTGCTTTTAGGATTCCATCCGTTCGACCCCAAATTCCACATCTCTTAGGTCAATTTCAAGCCTTCGACGAATCCGAAGGTGTAGACTATTGGTCTTAGGTGACCTAGCATCAATTTTAGTATGAGATTAATGATTTTGATTGCTTGGATGCCATATTTAGAAAACCTAGAGAATCTCAAGGAATTGCATGTTTGTTGAAGTTGTATGGAATTGTATGCTTGGCTCTCATGATGTTGTTCTTGCTTCTCACATGATTTTGTGTGTGGATGATTATATACTCGTGCCTTATTGATTTTTTTATGTACTGTTGCTTCATAGTTTGTATGATTTCATTACTCTTATGCATATGATTTCTTAAGATGGAGGAAGTGCTTAACTTTCTCTCTCTCTCTCTCTCTCTCTCTCTCTCTCTCTCTCTCTCTCTCTCTCTCACACACACACACACACACACACACACACACTCACAGGTACTTGTTTCTTAATATGGTTAGCCTTACTTTCTATGAGAATCTGAATTATACGTTGTGAAGTATGAGAAGATGGTGTTGTTTATTGTAGTGATACACTGGTAGTTGGTATGCTATGAATCACTATTCGCACCCTTGGGTTGGCCAGGAACATGAGAAGAGCGAAGGTGGTTCTGTTGGAGGAGGACGAGCTGTCCTACTTCCAGTTGATGGACGGTTCTCCGCCAGCTTGAGGGGCAGGATTGGATCGCTGAGCAGTGGGCTCGGCTTTATTGTTTTGTGATTTTGTTAGGTGACACCTCGTGCGACTTGTATATATTCTTTTAGACTTGTATATATATATATATATATATATATATATATATATATATATATATATATATATATATATATATATATATATATATATATATTTCATTCAGTAGTCTTGTGTGATGATGCTTCATGTTACAGGAATTTTCATATTTGCGGAACTAAACCGGATTAAACGTATATTAATAAAAACAGTTATAAGTGACACTTAGGAACTCGGGAGTTGAGTGTATGCGCGACCCCCGATTTTTAGGGCATTACACGTTGATAACCACAACAATAGACAAATTATGAAGATCGAAAAGGTTAATGAGAACCTTGTGTTTGTGGCTAAAGTTGTCGGTCAATAGAAGCCTTGGTGGAGATATGAAATGATAAGCCTTTACTTGCACATGTACTTAGTCTAAATGATAGTATTCTCTTGGGAAATGTATATGCTAATTATTGTTTTATTTGTTGTACTTGATAGAATTATGTTCCTCTGAATGCAAGATAACAATATTAGTTTCTAGGTGTCGTTTACATAAAAAAGAAAGATTGTTTTGATTGGCAATGATTATAGTCTAGAAAGGCAAGAAAAATTTGTGTGGCGTAGTTGATGGAAGGGTTGAGGTGGTTGTTCCATATTCTTGACGGTGAAAATACTTTTTGGGAGAGGGGATGAAAAGTGAGTATGATAAATGATAGGCCGAGGTAATTGAATGGGGATGATTGTGGCATCTTTCAGCTCAAATACATAGACTTCCTATGTAGTAGGAGGGAAATTGATTTTGCACCTGTAAGTAAATATTTAAGTAGTCTACATACACTATTGAATATTTTATGTTTTGTTTTAATCCTATTTCACCTTTTTTTTTGGTAGGATGAAATCGCTAAATTCTAAAAGACCATCGTATATGAATGTCTATAATTCAAAAGGGACTATAGTGCTACATACTTGTTAACTAAATGACTCAAAAGAAGAAATCAATTAAGAAAAAAAAAAAAAAAAAAAACTAAACAAAACAAAACAATGACTTTAATGATGCTGACTTTCATATGGATTTTCTAGTAATTGTGTACGAATGTGTATAATGGGTTGATGAATGATGTCGATGAATTGATTGTATATGAATGTAGGATGGATGGATTGAATACACATGAGTTGAGTAAGGGTCGATATTGTCATCTACAAATAGAGTTGTCTCAATTAACTCGCACGACTCGATTGGACCACACAAGAAGGTAAACTGGGAAAGAAATACTTTTTTTTTTTTTTTAACACATGCAAACACACCCCCACACACTCACGCCACATGCACACACACCCTACACACGCACACCATGGCATTTCACCACCATGGGTACTCGAACCCTTAACCCAGTGTGGAAACTCCAAGGAGTCTACCACCCGGGTAAGAGTAAGGACCCTGGGGAAAGAAATACCTACCACTGAAACCTTCTTAGGATTCACCTTGTTGTTTATATGTCATCCAAGCCGTTTATAAAGTCATCCCAATCATTACCATTGGGATGAATTGAAAACAAAAATTCTTAGCTTGATAAAATAAAAGCTTATGTAGCCATGCAAAATTTTCAACAGTGGACCATGGTAGGATCCATCAACTTTCACAAGTCCAGTACATAAGACTCCTTTCTACATCCATATACACACCAACGAAACCACACCAACCGGAGTAGTGACACCTAAACCAGTCCCATATTGAAGTGGTTATCTAAGCGCATGAGTGTGCATGCATCTCACTTCCTAGAGTGGACGAGGTGTCACCTGAGTCAGGTGTTGGTCAGGTAACACCGTATTGAGTGTTTCTCTAATAGTGGGGCCACTCTGACGTATGTGCTCTACATCCACACTGTCCATCAAATTTTCTAATTTATTTTAGCTCATAATGCCAAAAATAAAGTAGATCCAAATCATAACTGCACCACATTATAGAAAATAGCAGTCATTGCATGTCCACCATTAAAAACTTTCTAAGGGCTACTGTAAATTTTATTTTCCATCCAGTTGATAAAGTCTTACAAACCATGATGATGGGAAAACACAAATATCAGCTTTGATACAAAAAAAACTTTTGCGGCTCACTATAGATTTGTAGTGGTGGGCGTCCAATGACCACTATTTTTCTAGTGTGGTCCACGAGATTTGAAAATGCTTCATTTTTTCATCAATCTCTAAAATGAACAGGGAAAACTGCTGGACAGCGTGAATATAGAACACATATATCAAGGTGGGTCCCACAATTAGGGAAACACCAACTTCATCGTTACCTGGGCAACACTTGATCCACTCTTCTCACCTGCTTGCCAGCGCATGCCAACATTACCTGTGGATGAGAAATCCAAGTGGTCCATTAGTTGGGTGTAACCATGTAGACGATCTGACCCAAAAATAACCCCAGTCAACTCATTATGCGGTCCACAATGTTAAAAACAGGCAGATGAATTAGAAATCTTCGACTTAATCTTTTTGCGTCGTACATTAGTTTTGTAAACTACCACAGAAGGATAACTATAATAGCTTGATATTTTGGGGTGGGAATCTATCGTAGTGGGGTCCACCTGATGGATGGCCTGGATCTTGTATCCACTTCCAAGTGGGACATATATAAGCTTACCTCATACACGCTTGCCAGGTTACCTAAGCTCAATATGATATTGGAAGTAAAAGTTACACACAAATTGTGAAATATATATATATATATATATATATATATATATATATATATATATATATATATATATATATATATTTTGTTTAAAACACAATTCAAACCAAAAATTCATTGACCAGAAAATGTGGTGTTGATGGTTCAACCAAGCCATAGTTGAAATGTACCATCTAAATGATGTCATTTCATGAATCAATGACGCAACGTATGATTCAATCTCCATCATCTACGTATACTTTACATTTTAGACTGGAGTTCTCTGCATACCACTACCTCAGCTTTTTAACATTTGCATTTACATCCTCTGTTTTCTAATTTTCTGAGTTCTTCCCTTTTTGTAGGGTAAGCTGACCAAAGCATCCTCTGCTGTTTCAAATTAAGAGGATGCCAGAAGGGTCCTTACTCTTACCCGGGTGGTAGACTCCTTGGAGTTTCAATACCGGGTCAAGGGTTCGAGTACTCATGGTGGCGTGCGTGTGTGCGTTGGGTGTGCGTGCGGTGTGAGTGTGTAGGGGTGTGTGTGCGTGTGTTAAAAAAAAAGAGGATGCCATAAAACTTCCAAATTATCCAAAAGAGTATACTGAAATTACAGAACTGCCAATAGTGTTTTCCAAGAAAATAGAATAAAATGCCAAAAGAATATAAAAGTAAAGAAAATCATTATTCTTGATTTTTTTTTTTTTTTTTTCAAGTTGATTAGTTGTATGTCATTGAGCATACTGGGCCTATTTGGTTTTTCGATTATAATGATAAATAGCTATAAACAGGTAATGATTACTTATTCTTGTAATTGTATAGTGACATCACTTATATTTGATTGCAACGATGATTTGGTTACCTTGTTTGTTTCACCTAAAGATCACTTTAAAAATGATAATTTTATCACATGAAAATGTATATACTTATTTTCTTTAGACTCACAAGCTATGGTTTGTCTAAACAAACACTTTAAGATGTTAATTATGGGTTATTTACTTGCATTTTATAGGACTTTTTATTTTTTATTTTTACACAGGCACTCACACCCCATAGCTACATACCCACACACTCACACAATAGAGGGATTTCACCATAACAGGTATTCAAACCCATGACTTCATGTTGAAACTCCTGGAGGAATAGCCCCAATAAGAGAAGATTACGGTCAATCCGGTGAAATATAGATAGAAAAGAAAAGATATACTAGGATAATCAAATTAATCTAATCTTTTCTAATATACATTCCGGAAAAAAAATGCATTTCAAATGAAACATGAAAACAAAAATCAGTCACTTAACTATTAAAGTTGAAAATATTAAAATAAATAAAACAAAAATTTATATAAAGTACCCAAAATTCAGAATGAAGCAAATAAATAAATAAAAATTGAGAAATAAAACAAAGAAAAACCACCAAACTTGTGAAAGAAACCACGTAAGAAACCATAAACTAGTGACATAAGCAGAGGTAGTCATTCAGGCCAAAACCAGAAGCCAAAAACAGAAAATAGGGAAAATACTTTGAAGAATAAAAATGCCTGTGAAAAGTTAGGAGGAGAGGAAGGTGACGAATGTATTCCTTTCTCTAAAGATTGAATAGTATGATACGCTGCCTGCGTCTTTCAACAGCATACACAGCATATGGAGGTTTACAATTCTGACATGTGCATGCCATTGTTCGGTAATCCAGACTGCTTATCTGATGCATCTCACCTTAGATGGCCTATTTTCCAATTATAACATCCATGAGGCAATCTTCACCTTTCAATTAGGGACCTAAAGATAGACGGTTGATAAAAAGAAGTACAATGAAAGTAGTCCAAGGACAGGTCCTTTCGGAAGTTCCAGTATGGTATATTCCATTGTCATGATCCATCTATGGAGTGGGGGCATTCTCATCGTTTATAAAAATGAGGGTGTTTTGATCGTTTTAATATCTCAAATGGCTCCATCTAAAGAAAAAGCCAATGTTGACGCAGACAGGCCAGGGAAATAATAGAAATTCTTAAAGAATATTAATAATAAAAAAATAAAAATTATAAAAATAAAAGAGATGTCTATGTATATTAGGGAAACGGATTGGCTCCTCCCCCTGCCTCTAGGGAAACAGATTGGCTACTCCCCCGCCACCAACCATAGAAAAAGTCAAGATTGACACAGTCAGGTCAGGGAAATAATAGAAATTATTAGAGAATATTAATAATAAAAAAATAAAAATTAAAAAAGTAAAAGATATATCTACGTGTATTAGGAAACGGATTGGCTCCTCCCCCTCCACTAGGGAAACGGATTGGCTACTCTCCCTGCCACCAGCCATAGAAAAAGTCAAGGTTGACACAGTCAGGTCAGAGAAATAATAGAAATTATTAGAGAATATTAATAATAAAAAAATAAAAATTATTAAAATAAAAGAGATATCTACGTATATTAGGGAAACGGATTGGCTCCTCCCCCTGCAACTAGGAAACAGATTGGCTACTCCCCCTGCCACTAGCCATAGAAAAATTCAAGGTTGACAAAGTCAGGCCAGGAAAATAATAGAAATTGTTAAAGAATATTAATAATAAAAAAATAAAAATTATAAAATAAAAGAGATATCTACGAATATTAGGGAAACGGATTGGCTCCTCCCCCTCCACTAGGGAAACGAATTGGCTACTCCCCCTGCCACCGACCATAGAAAAAGTCAAGGTTGATGCAGTCAGGGCAGAGAAATAATAGAAATTGTTAGAGAATATTAATTAAAAAAAATAAAAATTATAAAAATAAAAGACAGAAACGGATTGGATCCTCTCCCTCCAGTAGGGAAATGGATTGGCTACTCCCCCTACCACCAGCCATAGAAAAAGTCAAGGTTGACGCAGTCAGGTCAGGGAAATAATAGAAATTGTTAGAGAATATTAATAATAAAAAAATAAAAATTAAAAAAAATAAAAGAGATATCTACGTATATTACGGAAACGGATTGGCTCCTCCCCCTCCACTAGGGAAACGGATTGGCTACTCCCCCTGCCACCAGCCATAGAAAAAGTCAAGGTTGACGCAGTCAGGTCAGGGAAATAATAGAAATTGTTAGAGAATATTAATAATAATAAAATAAAAATTATATATATATATATATATATATATATATATATATATATATATATATATATATATATATATATATATATATATAAAGAGATCTCTACGTATATTAGGGAAACGGATTGGCTCCTCCCCTTGCCACTAGGGAAACAGATTAGCTACTCCCCTTGCCACCAGCTATAGAAAAAGTCAAGGTTGACATAGCCAGGTCAGGGAAATAATATAAATTGTTAGAGAATATTAATAATAAAAAAATTAAAATTATAAAAATAAAAGAGATATCTACGTATATTAGGGAAACGAATTGGCTCCTCCCCCTCCACTAGGGAAATGGATTGGCTACTCCCCTTCCCACCAACCATAGAAAATGTCAAGGTTGGCGCAGTCAGGTAAGGAAAATAATAGAAATTGTTAGAGAATATTAATAATAAAAAAATAAAAATTATAAAAATAAAAGAGATATCTACGTATATTAGGGAAACAGATTGTCTCCTCCCCCTCCACTAGGGAAATGGATTGGCTACTCCCCCTGCCACCAGCCATAGAAAAAGTCAAGGTTGATGCAGTCAGGTCAGGGAAATAATAGAAATTGTTAGAGAATATTAATAATAAAAAATGAAAATTATAAAAATAAAAGTGATCTCTACGTATATTAGGGAAATGGATTGGCTCCTCCCCTTGCCACTAGGGAAACGGATTGGCTACTCCCCCTGCTACCAGCCATAGAAAAAGTCAAGGTTGACACAGCCAGGTCAGGGAAATAATATAAATTGTTAGAGAATATTAATAATAAAAAAATAAAAATTATAAAACTAAAAAAGATATCTACGTGTATTAAGAAAATGGATTGGCTTCTCCCCCTCCACTAGGGAAACAGATTGGCTACTCTCCTTGCCACTAGCCATAGAAAAAGTCAAGGTTGACGCAGTCAGGTCAGGGAAATAATAGAAATTGTTAGAGAATATTAATAATAAAAAATGAAAATTATAAAAATAAAAGAGATATCTACATATATTAGGAAAATGGATTGGCTCCTCCGCCTTCACTAGGGAAATAGATTAGCTACTCCCCCTGCCACCAGCCATAGAAAAAGTCAAGGTTGACGCAGTCAGGTCATGGAAATAATAGAAATTGTTAGAGAATATTAATAATAAAAAAATAAAAATTGTAAAAATAAAATATATATCTACGTATATTAGGGAAACGGATTGGCTCCTCCCCCTGCCACTAGGGAAACAGATTGGCTACTCTCCCTGCCACCAGTCAATTGCAGGTGATTGGTGCTCTATGGGCCCCAACATGATGTATGTGTTTCATCCAAGCTGTCCATCAATTTTTCTAGATCATTTTAGCCTATGAGACCAAAAATGAGGTATATCCCAATCTCAAGTGGACGACATTATAGGAAACAATGTTAAATGAACGTTAACCATTAAAAACTTTTTGGGACCTATAAAAGATTTGGATCATGCTGATCTTTGTTTTTTTCCTTTCATATAGGTTTGTATGACTTAATCAACAGATTGGATGTTAAATAAATGGTACAGTGGGCCTTAGGAGGATTTTAATGGTGGATATCCAATCACTATTGTTTTCCTATGGTGTGATCTATCTGAGATTTATATCCCTCTCATTTTTGGGGTCAAGTCCTAAAATGAACTGTAAAAATGGATAAATGGCATGGATGAAACACATACATCATGGGTCCCCACAGAGCACCGAACATCAGCCGTCGAGTTGGTGGCAGGGGGAGTCCGTTTCCATATATCATAAAGAAGAAGGGACTAATGTGTAAAACTCCCTACCGCTAACATTATAAATCCATGTGGGCCCACCATGATGCATGCGTAACATTCAACCTGTCCATTACTTTAGCTAGTCCATTTTAGCAGGTTTAACCAAAAATGCTGCCAATCCTAGACTCAAGTGGTCCACAGCATATGCAAACATGGAAATAGAGATATTTGTTACCCTCTCTATATGGAAGAGTATTGAACCTGATGGAAACAATGAACAAATGTTCACTGGAAGAGATAGAATTATTATCAATAACTTCTATATCTTCTGAAAAACTAGTGAGCAAAAATTGGAAAAAGTCAATAGGGTCACTACTCTCTATTTTCCTTATGTCTCAACAATTTGATTTTTCAATCATCTTTCTCAATTAATAGTGCTGAAGTGGGAGCCGATAAGGATTTGAATAAGTAATTTTTAAATCAACAAAGGTCCAAGGAAAATATACTCCTAATCAGCCTATAAAGAAATGCTAAGGAGCATAAACTAAAGGAGGCTTGAAGGATGAGCCCTCAGAACCAAAAATGACATCTCCAGAAGCACAATATAAAGAGCAAAGGACCGGAGGAGCTAATGAATACTTCTGACCTTCCGCCATCATGCTTGCAACCACGAAGAGAGCTGGCTTGATGATTTCTACTTGTTTTGAATTGGGAAATATCAACAAGCTTAGCTAATAAGCTAAGAAAGTGGCCAGTTCACAAGGGGAACTATATTTAACAGTATTCTGGACAGTACTGTGAGGGGCACACCGTGATGTACATGGGTTATATCCCAACTGTCCATCTATTTTGGACGTGGGGCCCACCCTACACGTGTGGCATGTGTTGGGGCAAGATTCACCTTGATATATGCATTTGTATCTACACCGTCCATCTAGACGGTGCTATGTGCTCAACCATGATGTATGGGTCCCATCCACACCGTCCACACCACAAGACGGTGAATCCCCACCTGTAATGTAAGTGTTTCATCCCTACTGTGTGGGGTCCACCTTAATGTATTATTTCATCCAGTCGTTCATTTCTAGTGAAACCCACTTGGATTTACTGTTGTATCCACTCCGTGCATCCATGGTCCCACGTGAGGCCACCATGATGTATGTGTTTCTCCTCGCAGGCCATTTGCTAGGGATGATGGGCCCCCTTGATGCGTACATTGTATATTCAGCTAGAGGGGCCCACTTTGTGATGCAATAGGACCACCTTGATGTATGTATTGCAAGCTCTCTACTCATCCCTTGTGCCTAACCCATGGGCTTTTGTGTGAGGCCCATTATGATGTATGAGAGGCCCAAATGTGAGGCCCAATCTGATGTGCATGAGGCCCATGAGTGAGGCCTAATCTGTTATGTATGAGAGGCCTAAATGTGAGGACCAATCTGATGTGTATGAGGCCCATGATTGAGGTCCAATCTATTGTGTATGAGGCCCATTTAGTAAGGCCTGATGTGATGTATATGGCTCATGAGTGAGGCCTAATGTGATGCATATGTGGCCCATGAGTGAGGCCTAATGTGATGCATATGTGGCTCTTGTGTGAGGCCCATCATGATGTATATTAGGCCCTTTATGTGAGGCCCATTATATTGTGTATGAGGCCTTTATGTGAGGCTATGAGCCCCACTATGTGTTAGGCTCTATGTGGGCCACTCCGTAGGAGCAATGTTGGTTAAATGTCCATATTGATGGGCAATGATAGTTAAATATCCACATTGTGACCTTCCTTTAGGCCTTTGTTAGGCCCATTCTCATCATTCTCTAAGTGAATTAACCCAAATCATTGGGCCCCAATGATGTTTGCATGATCTACCTATTCGTATTAGGATAATCCATAATGTTGGGCCCCCATTGGTTGTTACTAGGATTTTTTTTTTTTTGGAGTCCATCTAGGACTTATTTGGGCCCTCTAGGTCATCTAACAGGCTATATAATAGTATAGAGAAGGAACCCTTTCCAGATCCTTAGGATTATAAGTAGGCCAGTTAGGCTCAACCTTAATATGAGGAGAGTTCATCATCGCCATATACGGAGGGATCTGTGCTATTAGATTTCGTATATCCATAGTTGAAGGCTAATCTTTATGTTTGGTTTAGATTGACTGTCCATCTATGGACCCCACCTTGTATATAGGTCAGTTATCGATACTGATTATATGTATGTGATAGCATAGCATCATGATACATACCTATACGTATCATCTACATGTTTGTTATGAGATGTGGCTAACCATTGCATATGTCATTGGGCAAATTGTTTATGGGACTCCCTGATAGGCGGAGTTATCCCACATGAGTGCACAGTATGTGTAGGATTGATGCATGATTAGATTGCGTGACTCATGCCTCTTGCCTTATGTGGTTATTATTATTATACACCCTAGTGACATCAGGGCCATAACTTCCACTGGAATATCGTGGACGACAGGATTGGACATCAAAAATATTATTACTAACTTCAGGGCACCATAGATGTCTCTAGGTGAAAATCCCTAAACCCGATGGTACCAGAGGATGATCCCAATGTCTAGACCAAGTGAAAATTCATAAGCGCATGAGGGCCGTATACCAGTAGGCCGCATCTTTCACTGTGTCGTGGTCGGTTAGGATAGGGTGTGACCTTACCCACCTGAGTGATGGGGTAATATCTAGGTTAAGTTTGACTAGCTTGAGGAATAGGTCATCTATCGACAAGTCGGTTCCGATATTGGTAGGCAAATAGTAAAGTCTCTTCCACTTAACCCAATTGTGACCTCAAATAGGGGTGACAAGCTGGCATAGAGTGTAATAAACCCCGGTGATATATTTCAGAGATGAGTTATATTATTATGAGGATCCAGATGAGGACTGACATGCTTGAGTTGCATCTCGCATATGACATTGGCTATGTAGGCCTTGCATCATATGGCTGATAGCATTCATGCCTTACATCGTATAGCCTTGGTGTGTCCGATAGCATTCATGTCTTGAATCACATAGCCTTAGTACGACTATTAGCATTCATCGACTTGTCAGAATATTTCTACATTACTCCAATATTACATTCTGAGCACGCTTATATTGCGCAGACACTTTTAACACCCCCTAAGCTTTCTATGAGCTTATGCACGATTGATGCATGTAGGTGACGCTAGGTCATATCTGAGCAGGAGCAAGAGCGTGCAGTAGAGCATCAGGAGTTTTTGGCTATTATCATCATTGTATTTTCCTTTAAGCGCATTGTATCTTAAAGTTTTTTATCATAGTGGATATGTGGTGATGTTTCTGGTTATTGTTCATGGGTTATGCAGATGCTTATGCTTATTACAGAATAAGTTATCTTGAAAATCCTCCTTTTAGGATCCCAAATCAGAAACTAGTATATGAGTGCTGGGAGCCGAGAATGGAGAACTACAAAGGCTGTCGACGCTGGACTCAGCGATTGAGAAATTTGTGAGTTCAGTTTCCAAGTCTGGGGCTGACAGAATTCAAACGAACACTCTAAATAAAAACCTAACAAACATAAGTTAGGTTTATTTGATATTGTGAGCATCCAATCGGTGCACATTTATTAGAAGGTTAAAAGTGAAAATATTTGATTTATCAACAAAGACGTTAAGGACTTCTCCACATTTATTAAAAGGTTAAAAACCAAAAATATATGATTTTTCAATAGAGAATTTAAGGAGTTGTCAGCCAATTTTTGTAATTGATGTATGCCATGACTTCAACAAGTAAAGGACTTATCAATTAATTTTTGCGATTAACGCATTCCACGCGCATAATTTCTGAACAGGGAGTCACAAAACTTTAATTTACATGCCAGCCATGTATGACAGTCAGAGGGTACAAATTGTCCACCCATTTCAGGGGGAAGAATTCAGAAGAACACTCTAAATAATAGTCTAACAAACATAAGTTAGGTTTATTTGATAATGTGAGCATCCGATTGGTGCACATTACTTGGAAGGTTAAAAGTGAAAAATATCTGATTTTTCAATAAAGAAGTTAAGGACTTGACATTCAATTTCTATAATTGATGTATTCCATGTACATGTATTTCAATAAGGACTTGTCAATCATTTTTTTTGATTAATGCATTCCACACGCATAATTTTTAGATAGGGACTCATAAAATTTTTATTAACTTGCATGCCATGTACGATAGTGAGAGGGTACATATTGTCCCTCCTCTATTAGTCGTTCTCTCTCTCTCTCTCTCTCTCTCTCTCTCTCTCTCTTCATCATCATCATCATCTTCTTCTTCTTCTTAATATTTTATTATTATTATTATTAATATTATTATGGTGAAGATGATTATGTTTGTGGTTGGTGGGCCATGTATGCGTGGGCCCCAGTTGATGGATGAATTGCATCCAGACTGGCCAGTCGTGGGACATCCAGCAGTAGCAACAGCTGGACTGTATGAAAGGAAAACACATTTATCAATTTAACCCAAATCGGGTGGGTCACGTGCGTGTGAGACTATAACATCTCAGAAAAATTCGTACAAAGACCCGAGTACCACCTCAACCAAAAATGCCTAATGACTGTATCTTATTGTAATTAAGATGAAATTTAGTTAAGTACTAAACTGAATAAGTGATGGACTTAGCTTGAGCCACCCTTTCCACAAATGAGAAGACCTAATACCATTAATATTACTGACTCAATACTATATAAAGACCTAGGAAAAATCCCAAGAGCCTGTCACTCTCGAGAGTACATTGAAACTCCGTTTCGGACCTAGTCCTTACGTTGAAAACCTGATGACCATGAAACCATAGGATTATGTCCATCCAGAAACACACAACTTAAGCCTTGAGTAAAGTGTGCGATAAATGCGAATACCTTTAGAAAATGTAATGAAACTTAAGTGAATTGGGCCATTCGCTCACACGCGAAATTGGAGATTTTGGACCGTTAGTTTCTGACCAAACATCACCCATGGGAAAAGAAAATTTTCCTACACATATTTGTATGCTTGTGGCCCTGATTGAGTAAGTATGATCGTTGATCTAACACAGGTCCTCCACGGTCGATCAGCTTACACAATCACATTGAAATCGCAACCCAGTATAGATACAGTGTCAAGGAACTTACCTAATGGCATTGGTGAGTGGTGGGCCTCCTTATGAGCCCTATTTGTCAAAAACAGTCCCCCTTTGGATATAAACTAAGTATACCATGGCATGGGGCCATTTGCATCACTTTTTGGCCTATATATAGCCCTTATACCTCCCCACCTCTCTCTCATATGAATTTCTCCATACCCTAGGAGAGAGAAGAAAGAAAAGAAGAGAAAAGAGGAAGGAGAGAAGAGAAATCTTGGGAGATCGCTACTGTGATTCTCTCCCACTACTCCATGCACTGAATCACCTTCCCATTACGCTACATGTTCTGTTTTGGCTTTAATTTGGGTAAGAAATCCAAACCCTAATCTTGATTTAGAGATCCAAATAGAGTAATCAACGAACTAGCTAACCTATTTCATTATTTAGGTGCCCAACGTTCCATTTTCGGGAACATAGAATTCGAACCAAATCCAAATCGAGTATTTCGACGAAAGGTGTAGACTATAAACGTTTAGGTTATGGTTTTTAATGCTTTTAATGTTAGCTAATGATTTATGTCTGACTTGATTGCTGCTATATTGTCTTAGATACGCCGTTTTCGATATATTATACACGTATGAACTATGCTAAACAAAAGATGCATCTCATGTGTTTGTTGAAATGTTTGAATGAACATGTAAATATGATTTTTGCTTATCATGATTACTAATCTAGGATTCATCATTGTCATATTTATACTGACTTCCTTGCGTAAGGAATTGCCAAAATATATGGTGTAACTAACCTAATCTATGTATTTGGTGAAGTGTAGCCTAAGTATTTGATAAATTGTCTGAATGAGAAATTGTTGATGATTTATATTTATTAAGAGGATTAAGATAGGAATCCCAGTTACCTTATTCATAAGTATAGTTTCCTTCATGTAATCATATTTGTTGTTATACGATTTACGTGAAAAATGCAAGTGTTTCATAACATGTTCAATGTATTTGATGAAATGCTCAAATAAGGAATTCACTTGAATTGTTTACTAATTGTTTAGTGTTTATCACATGTGTTTACATGCTATATCTAAGTAAGATAGGGGCTACAACATAGTCCAGGCGATCGATAGCAATTTTTATTTAGGTGGTTGAATTAGTCTCGCCACATTGGATATATTCAATGAATCTAAGTCGCACGATGATTGTCGACAATGGATAGGCCACGAGGAGTGCTTATGCACTCTATGTCGATTAAGTCGACATGCGCTCGTACCAATCGAACTTATCTAATAAAACGGTTGGCCTATTGTGTGTTTACCATGTATGGACATCATGACTTGAATCTAAGGTACCACTTACCAATGTAAAAGCCTATTTCAACCATGATACCACGATCCACTAAGACTTATAAGCTGGTCATAGTGGTTTGGGACACCGTGATTGAGCTGTCGGCCTACGCTGGGGTGACGAGCCTCCCCGTAGTGACTAGTGAGCAACCCAGACTCATGAGCAGGGCATGGTAGTATGAAACACTATATTCGAGCTATCAACCTATGCTGAGGTGATTAGCCACCCTGTAGTTACCGTAAGTATAAACTTTGAACTTGCTTATCGACTGTTTTTCATTAGGGGTGATGCCCTAAACTTGCCTATTATATGTGATTAACTAGGATTGACGACCCTAGATAGATCCTTTGATTTGGGTTAATGATATAAATGGAGGTACCTTAGCTTCCCAAACCTGTTGTATGAATAAGCTTAATTAATTACTCGGCTAACATGGCCATACATCGCATTGCATTAGTTAGGATGTGCTTTTGGCGAGGAAGGTGTACTTTAGGAAGTGTTGCCATATGTGAAATTGATTATCGGAGTCGCTTTGAGGGAGCTTGTTACGAGGTCATACAAATTACTATACATCATTTCTGCATTAATAAGAGTAGTTAGGAAGTGATTGTTGTATTGCTTTATCATTACTGCTTGATTGACTTGATAACATGTTAACCTTTGCCTTATAGTACCACTGAGTTGATCACTCAATCTCACCCTGGAACGGTGTTTTAAAATACCAACCAGACTCTAGTTTAGATGCAGGTGATGATAAAGTCTATGCGATGGAGTAGGACTTCATGGATGAGGAGGAAGAGTTCTCTAAAGTTTAGCTCTCGGGCGGGTCTATGCAGATCTCGTACTGATACATAAGTACTACATGAATTTTGGCTTAGTTAAACATCTTACATTTTCACATTTTGTATATTTTGAAACAACATATGTATATATTCAACTTGGTTAATAATCATACTTTAGAGGTTTTGAAACACTTACCTGTTTAAATATATATGTTTAAGTCTTTCGCTTGCTTGATTTAATTATATCCGGAGTATGATATGTTATTTTAGTATAATCCCACTCATGTTTAACTCATTAATATGGACGAAATCTGAACATTATCACCATGTTGCATAAGTGATGAGCTAGATCTCAGGAATAGAGCTTTGTTCAACCCTCAAAATTTAGAGCGTTGCAAGTTAGTATCAAAGCATGATTTGGATTAAACTAAACCTGAGTTATAGGTAACACAATACACTTTGATGCACTCTGACTTAGGAAGGCGGTGATGGAATTTAAAGATGACATTAGGATCCCAAAGTTTCACCGACAGGTGAGATTACATACTGCAGCTTAGCCCGTACGCATCTTAGATCATGTGAATTGATCTCAGTCACCTTAGGCCATCAGTTGATGAGTTTAAATTGTTAGAAGACGAATTTCAAATCTAAAATAGATTCAAAAGGTGTGAATATGTGTACGTATAGTTAAGAAAATGGACGAAATACGGTGGGGTCCAAGGGGTCCCACGCACCTTATACGACACCCCGGGAGGGGGTGGCCACCACTGGACACCCCAAAGGGGCACGACGACATTGCCCGAACGGCGACGCGCTGCCAGCCTCCACAGATGAGCGCGGCGGCGCCATGGTAGCGGTGGTGCACCACCGTCGCCCGACCCATGTTAGGCCTGTCCCACATGTGGGACCTCCCATTAACCCCCTTTTTCCCCAATTTGCTCATTTCACCCTAAAACCACCCCACCAACACCCCCAAACCTTTTAAAACTCTCTTTCCCTCTCAAATCTCCTTCTTCATACATTCAAATCTCTCATTTCTTCCCTATCCTACACCCATCCACCACCTTGCCTCTAAAACTATCCCTTACAACTCTCATCTTCCTTATTTCCACTCATTTCGGCACAAAACCCACCTTTTTATGTCTCATAACCTTCAAACCTTCAAGTCCACTCTATCCTCTAAGATTTTCCATCTCAATGGCCCTCTTTGAGCTCGTCACCACTATTTTCTCTATCTCAACGTTCCTTTCCCTTATGGGAAATAAGAAAGCGGCCCCGAATGAGGCTAGGCTTAGCCGTCAAAGTTATTCTAAGAAAAGACGGATGCCAAGACAATTGCAAGCGCCGAGCGAAGGTTGAAATGGAATCTCGACCCTCGAATCCTAGTTGAAAGGTCGCTACCGGCGGGCTCCAAACTGGATAAGTTCCATGATCGCAAAGTTGTGTTTGAAGCTCATGTTGATGAGAAATTATTTGGATTGTATTTAGTAATCGACCTTCTTCTGGAGATCGAGTGGGGTCCCATGTTCGTTAAGGAAAAACTCATGCAAGTGAAGCCATCGTACGAGCCTTCTATGCTCATATGTGGGACCCAACTTTCTAACCTCTCCAGTTTATTATACCGTTAGGAAGATCTATTGATAAGGTCGATGTGGATGTCACGGCACATATCATGGGAATAGAATGTGGAGTTGTACATACCAGTGAGACTAATCTCGCTTGTGAATGGGAGAGAAATCATCGTGCACGTTTCCTTTACGACCAACTTGTAAATTGGAAGCAAGGAAATAGCCTCGCATTGACTCGTATGACGACAGACTTCCACCTGCTCCATCATATATGCACGTATAACGTGCATCCTAGGTGGAGTAACCACATAGAATGTACTCGATTCATGGTGGATTTCCTGTACAAAGTTGGATAGGGAGAAAAAGTGTGTCTAGCTACTCTTGCCTTGAATCAAATACTCAATACTGCATGATCTACTTGGGGTGACGCCTCACTCCCTTTTGGCCGACTCATTTGTAGGATCACCCGAAATTTTAGCTTTAGACTCCATATGGATAACGTTACCCCGATCCATTTCATCAGTGAAACCACACTCAACAATATGGGCATAGGCCCCAGGCAGCGCCAAGCAAGGATTGATGAGTACGGGGATGAGATAAAAGAAGAGACTGAGGAGGAGGAAGGCAGCAAAGAAGAGGAAGGAAATGAAGAAGAAGAAGGCAGTGAGGAAGTGGAGCAGAAATAAGAAGAGGAGGCCCAATACTCAAATGGGGGACCTTCTATTACTCATGAGGACCGCCATGATCGAGCCACCCAAGAAGCTCGTATGGCCAAGATTGAAGAAAACTAGGCCGACCTGAAGCAAAGTTCAAGGAGAACTAGGCCTACGTGAAACAAAAGTTCAAGAGAATGTCTCACACCATAAAGGCCCTCTTGTGTTGTATGTAAGATAAGGGAGTGCCTCCGCCCTCAGTAGAATCGGAGGACTAGTCATATGTTTGTAATTGTTTTCTTATTCCTTTTGTAATAGCCTTAGTTAAGCCTAGTTGGATGTTAGATTAGTAAGTGTTAAAGCCTTGTGTTAAATTAGCTCACATGCATTCTCTGTCATAATTCATGTAATGTTACATCATGTGTATCCTAATAAATTTTGGTTAAATGAAATGCATGAAGTCCTTTTGTTTAGAAATGTATAGAATGATTGAAGAAAGTGGTTGATGTTCTCTTAATCCTATAAATGTTACACCCTATGTTGTATATAGGGAACGCCGCTTAAAACTATTAGGAATATGACACGTCTCCCACTTGGAGGAATGAATGATGGGGCCTCTCACCTTAGTGGTAGCCAAATGGACCCCAATTTAGGTCCGAGTAGTGATACAATGTTGGATTTACAACCGGCCACTAGCCCCACAATGGGCCAACACTGAGTGCACCACCAGTTCCGGGACAGAACTGTGTGTATTCGTTGATGCCTTTCATGCCTTAGGCAGCTCCTCCCCCTAATAGGCTAGAGCAGATGATGCTCCTAATGCAATAACAATAACAGCTTTTGACCACTATAGCGGAGGCCATTGCACAGAACATAAATGCGGCCCCACCGATGCCACTCGTACAGCCTACAGGGACTATGACAGAGAGTGGCCTATTTGATCGCTTTTAGCACCTCCGTCCTCCCACTTTTGTGGGTACTTATAGACCCGAGGAGACTGAGTACTGGTTAGATCACATATCTAAGATGTTGAAGCTGTTACATTGTACTAAAGCAAAACAAAGCGAGCTTGTTACTTATATGTTTGAAAATGAAGCTAGTCTTTAGTGAGATAACATCCTACGAACCGTTCATATAGTATTTACGTGGACGTGGGACAAGTTCGAAACTCACTTTCATGGAAAGTACTTCCCCCTCACTTACCACAATGAAAAGGAGGGTGAATTTCTCCACCTCTGATAATGAGGAATGACCATGGCAGAATACGAGAACCATTTCACGGAGCTAGCAAGATATGCACCATTAATCCTAGCAAATGAGCCGATGAGAATGCGACAGTTTTTAAAATGTCTGTAGGCTAATATCCGCACTAAGATATGTTGCATTAGCATTTTCAACTATGTTGAGCTAGTGAACATGTCCCTACTAGTCGAGCAAGATGGTGAAAGAGTATCTCAAACACCTATGCTAATGAGCCTGAGGCCTCGGCCTGAATTACAGAACTGGTTGTTTCTCGACAAGAGGCTGCATGGGAATTCATCTCCTAGACAAATGGCTCCACTGGGCCAGCAGAGGCGATTTGATCTTTGGTGCATTTATTGTAACAAGACGGGTCATACAGAACCCTTTTGTTTTACCAAAATGAAAGACAATAGCTTTATGAAAGGGGCCTAGCTATATGCCCTAGAGGGGGGGTGAATAGGGCAATGCTAAATAAAACTAATGACAGTGGAATAATAAAAGATATAAAGCACAATGCTGAATAAAATAATCACAAACTTATCTCAGAGAATAGCCTAAAGAATGCTTGAAAAGAATCGAATTGAAGTGCTAAAACTCTGAAGTTCGTGCTCTATTTATAGCCTGAAAAATCTCGTCTATGACTAGTCTTAGGATCCTAGGACTGGTCGTAGCATCAAAGATTTTTGAAAGATTTTCACGGGATTAGATTTTCAGATCCACGACCGGTCGTGGGCGGTCTACGACCGGTCGTGGGCCACCTATGACTGATCGTGGGACACCTACGACTGGTCGTAGGACCCCAAAAATGGTTGTTGGAGTTTGAGTCGTAAGGCTACGACCGGTCGAAGGATGAGTCGTAGAACTCACAGGACTGGTCGTAGGATGTCTAGGACTGGTCGTAGGACAGCTAGAAAGATACGAAAATCTTCAATTATCTAAGACTGGTCCTGAAAAACTTAAGACTGGTCGTAGCAAGGATAGGACTGGTCTTGAAGTCCCTAGGACTGGTCTTAGAACACTCCAAACAAGCATATTAAAAAATACGAGTTATGTATCCAGAATGACCTACAGTAAAGCCCATCCTAAGGTCAATATAAGGTCAAACAAACCTTGAAAGTGAGATGGACATTGAAAGTCTGTACACTCAGATGACCCTTAAGAGAAGCTTGAGAATATACAAATCTTATAGTAGGCCTTCTTGAGCTTGATCTTGACTTGACAAAGTCTTCTACTAAACTTGAACTTGATCGAATCTTGAATGAGCAATCTTGAAAACTTCTATTCTTGAATTCTTCATTCATATCTTGAAAACTTTCTTCATTTAAGATCTTATCTTGAAATGCGATGTCTTGATTGTAATGAATAGTCTTCAAACATAAAACACAAGACATACAAGACATAGATATAGGTTTTGGCACCACAAAATTTGACAACCAAAGGGATATGAAATCATAGCACTTACAATCTCTCCCTTTGTCAAATTTGTGACAAAACACATAGAATAAAAGATAATAAGGAATCATGAGCCATAACATCACAAATCACTCTACTCCCCATGAGTAATACGAGCATTGCTCATATAAACAGTACACAACATGAAAACTTCAAGACTTCAATCCACATATCCTTCTCAATCAATCAATTCAAACAAATTTACTCCCCCTTTCCATATTACTCCCCTTTTTAGCTTTTAGCTCTTACTACTCTCCCTTTTCGTCATAAAATGACAAGGGAAAGGCACAATAGGAAGGAGAACATAGAAAGTAAAATGCAAATAATGAGAAAGAGATATGAGAGGACATAATATAAACCTGAAGTATCAAGCCAAAATTCATAATCCAAAATACAATATCCAAAAGATAATGTTATCAAACCAGAATCCATAATACATATCCAAAATAAAAAGAAATATTATACTATCCAGAAGATAATTCACCTAATCTGATCCAGAGGAGGGAGCAGGGATAGACGGATCAATCTAGTGTAAGCCCCTATTTATGCGACGAAGATATTTTCGCATATATTTAAATCTCATATCGGGGGCTATATTCATATTATCAACCTTTCCTCCAATGTACGAAGGAGTGCATCAAAATCAGATGGATCATAATCTGGATCATTAGGTGAATTAGTTTCTATATCATCAAATATGTCATCCATATTAACATCTTGAGGAAGATCGCCAGCTTCCCCTTCATTTTCAGCTTCACCATCATCACCACCAACACCAGCTTCATCAACTTGGCCAGGGAGCAGATCTAATTTCATCTTATTAAGATTGAAATTGTTGAAAATAAGATGATGAATTGGTGCCTCATTAACAGGTTTATCGACAAGCATGTGAGTGGCTAAAACAGTCATAAGATAACCGAATGGAATATCACTATGATCCGGATAGAGACGAAACTGAATAATGAAATGACAAATCAAAGAAGGAAGACAGACCTTGGTACCAGAAGCAATAAAATGCAACACACGAACCATGAAAGAAGTCAACTCAGTTTTATTACCAGACCGAGGATATACATTGGAAATAAAGAAACGATGTAATATTCTGTAACTGGGTAACAAATACTTTGCAGGGAGCGCATTCCCTTTGTGAGTCCATTGCACATCAATTTTACATAAATCTCTAGTTAACATGCATTTTTCCAATTTAGATAGTTTATCGTATAAAGTATGAATCGGTATACCTTCATCATTAACAGGTATATCCATAATACCTGATATCAAATGACGGTCTACTTCAAATTTTCCTTCTCTAGTATCAATTGAAAATGTTAAATTATCAAGAGAAAATTCTGAGATGCATGCTACCATTGATTGGGCAATGGACTGGTATGCAGGCCCACCCCAAAGCAAAATGTTAGTCCAGCCTACAGATTCAAGAAGGGGGACAATACCATATGGAGAAATGTGATTGAGATCAGTGGTATACTCAACGATAACGTTACGGACACGTAAATCTCTTACATCTTGAGAATCATTTTCGGGTGACCGAAGGTGCGGCTGAGTTATCGGTGCAGATCTAGAAGAAGATGGACCACGAGATATTTTCTTTTTCCCTCTAGCATCCATATTTAAAAAGATATACAAAGAGTAAGCAAGATGTACAAAAGAAAGATGAATTTTCTCTAGATCAGCAAATTGAGAGGAAACCCTTGAAAAACACAAGAGATGAAATCTAGCTATACTATGAACAAATCAAAGCATAGAGAGCATGAATTTTTAAGAAAGATGATGAAATAGGACTTACCTTGAAGAAAAACTAGAAATCCTATGACTGGTCGAGCCACGACTCGTCGTAGGTCGGAATGGAAATGAAGAAGAAGAGGATTTTTTCTAAATTATATTATGCTCACGAGTACCACGACTGGTCGAGTGCTGTGCACGACCGGTCGTACCATGACTAGTCGTGTATATCCATGACCGGTCGAGTATCGACCAAAAATTACATTTTTAATGAAAAAATTTAAAATTTAAACAACTATAATATGAAATATAATACACTATGATACATGCAAGCAAGAATATTCAATGTAAAATGCACATACCAACATCAAATTTCAATTTATTAAACCTGCTTTTGTCGAGCAGTCTAGTAAATATATCAGCAAGTTGATTTTCGGTTGATATATATTCCAAAGAAATAACTTTTTCTTCAACCAACTCACGTATCTAATGATACCTAATGTCAATGTGCTTAGTACGTGAATGCTGGATTGGGTTTTTAGAAATGTTTATAGCACTGGAATTATCACAATGTAAGATCATTAAATCTTGATTAATTCTAAAATAACTAAGCATGCGTTTCATCCAAACTAGTTGAGTACATGCATATCCAGCTGCTATATACTCAGCCTCAGCAGTGGAGAGCGATATTGAGCTTTGCTTCTTGTTGAACTAAGAAACTAAGAAATTTTTAATGTAAAAACAACCACCACTGGTTGATTTTCTATCATCAATATTTCTGGCCCAATCAGCATCTGAGTACCCGACTAATTGAACACTAGTATCAAAAGAATACCAAAGTCCCAAATTTATAAAACTTGTGACATATCTAATAATCCGTTTAATAGTAGTAAGATGTGATTCCTTAGGATTAGACTGATATCTCGTACAAATACCAACACTAAGTGCGATATCAGGTCTACTAGCAGTTAGATGCAACAAACTACCAATCATACTGCGATATAGTTTAGGATCTATATCTTTACCTGTAGAGTCTTTTGAGAGTCTTAACGTTGTACTCATAAGAGTATCAAAGTTCTTACCATTCTCAAATCCAAACCTTTTAACCAAGTTTGAAGCATATTTGGTCTGGGAAATGAAAATTCCGTCAGGTTGTTGTTTTACTTGCAACCCTAGGAAATAGTTAAGTTCGCCAACCATGCTCATTTCGAACCTTGATTTCATTAACTCTGCAAACTTAATAGACATGTTAGAACAAGTAGATCCATAAATAATATCATCAACATATATTTGAACCATCAAAATATCATTGTTATTCTTCTTAACAAAAAGCGTCTTATCGACACTTCCTACTTGAAAGCTATGACTAAGTAGGAATTTAGTCAATTTCTCATACCATGCCCTGGGTGCTTGTTTAAGACCATAGAGAGCCTTTTTGAGATGAAATACATTGTCAGATAGCTTTGGGTCTTCAAACCCTGAAGGTTGTTCAACATACACTTCTTCATGTAAATCGCCATTCAAGAAAGCACTCTTTACATCCATCTGATATATTTTAAATTTTCTAAAGCATGCGATAGAAATAAAAAGTCTGATTGACTCAAGGGGAGCGACTAGAGCAAAGATTTCATCGTAATCGATGCCTTCAATCTGAGTATACCCTTGTACAACCAGTCTAACCTTGTTTCGTATAATATTTCCAAGTTCATCAGACTTATTTTTAAAGATCCATTTTATTCCACTAATGTATTTATCTTTAGGTCTAGGAACAAGATACCAGACATCATTACAAACAAATTGATTAAGTTCATCCTGCATAGCAACTATCCAATTTTCGTCAGAAAGTGCTTCTTTTACATTGACCGGTTCTCTTTGGGATGTAAAACAAACATAATTACATATGTTCTCAAGTTGTTTACGAGTACGAACTCTAGTGAGGGGGTTTCTAAGTATTTGATTGGTTGGGTGATCTTTAACAGTCCTTGGTTCAGATTCTTTTTGACTTGATGAGATATCTTGATTGTCAATAATAAGAGCTTCATCGTCATCTGAACTCAAGACTGGTGTATTCAAATGATCATCAATGACCACATTGATGGACTCTTGAATCACACCGGTTCTCTTATTTAGAACCCTATAAGCTCGACTGTTCAAAGAATAACCAATAAAAATACCTTCGTCACTCTTTGTATCAAATTTATCCAAATTTTCACGATCCCGTAAAATATAACACTTGCTACCAAAAACCTGAAAGTATTTGACAGTAGGTTTTTTTTCAAACCATAATTCATAAGCAGTCTTATTATCAGATTTACTGGTATAAACCCGTTTAATAATATAACATGCGGTATTAACTACTTCAGCCCGAAGATTTCTAGAGAGCTTCATTCTATTTAGCATAACATTAGCCATATCTTGAAGCACTCTGTTTTTTCTTTCAACTATACCATTTTGTTGCGGTGTTTTGGGCGCAGAGAATTCATGTGATATTCCCTGATCGCTACAGAATTTCTCAAAACTACTGTTTTTAAATTCAGATCCATGATCACTACGGATCTTACTAACATGAGAACCTTTCTTATTTTGGATTCGTTTGATGACCTTTTTCACTTCATCCAGGGTTTCAGTTTTGTCTTTTAGGAATGATACCCAAGTGAATCTGGTATAGTCATCTACGATAACCAAGATATATTTTTTGCCTCCTCGACGCTCCAATCTTGTTGGTCCAATAAGATCCATGTGGAGAAGCTCGAGTGGTCTAAATGTGGTATTGGAGTTCACTTTCTTGTGAGATCTCCTAATCTGTTTGCCCAACTAGCATTCATTACATATTTTGTCTAGTTTTTACAATTTAGGTAGACCTCTAATTAGTCCTCTATTGCTCAATCTAAATAAGTTCCGATAATGTACATGTCCAAGGCGTTTATGCCATAATTCAGACTCATCGGTATGGACCATGTAACATGATTGAGTAGATGAGCTTGCATCACTAACGATGTAGCAGTTTTCAGAAGTTCTGTGATCAGTTAATATAACAGAACCCTTTTTATTAACTATCTCACAACCTTGATTAGAAAATTTTATACTATGGTTGTTATCACATATCTGAGAAATGCTTAGAAGGTTGTGTTTTAAGCCCTCAACATATAAAACATTCTTAAACAAAGGAAGGTTATAAAGTTAAATCGTACCTTAGCCAATGATTTTACAATTGCTTCCATCACCAAATGTGATTGACCCTTTAGTCATATCTTTAAGATCGGTGAATAAAGCTTTGTCACCTGTCATATGCCTGGAGTAACCACTATCTAGGTACCACTTTGAATAGCTTGTAGCTTTGAAAGTAGTGTGAGCAACCAAGCTGGCAACTTTAAGAACCCATTTCAGAACTGTTTTGGGTTTAGGAGTATAGATGGTCTTTTTCTATCTATTGTTATAGGAGATACCTATAAAGTTATACTTTAATAGCTCCTTGAGAAGATTAATTATTTTTTCAGCCAATGGATTTCGGTTTTAAAAATTAAAGTTGACATGGCTACATTTAGGTTTTTGAAAAGTCTTTGAATTTTTAGAAAAACCTTGAAAAGTATTCTTTTCTTTTGAGTTTGAAGACTCTCCTTTTACAAATTTAGGAGCAATGTTCTTTTGTTTAGGAGATGTATTCTTATCATAGCCCAACCCGGATCGATTGCCACATTTTCTTGATCCGGACAATAATTTTTCCAATTTAGGATCACCATGGGCATATCTCCATGTGTCTTTCAAACTCTGAAGAGAAGCTACCTCATTTTTGAGTTTCTCATTTTCGGACCTCAGATCTTCAATTTTGGAGGTTTTGAAATCTAAATCACATTTGGTCTTTTCAAAAGAGTCAAAAATATGAGACTTTTCTAAAACAAGAGACTCATAATCTTCCTTAATCTTAGAAAATTTTTCTTTTTGTAATTTAAGCTTGACAGCAATTTTACAACTCACTTTATAAAGGGCATTATAAGCATCATGAAGATCATCTTCATTATCGCAATCACCATTCAGATTTTCCTCACTAGATATATCATCATTATCTGAAAGGGTGATCTTGGCTAGAGTCATAAGGGCTTTAACATCTTCGCCTGACTCGGATTCAGAATCTTCTGATTTAGAAGAGGATTTAGAATCAGACGATTCATCCTAAGTAGTCATCATGCTTTTCTTTTTTAATTTGTCCTTTTTAGGACATTTGTTAGCTAAGTGCCCATACTCTTGACAGTTGTAACATTGACTATCTTTCAAGGATTTTCGAGTTCTAGGTTTAGATCGTCTCTTATCATTTGATTTTTAAAAATCAACCTTTTTCTTGTTTTTGAAGATTTTATAAAACTTTTTTGCTAAAAGTGCCATATCATCTTCAGAATTTTCTGTATCCGAAGTGCTCTCTTGTGAAATATTTTTAGATGATTTGAGAGCTATTGATTTTCCTTTAGGAGCTTTAAAGGATAACTCATAGGTTTGAAGTGAACCAACTAGTTCCTCAACCCTCATGGTATCCGTATCACGAAGTTCCTGAATCGCGGTCACTTTAGAATTGAACCGTTCAGGAAGTGAACGTAGTATTTTTGCGCACACCTTACTTTCTGGGATTCTATCACTAAGATCCCACATAGAGTTCACAATGTCATTCAATCTAGTGAAGAAGTCCATAAACATCTCATTCTCCTCCATATGAATTTCTTCAAATTTAGTTGTGAGGAGTTGGACTTTAGATTTCTTGACAATAGATGTACCCTCGTGTGTTATTTCTAATACATCCCATGTTTGTTTTGCATTTTCACAAGAGATGATTCTTTTAAATTCATTTGGTGATAATGCACAAGTAATTGCATTTAGTGCTTTTGCATTTGCACTACTTTCACTTTTCTGAAGTGTGGTCCAAAGAGAATAAGCCGTTACTTTCATAGTTTTTGAACCATCCTCATTAGTTACTTTAGTGATAGGAGGGTTCCATTCATTCACTGTGGCCAGCCACACACTTTCGTCCAAGGATTTGAGGAAGATCCTCATCCTGGCTTTCCAATAGGCATAGTTTGTGCCATTAAAAGGTGGTGGCCTAGTGACTGATAGGCTATTAAAATTTGACATCTTAATATAGCTTAGATCGTTAGCTCAGGAAATAAATCCAATAAATAAACAATAAACACGAGCTATTAGGCTCTGATACCACTTGAAAGGGGCCTAGCTATATGCCCTAGAGGGGGGGTGAATAGGGCAATGCCAAATAAAAATAATAACAGCGGAATAATAAAAGATATAAAGCACAATGCTGAATAAGATAATCACAAACTTATCTCAGAGAATAGCCTAAAGAATGCTTGAAAAGAATCGAATTGAAGTGCTAAAACTCTGAAGTTTGTGCTCTATTTATAGCCTGAAAAATCTCGTCTACGACTGGTCTTAGGATCCTAGGATTGGTCGTAACATCAAAGATTTTTGAAATATTTTTGCGGAATTGGATTTTCAGTTCCACGAACGGTCCTGAGTGGTCTACGACTGGTCGTGGGCCACCTACGACCGATCGTGGGACACCTACGACCGATCGTAGGACTCCAAAAATGATTGCTAGAATTTGAGTCGTAGGGCTATGCCGGTCGAAGGATGAGTCGTAGAACTCACAGGACTGGTCGTAGGATGTCCAGGACTGGTCGTAGGATAGCTAGAAAGATTTGAAAATCTTCAACTACCTAGGACTGGTCCTGAAAAATTTAAGACTGATCGTAGCAAGGCTAGGACTGGTCTTGAAGTCCCTAGGACTGGTCTTAGAACACTCCAAACAAGCATATTAAAAAATATGAGTTATGTATCCAGAATGACCTACAGTAAAGCCCATCCTAAGGTCAATCTAAGGTCAAACAAACCTTGAAAGTGAGATGGACATTGAAATTCTGTACACTCAGATGACTCTTAAGAGAAGCTTGAGAATATACAAATCTTGTAGTAGGCCTTCTTGAGCTTGATCTTGACTTGATAAAGTCTTCTACTAAACTTGAACTTGATCGAATTTTGAACAAGCAATCTTAAAAACTTCTATTCTTGAATTCTTCATTCATATCTTGAAAACTTTCTTCATTTAAGATCTTGTCTTGAAATGCGATGTCTTGATATGTCTTGATTGCAATGAATAGTCTTCAAACATAAAACACAAGACATACAAGACATAGATATAGGTTTTTACACCACAAAATTTGACAACCAAAGGGATATGAAATCATAGCACTTACACTTTATGCCACCTCAGAAGGTCAACCGCCAGCCACCACAAGTTATATTAGCTCCACCTCTACGATCTGTGCCATCGACACAACCATTCAACCAACCTCCTGCACCTCAATATAGGCCGCCTCAATGACCTATGGCAATGCAACCTAATCATCGACAATAGGCTTGAGTACACGCACTTGCAGCTGAAGCATTCGAATCGGCGATCGCAGTACCATTAGCTTTTGAAGTCACTGCTCACATCCAAGGTACACCAGTATTTCTATTGGTCAACAATGGGTCCACTATATCAATGATAACATACTTTACAGTCAAGCGATTAGGGCTGAGCACCACCCCTATGGTTGGGGTCAGAGTCATAGCAGCAGCAGGAACTTTTACTAATACCACTAAGTAAGAATTGCCCAATAGAATTAGGAAGCATAGTGGTGTGCATTGACCTAATTGTCACCACGATATACTATTACGACATCATCCTCGGCATGGATTGACTCACTGAAGCAGAGATTGACTATGAAACTAAATTGGTGACAACACATGGGCCCGAAAACACAACCTTCACTTTCCCAGTTCAGGTCAGTTAGCCCTACCACATTAGTTGTTACGCTTCCCTGTTGAAAAATTATGATGGTCCGTCACTTGGGGACATGTCAGTTGTCCAAGATTTTATGGACGTGTTTAAAACGATCCCTGGACTACCTCCTCAGCACAAAATCGACTTTACCATCGACCTTGTGCTAGGCGCAGCACCTATCTCTTTACCGACATACTGCATGCCTCCATGTGAAATGAAGGAATTGATGGAAAAAATTGATGATTGTTAGACTCAGGTTTCATACGACTGAGCATATCTCCTTAGGGAGCACATGTGTTGTTTGTAAAGAAGAAGGATAGATCACTGCGGTTGTGTATTGATTATCATAGACTAAACCACGTCACTGTAAAAGAAAATAAGTATCCTCTTCCCAGGATGGATGACCTATTTGACCAATTGAAGGGGGCATAGTATTTTTTTAAGATAGACTTATAGTCCAAGTATCATTAGTTGCACGTCAGGAATGAAGACGTGAAGAAAACGGCATTCAGAACCAGCTTTGGGAACTACAAGTTCCTCGTGATGCCATTTGGACTTACAAACACACTGGTTGTATTCATGAATCTCGTAACCGAGTATTTCAGCCGTATCTTTATCAATTTGTCATCGTATTCATAGATGACATTTTAATTTAATTGAATAGTTGGAATGATCATGAAGAACACCTACGAGCAGTCTTTGATACTCTTAGGAAGAATCAGTTATTTGCACAGTACTGAAAATGCGACTTATGGAAGGAAGAAGTCAAGTTCTTGGGACACGTGGTCTCCAAGGAAGGAATGACCATGGACCTTGCCAAGGTGACCGTGGTATAGGACTGGGAACAGCCCGGCTCAGTTACAAAAGTGAGGAGCTTCCTTAGACTTGCCAGTTATTATTGCCGATTCATTAAGGACTTCTCCAAAATAGCCCGGCTGTTATTTCGACTCACTCAAAAAGATCTTAAGTTTACATGGAACGAGAAAGTGGAAGTAGCCTTTCAGGAATTAAAGGAAAAGCTGACGTCCGTACCTGTGCTAGTACTACCAGAGCAAGGGGTCAAATATACGATATATACCGACGCATCTCAAGTCAGTTTCATTTGTGTACTTTCGCCTATGCCTCATGACAGTTGAGGAAACATGAAGAAAATTATCCCACTCATGACCTAGAATTGGCGGTATTCATCTTCGCATTAAAGCTTTAAAGACATTACCTCTACGAAGAGGAGTTCGAGCTCTTTTACAACCACAAAAGCCTCAAGTACATCTTTACGCAGAGGGACTTGAATATGAGGCAACGACATTGGATGGAGACCTTGAAAGACTTCAAGTTTAAGGTCTCCTACCATCCTGGCAAGTCCAACGTTGTGGCCGATGCGTTAAGCCGTAAGAAAACTATAGAATTTACCGCCCCACTGATGATAGAAGAATTGAATATGGTATAATTTGTACATGATTTCGAATAGAAGATAACTGTGGGGAAACCGTTCGAGAGCGTCACACACTTCCATGTGCAACCGCTCATCGATGATCGAATCATTGTGGCTCAGAAAGAAGATGAACTATTGGTAAAGATGAGAGAGTGTGCAAGCGACAACGAAGAATCTGAGTGGAGGATTGGCTTGGATAGAGGTTTATGATATCGTGGCCACCTATGCATCCCGAACCTCCATGACTTGAGAAGAGAAGTTTTAGAGGCCACACACAATTCAAAGATGGCGATGCATCCGAGCAGTACGAAGATGTATTGAGACATGAAGCATTCATACTAGTGGGACAACATGAAGGCCCAGATAGTAGATTTTGTATCCCGTTGTCTCATGTGCCAGCAAGTCAAGGCCAAGCGTTGCCGACCCCCTGGTTTACTTCAACCCATGCCCATAGCTGAGTAGAAGTGGCATTTCATATCTATAGATTTCATTTCTAGGTTATCGAAGATAAGAAAGGAGCATGACTCCATTTGGGTGATTATACACCGGTTGACGAAATCGGCCCATTTTCTCCCGATTAAAATTTCTAACTCGGCGGATGATCTGGCCAAGCTATACATCAAGGAGATAGTACGACTGCATGGGGTTCCTATGGAGATTGTGTCGAACTGAGACACACGATTCACATCTATTTTATAGACTCGAATCCAAGAAGCAATGAGAGTGAAACTGAAGTTCAGTACTGCGTTCCACCCACAGACTGATAGGCAGATGGAATGGGTAAATCAAATACTTGAGGACATGTTATGAGCATGCATACTTGATTTCAAGGATAGCTTTGATGACTGTCTCCCTTATGCCAAGTTTGCTTATAACAATAGCTTCCAAGCAAGCATTGTCATGGTTCCCTACAAAGCTTTGTACGGGTGCCCATGTCGAGCTCCACATTATTGGGCAGAAGTTGGTGAGAAGAGCTTAATTGGCCCAGAGTTGGTTCAGGCAACCTCAAAGAAGATCAATATTATCAGATGTGAACTCTTTGCAGCTCAGAGTAGACAGAAGAGTTACACCGATATGAGACGGAGACAGTTAGAATTTAAAGTTGGGGACCATGTATTCCTGAAAGTTTTTCCAGTGAAGGGAGTCCTTCATTTTGGAAAGAAAGGAAAACTTACGCTGAGATTTATTAGCCCATTCCAAATTTTAGACCGAGTGGGTGTGGTAACATACTATCTCACCTTACCCACACCACTCGCAGGTGTGCACAATGTATTTCACGTATCGATGCTGGAGAAATATGTTCCTGACCCTACCCATATTATCAAATGGGAACAGGTGCAGCTAAGTGAAGATGCCACCTATGTATCGCGACTAACACGAGTTCTAGATAGGAGGGAACAAGTCCTATGCAGCAAGATTATTCCGCTCGTGAAATTATTATGGACACACCACACTGAGGAAGAGGCTACTTGGAAAACAGAAGCTGAAATCCGTAAAAACTACTCTCAGATCCTCGAGGAGTATGAAAAGGTACTAATTTCGGGAATAATTTTTCTTTAATGGGGATAGATTGTAATGTATCGAAAAAATCCGTACAAAGACCCGAGTACCACCTCAGCTAGAAATGCCTAATGACCATATCTTGTCGTAATTAAGATAGAATTTAGTTAAATACTAAATTGAATAAGCGGTGGACTTAGCTTGAGCCACCATTTCCACAAATGAGAGACCTAAAACCATTAGTACCACTGACTTAACACTACATAAAGACCAAGGAAAAATTCCAAGAGCCTGTTGCTCTCGGGAGTACGTTAAAACTTTGTATCGGATATAGACCGCACATCAAAAACCCAATGACCACAAAACTATAGGATTATGTCCGTCTTACTGGGCTTGACAACCATTACGAAAATCGAGCCCAAATAGTGTTCAGAAACACATAACTTGAGCCCTGAGTAAATTGTATGAGAAATGCGAATACCTTTAGAAAATATAATGAAACTTAAGTGAATTGGGCCATTCACCCATATGTAAAATTAGATATTTCGGACTGTCAGTTTCTAACCAAACTTCACCCATGGAAAAAGGAAATTTCCCTACATATATCTGTATGCTTGTGGCCCCAATCGAGTAAGTATGACCGTTGATTTGACACGGGTACTCCATGGTCGATCAACTTACCTAATCACACAAAATGACATCCTATTATAAATCCAGTGTTAGGGAACTTACCCCGTGGTGTCGGTGAGTAGTGGGCATCCCTATGAGCCATGTTTATGAAAAACAGTCACCCTTTGGATATAAACTAAGTATACCACGGTCATGGTGCCATTTACATCACTTTTGGGCCTATATATAGCTCTTATACGACCCCACCTCTCTCTCATACGAATTTCTCCAAACTCTAGGAGAGAGAAGAGAGAAAAGAAGAGAAAAGAGGAAGGAGAGAAGAGAAATCTTGGGAGATTGTTGCTGTGATTCTCTCCCACTACTCCACGCACTGAATCACCTTTCTATTACGCTACATGATCCGTTTAGGCTATAATTTGGGTAAGAAACCCTAACCCTAATCTTGATTTAGAGATCGAAATAGAGTAATCGACGAACTAGCTAACCTATTTCGTTATTTAAGTGTCCGACATTCCGTTTTTAGGAACATAGAATTCGAACCGAGTCCGAATCAAGTATTCCGATGAAAGGCACGAACTATAAACGTTTAGGTTATGGTTTTCAATACTTTCAATGTTAGCTAATGATTTATATCTGACTTGATTACTTCTATATTGTGATAGATATGCCTTTTTTGATATATTATGCTTCTATGAACTATGTTGAACAAAAGATGCATCCCATGTGTTTGTTTAAATGTTTGAAGGAACATGTAAATATCATTTGTTCCTGCTATGATTACTAATCTAGGATTCATCATTATCATATTTATACTAACTTCCTTGCCTACGAAATTGCCAAAATATATGGTGTAACTAACCCAGTCTATGTATTTGGAGAAGTGTAGCCTAGATGTTTGATAAATTATCTAAATAAGAAATTATTAATGATTTGTATTTATTAAGAGGATTAAGATAGGATTCTCAGTTACCTTATTCATAAGTATAGTTTCCTTCATGTAACCATATTTGCCGCTATGCGATTTATGGGAAAAATACAAGTGTTTGGTAACATGTTCAATGTGTTTAATGAAATGCTCAAATGAGGAATTCACTTAAATTATTTGTTAATTGCTGAAGTGATTATCACATGTATTTACATGCTATATCTGAGTAAGATTAGGGTTATAATGTAGTCCAGGTGATCGGTAGTAGTTTCTATTCGGGTAGCTAAATTAGTCTCACCACATTGGATATATTCGATGAATTCGGGTCGCACGATGATTGTCGATAGTGGTTAGGCCACGAGGAGTACTTATGCGCTCCATGTCGATTAAGTCGGCGTGCACTCGTACCAATCAAACTTGTTTAATAAATCGGTTGGCCTATTGTGTGTTTACCATGTATGAATATCACTGCTTGAATCTAAGATACCACTTACTAATGTAAAAGCTCATTTCAACTATGGTACCACGATCCGTTAAGACGCACGAGCCAAGCATGGTGGTATGGGACACCGTGGTCAAGTTGTCAGACTACGCTGGGGTGACGAGCCTCCCTGTAGTGACCGGTGAGCAACCCAGACTCGTGAGCCAGGCATGGTGGTATGGAATACTGTGTTCGAGCTATCGGCTTACGCTGAGTGATTAGCCACCTCGTAGTGACCGCGAGTATAAACTTTGAACTTGTTTATCGTATGTGATTAACTAAGATTGACAATACTAGATGGAACCTTCGGTTTGGGTTAATGATATAAAGGAAGGTACCTAAGCTTCCCAAACCTGCTGTATGAATAAACTTAATTAATTACCGGCTAACATGGCCATGCATCGCATTGCACTAGTTAGGATGTCACACCCCAAACTCGAAAACCGGTCTCATAAAATTTCTGTTCACCGAATCTGGTGCTGATAGCCTCCGTAGTATCCCATTCTCGGCTCCTAGTGCACATGCACTAGATTCCGATCCTGGGATCCTACAAGGAGGATTTTTTAATATACATTTATCTCATAAGAAGCATAACCACAAGTATACCCAAATCAGAAGAGCAATATCACCATTACACTACGTCAAAACAGTAAAAAAAGGACGGTCGAAAATCGTTTCAAAAGACCATAAAGGACCGTCTTGGACCGTCGCAAGGGCTGTCAAATTTTGAGGAGTCATATTACTTAAAGGAAGGTCAGAGACCATCTCTAAAGAAGGACGGTCATGGACCGTCTCTAAAGAAGGACGATCATTAACCGTCTATAAGGGTACGTGCAAGAGGACTCTTTTAAAGCTTAAAAGGACGGCCCTGAACCGTCTGTAAAAAGGATGGCCCTTAACCGTCCGTAATAAGGACTGTTATAGGCCATCTCTAATGATCCAGAAAACGACAGTAATGGACCGTCCTTCAAACGCACTGCTATGAACCGTCTCTTATGATCCTGAAAAAGATGGTCATGGACCGTCCTTTTAAAGGACTGCTAGCGACCATCTCTTCTGACTCTGAAAAGGACGGTCTTTGACCGTCTTATATTTGAATATACACCTGTTACAATATCCTATTTTTCCTAATATACACCTATTACAACATCATATTCTTCCTTATATACACCTGTTATATAATATATTTCATCATATTACATTCACATCTATCTAAACCCAAACTACATAAATCCATTCAAACATAAACTACGTCCATCCAAATACAATCTTATCCATATTACATCATTCACGCATAAATATACATATAAGTTTAACATCATAAATTAAAAAACGAAATCAACAACAATTTTATTTTTATGTTTTTCATCTAATAAAAAAAATATTCAACTAACAAAACATTATAATTCCTCAATCCACTTTTAAGGGCGAGGTGGGAGAAATAGAGCTGGGCACGGGAGTACTCAACTTGCCTGACTTGACTCGTCATCAAAGGGTCCTTGCAGCAGCAGCCAAGTTCTCCATTCTTGTCTTCTTTAGCAGGTCTCAAGTGGTTTAGGAAGGACTTGTCGTGTTTTGCATCAATAAAAATCATCCTAAAAATAAATAACTACAGTAGTATCATCTTTTTTTCCTTAAAGAAAATTACTTATTGACACGTTTAAATCTCACCAGGTTTTTCTATGTAGCTTTATTGCTCATATTGGTGGGGGAGAAATAGTACAAATGGTTAAATTCATTTTTGAACAACTACTTTCTTTAGCCTCCAATGCAGTGACATCTCAAGCAAGCTTCGAAGAAAATATTAACATTTTAAGAAAAAAGTGAACAAGTTGAAAAGCTGAGCGGCCGAGATAGAGGAAGAATTTAATACATGAAAGGAAATGTATGGGAAGAAGCCAAAGAAAGTGGTTCAGGATCGGGTTTAGGTTATAAGTTATAGGTTAAGGTTTAGGTTTAGGAAATTGGGTTCGAGTTCGGGATCGGGTTTAGGTTTGGGTTTTCAAGTTTAGGTTTAGGTTTGGGAGTTGAGATTAGGATTAGGTGTAGGTTTACGTTTAGGGATTTGAGAATACATTTAGGTTTTAGGTTTAGATTTAGGTTTTAAGCTATAGGTCAAGGTTTAGGTTTTAGGTTATAGGTTAAGGTTAGGTTATAGGTTTTAAGTATAGGTTATAGGTTATAGGTTATAGGTTAAGGTTTTAGGTCATAGGTTTTGGTTTAGGATAAGGTTATAGGTTTAGGTTAAGGTTTAAGTTTAGGTTATAAGCTATAGGTTTAGGGAATTAAGAATAGGTTAAGGTTTAGGTTAAGGAAATCGGGTTCGGGTTCGGGATCGGGTTTAGGTTTGGGTTTTCAAGTTTAGGTTTAGGTTTAGGTCAGGGAGTTGAGATTAGGATTAGGTGTAGATTTAGGTTTAGGGATTTGAGAATACATTTAGGTTTTAGGTTTAGGTTTAGGTTTTAAGCTATAGGTTAAGGTTTAGGTTTTAGGTTTAGGTTATAGGTTATAGGTTACAGGTTAAGGTTTTAGTCATAAGTTTTGGTTTAGGATAAGGTTAGAGGTTTAGGTTTAGGTTATAAGCTAAGGGTTTAGGGAATTGAGAATAGGTTAAGGTTTAGGTTTAGGAAATCGGGTTCGGGTTCGGGTTCGGGATCGGGTTTAGGTTTGGGTTTTCAAGTTTAGGTTTAGGTTTAGGTTAGGGAGTTGAGATTAGGATTAGGTGTATGTTTAGGTTTAGGGATTTGAGAATACATTTAGGTTTTAGGTTTAGGTTTTGGTTTTAAGCTATAGGTTAAGGGAATTGAGAATAGGTTAAGGTTTAGGTTTAGGAAATCGGGTTCGGGTTCGGGATCGGGTTTAGGTTTGGGTTTTCAAGTTTAGGTTAAGGTTTAAGTTAGGGAGTTGAGATTAGGATTAGGTGCAGGTTTAGGTTTAGGGATTTGAGAATGCATTTAGGTTTTAGGTTTAAGTTTAGTTTTTAAGCTATAGGTTAAGGTTTAGGTTAAGGTTAGTTTATAGGTTATAAGTTTAGGTCATAGGTTATAGGTTAAGGTTTTAGGTCATAGGTTTTAGTTTAGGATAAGGTTATAGGTTTAGGTTATAAGCTATCGGTTTAGGGAATTGAGAATAGGTTAAGGTTTAGGCTTAGGAAATCGGGTTCAGGTTTGGGATCAGGTTTTCAAGTTTAGGTTTAGGTTTAGGTTAGGGAGTTGAGATTAGGATTAGGTGTAGGTTTAGGTTTAGGGATTTGAGAATACATTTTGGTTTTAGGTTTAGGTTTAGGTTTAGGTTTTAAGCTATAGGTTACGGTTTAGGTTTTAGGTTTAGTTTAAGGTTAGGTTATAGGTTATAGGTCATAAGTTTTGGTTTAGGATAAGGTTATAGGTTTAGGTTAAGGTTTAGGTTAAGGTTAGGTTATAAGTTATAAGTTTAGGTTATAGGTTATAGGTTAAGGTTTTAGGTCATAGGTTTTGGTTTAGGATAAGGTTATAGGTTTAGGTTAAGGTTTAGGTTTAGGTTTTAAGATATAGGTTTAGGAAATTGAGAATAGGTTAAGGTTTAGGTTTAGGAAATCAGGTTCGGGTTCGGGATCGGGTTTAGGTTTGGGTTTTCAAGTTTAGGTTTAGGTTTAGGTTAGGGAGTTGAGATTAGGATTAGGTATAGGTTTAGGTTTAGGGATTTGAGAATACATTTAGGTTTTAGGTTTAGGTTTAGGTTTAGGTTTTAAGCTATAGGTTAAGATCTAAGTTTTAGGTTTTTTTTTAGGTTTTGGTTTAGGTTAGGTTTAGGTTATAGGTATAGCTTTTGGGATTTAAGAATAGGTTTAGGTTTAGGTTATTCTTTATAAGTTTAGGTAATTGAGAATAGGTTTAGGTTATAGTTTTAGGGTGTGGTTTAGGTTTAGGGTATGGTCCTTCCAAATACAGATATTAACATGGCCTGTCCAAATGGCCAGGCCCTTCCAATGTTGTCCATAGGAAATGGATAGCTTCATCATGGTCATAACAGTGGTTCTCACTTTTCAGGGACCCCCGCTCATCCGGATAGCTCCAACGCACATCCGGGTCTGCTCCATTAATTTCAAACAAATACATAAACACGGCCTGTCCAAATGGTCAGGCCCCTTCAATATTGTCATAGGAAATGGACAGCTTTATCATGGTCATAACAGTGGTTCCCACCTTCCAGGGACCCCCGCTCAACATCCGGATAACTCCGACGCATATCCGGGTTTGCACATTTAAATAAAATGAATTATTAAGATCATTTAAATAAAATTAGGTCCTATCAAAAATCTGACCAGGAGGATTCTGTTAGCATTATTGACGGCACCTCAAACCTTGTTTAAATCCAGGTTGCAATCTATGGCCACTGATGCTATTTGTCTTTCTGTGAAGTTGGTGACGATTTCTGCATCAAACCCAGTGATTTCTGCTCTGTTGGACTTCTTTTTAATGTGCCAAATATGTCCCTTACATTCTGCATCAAACCCGGTGATTCCACATTATCATCCAAGGAACCAACATCTCCAAAATGTTCCATGTCCTACCATGAGAAATGACAAGCGGTAAGAGATGATCAGATAGAAATTAATGTGTGTGGCTTATTTCCAAGTTATGTAAATAAGAGAAAATTTAAAACTGGATACCAACTGATTCGAATATGAAGCAAGTCCGGCAATTCCATCTGAAACATGCATCATTGAACTTTTAGACATGCTGTTATGGAAGACACTCCTAGTTTCAGACAATAAAAACATGAAATGATGAAACAAATATTTTCAACTTTCAAGAAATTCAAAACATTCCAAGAAAAAAAAAATGCAATTCAAGAAATGATGAAACATCCTGTAAATTAAAAACAAAAAGGGCTAGGAACAGAAACTCACTAGCTGAAATCATCTGAAACCTTTCATGTCTAGGAATCAAGCTCAAAACCCGACTCATAGTTTGATCACCCCCAACAAAAAGCATTCTTGTTCTCAGTAAATAGGCCACAACTGATATCAGAGCCAGATGTTATGGACATGATCTTGCCTCTAAATACATGAGAGGTTGTCATGTTGTGACCCCAACAATCAATCAGAGAGATGTTCATGTAATTCCCTTTGGTTGGGAATCTTAGATCACATAGATGGTGGTCCTCAACACTAATTTCTCTATAAAAAGACACTTCCACCATATGTTAAGGGACACCCATATAACAATCTATCTTGTCTCTTTTATCAGCTTTATATATATATATATATAAGAGAGAGAGAGAGAGAGATACATAAATAAACAACATTCAAATATAAAATAGAACCAGTAACATAATGCTCACATGGAATGAAATGTGTAAGATCTCACTTGACCGGATTGCCAACTACAACCTCACTAATAGCTCGAGCCACTCCTCATCCTGAAAAAGCACTAGCCCCAGATATGTAAACCTGTAACCACTCCACTGATTCATACTATGCATCAGTCCTATACAAAAATTGGCCAAGTTTTGCATTGACTTGGCCAATCCACCGGACCATGAAAACTTAGCTGTGTCAATATTTGTCTTATAAAATTGGTTAATAAGAACCATTTTTTTAGGTGAACACCTTTTCTTGACTTCTACAATAGTCACTAGAGGCAATGACAAGTAATCAAGAGGACAAAACTGTCAAGTGGTGTTGAGAAAAACTTGTCAAGGATAAAACCGCAGTGCTCACCTTAGTCAAGACCTGCCTTCTGTTGTTCAAAATCCCATGCTGCACAATTCCATTGCCAATGCCACAAAGAAAAAAAAAAGGAAAGAAAAAATCAACTTATAAAAATATTTACACCAAGATTTGATTGTCCATTCAATATAATGCCTTATATCTAGAACTGAGCTGAATTCCATTACCAATGCCATAAAGAACTATTTGCCAACATGCTAACTATTATAAAAGAATTCAAAGAAGGTACAAAGTGAAAATCATAAAAAATGATGGGGAACAGAAAAATGAGAAATCTTGGTATGGAAACAAGATATTCAAACAATCAGTTCTACCAAATGAGAAATTGCAAAATCTGTCTTCTTCGACAGATATCAGCAAAGCACCGAATACCATTCTAAAATATAAGATTATTATAGAGAGAGCCACCATTTAATACAATTTTAAACTTCATTTATTTAATCAAAATACTGATATATAGAGAATGACTTAGAAATGGTGTATAAGGTGGAAAAATAACATCTTACCATATAATCACATGTAAGATGGAGCCATCCATTTTAGTATCCAAATCAAATTTCAAATTTCAAACAAAAAATTTTCCAACATAAGCTAGAAACTGTTAAAGATAAAATACATTTTCCAAGAAAAATCAGAAATTCTTATTGGGGATTGGATGAAATGATGCTTAGTTCTAATTGAGTACCTGTAATAAACTTCTCCTGCATTAGGGTTTGTGGCTAGTCTAATAATTGATTCCACATGATAGTCATCAATGTTAAAAGTATTTATATATACGTGTGATGAAAAAGAATGGGTTCATTTAAGATAATACTAGAAAGGAGTCATCTTCAAAGTAACAAAGGCACAAAAACATGTGACTGTACCAGACAATTAAACCTGTCACTATTGGAAAATCTGACATGGTGCTATATATGACTATGTGATAGTGTTGAAACATATATTATTTTTATGTTGATGCTTATGCATATAGAAAACCTATCATCATCCAAGTAAGGTGAAATCAGTACAACAGGGAACAAAACAACCTCGTTTTCTTGGAGATAATTGTGTAACACTCATATCATGAGGAAAACTGGAGTGTACAACATTCTTTGAGTGATTAGATTTCACTTTCATGGAAGAAACTCAAATGCCCAAAAATAAATTCCAAAACCATTAATTATGCGGTTTTTAGAAGCGTAAGCAATGAAGGAACATAGACAATATACAATGGAGAGGCTAAATGTTCTAACCTAATTTCCAAGAATCAAGATTTCTATCTATGATCAGTGTAGCAACAGCTAACTGAATGGTGCTTCATATAGATTTACATCCAGAACCTGTATATATCTTTCAATTTCAATGATTAAACTATCAAATCCTGACATCAGGACAAAAACCAACTTCCAAAACTCTACGAAGCACTCGATCAAACAACTGGTGTGTACCATTGCTTTGAAAAACAACCAAAACCAACATTTCATATTGCCAAAAAAAAAAAAAAAAAAACAGAGAAAAAAAACTTTGATATATTTATACATGTATTTCCTCTAATTTTTTCAATGCTGCTCAACAAGAAACAACAAAGCCAAGTGTCTGAATCTTCCCATCATTAGTAGTATGGTTAAAGAAGTTATTGGTGCATGCACCAAATTTTCTTCTTGAAAATTACATGGACCAGGAAAGTTACAGTGCATTTAAAAGTACAACCACCAAAAATCTTTTCGGGTGCTCGCTAGCAATGTCCTAAAAACTCAAAGAAACAAATGATGAGTGTTCCCAAACTGAAGGGGTTCTAACTCAACAATCAACCCCCTTATGGAGAAATATGAAATACATAGAGAAGTAAATGAAAGGGTGCACTAGCTACAACACAAAAATTCCCAATAAATTACAAAAATACTTAAACTAATCCTCCTTGTTGCTGCATAATCCTAACCGCTCACTGATGTCAGAATCTCCGCGACGATTCCTACCAGAATTAAATCAACCTGATGAGAATTAGATCTCCAGATCCCTAAAACCCTCTCTATACTTTTCACAACAAAAACCTTAAATCCAGCTCCAAAAACCACTTCTAATGCTCAGAAAAACCACAAAAATTGAAAAATCCCTCAAAATAAGGACCAGATCATAGTGTCAACCACTCCAAGCTTGCAAACTTCGATCGTCGAAAGATTGATCGGATGAAAGGCTCGAGAATCATTGTTCTTGTCGTAGGTAGATGTAATGAGAGAGAGAGAGAGACAGAGAGAGATCAGGAACGAGAGAGGGAGCGGGAGATTAGGGTTTAGGGCATTTGGAGAGAGATCGAGAGTGAGAGAGCAGATTTGGGATTTGGGGGGTGCGACTCTGTTTTTGAGTCGAGCGCCCAAATTTAGGCCGGGGTCTGGTATGGCTCTGTGGGCCCCACTATGATGCGTGTCAAACATCTACCCCATCAGTCAGATGCACCATCTCATGGTGGGCCCAGGGATTAAAAATCAAATCAATTTATGACCTGTGTGAGCCACACCACATACAAAAGTTGAGAGGGGTTACCCTCCATTAAAACATTCATAATTAGTTTTTGGGCCCACCGAGATGTGGTCCACAAATCCAGCCCATCCATTATGTGTGTGCCACTTGGATGAGCGGTGATATTAAGTTTCAGATGCATCCAAATTTCATGTGGGGCCCACCAAGTGCTTTTATATATTTTAGTCATGTCTTCACATGATTTTTGATGGCATGGCCCACCGGAGTTCCGTATACGGCTGATTTTTGGGATATCCCATAATTTAAAGGGGACCCATCAAATGCATGGTGTTGATGTTTGGCACATGTCATGGTGGGGCCCACACAGCTTGACCTCATGGGGATGACATGGATTAAACACAGAGGTTAAGCTGTGTAGGCCCCACCATGACATGTGTCAAACATCAACACTGTGCATTTGATGAGCCCCCTTTAAATTATGGGATATCCCAAAAATCAGCCGTATACGAAACTCCGGTGGGCCATACCTTCTAAAATCATGTGAAGAAATGCCTAAAACATATAAAAGCACTTGGTGGGGCCCACTTGAAATTTTTATGCATATGAAACTTGGTTTGACTCCTCATCCAAGTGGGACACACATGATGGATGGGTTAGATTTGTGAACCACATCTTGGTGGGCCCAACAAATGATTACAAAAATTTTAATGGAGGGTAACCCCTCTCAACTTTTGTATGTGGTGTGGCCCAAAAAAGTCAAGGATTGACTTGATTTTTAAGCCCTAGGCCCACCATGGAATGGTGCATCTGACTGATGGGGTAGATGTGGGCCCACTTTGATCTATATATTGTATATCCATATGATCCATTTGTTTTGCCAACTCATTGTAGGATATGAGCCCAAAAATGAATCATATTCAAATATCAGGTGGACCACACCACATGAAAACAATAGTGATTGGTTATCCATCATTAAAATCGTCGTAAAGCCAACTGCACTGTTTATTTGACATCCAGTTTGTTTATTAGGTCATATAGGCCTAGATGAAGGGAAAAACAAAAATCATCTCGATCCAAAACTTTTATGGCCCCCAAAATGTTTTAACGATTGACGCTCATTCAACACTGTTTCTTGTAATGTGGTCTATTTCATATTAGGATATGCCTCATTTTTTGTCTCATGTCATAAGATGATCTTTAAAAATAGATGGACAACATGGATTAAACACATACATCATGGTGGGGCCCGCAGAGCACCAACCACCAGTCATTGGATGGTGTGAGGGGGGAGTAGCCAATCTGTTCCCCTCCTTTGTGGTGTGGTCCATTTAATCTTTGAATATGATTCATTTTTTAAAAATTTTTCTAAAATGATCTCAAAAAATGGATGAATGGCATGGGTTGAGACTGAATTTTTGGTAAAAATTTCTCTATAATTTCAAAATGCCAATTTTTTTTCATCAAAAGCATCATTTTGTTTTCAATTTTTTTCTCAAACATTGTTAAAAATTTTCAACTTCTCAATATTCTTTTTCATGTGATATTACAAATCATTTAAATATTACTTTTTAATTATAAAAAACACAAAAAATTTCACTCATATAATATAAAAACTATATATATTCAGAATATCAAAAAGATATAAATGAAGAGAAAACACAAACATTAGCTTGATCCAAAACTTTTGTAAATGTTATTTTTAATGGTGAACGTTCAATCCCCACTGTGTAGTCAACTTAAGCCTTGGACCCACCCCATTTTTTAGTTAATATCTTAAAATGATCCAATAAAAGCGTTGAACGATATGGAGAAAGTCAATCCCTGACTTGAGTGGGCCAAGAGCTTAAAAATAAAGTCAATCCATGACTTGGGTGGGCCACACCACATAATATAGTGGAGAGGGGTTTCCTTAAACCATTCATAATCATATATTGGGCTTGCCTAAATGTGATTCCCATATCCAACCCACTCATTATGTGTGTCCCACTTGGATGAGGGGTCAGACCAAGTTTCAACCGCATCCAAAACTCATGTGGGCCCCACCAAGTGCTTATATATTTTTTAGGATGTCTTCACATAGTTTTAGATGGTATGGCCCACTTGAGTTTCATATACAGATGATTTTTGAGATATCTTATAACCTAAAGGGGATACTTCAAATCCATAGTGTTGATGTTCGACACAAATCATGATGGGGCCTACAAAACTTACTAACATCAAGTCTTAGGTTCTCACGAGGTCTGTAAGTTGGGTCACAATTTTGATCAGAATATTTGGCCTATTTTACATGTCTGGTCTGTTCAATCTATTTTACTGATCAATATTCTCAATTTGACTAGTTAGTTCTCGCCTCAATCAGGCTACATATGAAAAAGATATTACGCATACAAGATTGATCAACAATTTCAATGAAATTTGATTTAAACATCTGAAGATATTTACTCTTCAATTTGAACTGATTAGATTGTCCAAAAATGATTAAAGGTTCAATTAGTGGATGTGCCTAATAATTTAGTAATTTTATTTTTCACAAATAAATTTAACATTTTTTTTTCAAAATGTGTGTGTGTGTATATATATATATATATATATATATATATATATATATATATATATATATATATATATATGCAATTTGTCAATTTTTTCATAATTTTGTTTAATTTTTTAAATTTTCTTTTTCAAAATATCATTTTTTAATCTCACTTATGTTATATAACTTTTTAATTTTTCTTGTCAAAATACAAAATCTAGTTTTCTTTTTTTTTTTTTTAACAATTTGCCAATTTTTTCACAATTTTGTTTAATTTTTTATATTTTCTTTTTTAAAATATCATTTTTTTATCGAAATCTTTTTTTTTTCAAAGTTCTTAATTTTTTTCTTCAAAATCTAGATTTTTATAAAATCACAGTTTTTTTTAAACATTATTAATTATTTTTTCTAAGCTTCTTAACTTTCTTTTTCAAATTCATAAATTTTTTGGTGTAAAGGACCTAAGCATTAAAGACGGTTAAAGACTGTCTCTAATAGAGATGGTTTTCGACGGTCTCAGATGATTGCTAAAAGATGGCTAAGGACCGTCTCTAATAGAGACGGTCATTGACAGTCTCTGATAGAGACAGTCATTGACAGTCTCTAATAAAGACGGTCTCTGACGGTTTTTGACAGGATAATAGGACGGCTAAGGACCGTCTCTAATAGAGACAGTCTTTGACAGTCTCAAATTACAAATAAAAGACGGCCAATTACCATCTCTAATGTGGACGGCTAGTGAATGTCTCAGATGACCACATATAAGACGGTTAAAGACCGTCTCTAATGCGGACGGTCTTTAACCGTCTCAGATGAGGCATATAAGACGGTATAAGACAGTCAAAGACCATCTTAAATGATCTGCAGACGCATAACATTTTAAGACAATATTAGGGACGGTCAGGAGCCATCTCTAATTTTAGAGACGGTTTACACCGTCTCTAAACCGTCTTTAAACCAAAGAATTTTAGAGACGGTCCACAACCATCTCAAAATCCGTCATTTTTTTTCATTTTTCACGTAGTGTCACCTATCCACTAATATAAAATTTTGAATACAGTTTAGGATGGAAAATGCATATATCAAAAATCAAAGCTCCAAAAGTTCGCTACATGTTCTAAGCGTCACCCTGCTACATCCTAACATTACCTACACGCATCTATCATACCTAAGCTTATAAAAAGCTTAGAGGGTGGTGTAAGTGTGTGCACCAGGTAAGTGCTAAGTATTCAATACAGTGCCATAAGCATACAATATCAAAAATACTGGTAAGATCATGAATCATACGATATCAGAGTAAGCGAAAACACTAATAAGTCCATGAGTCAATCAATATCAAAATGCACAATATAAATCAGCTATACAAATGATAGCCAAATATCAGATGTCGATGATGCAATGTAATATACAATTTTTGATAAGTTTACGAATACCATCAACCTATCCAAACCATATAAATGCAGAAACACAGTAACCCAAAATGTCATATGCCTCCAGATGTAATGCAATATGCAATGCGAATGAAATGACTATGCTGGAGAGTGAAGTCGGGATGATAGTACATAGTATCACAAGCTATGAGGTCCATCACAAGGGACTTCTATCCAAACTAGTCTCATACCTAATTTGGATAGTCAAACTTAATGTGGTAAACTCCTGATCTCAGGTTAGTCGCGCCCCCTAACCGAAATCCTGGCCATTGCAAGGGTACACGTAACAAATTGTTGCGCACCACCAACCCGAGTGGATAGTGAATGAATAGATGAATGAGTATGCAACTCTTGCTCAACGAGTCCACATATCAGTACTGTTCATCTCTGGGATTATCACCAGGATTTAGTACACTTCAAATGACACTGTCTCTCTCCCAGCCGCATAGTCCAAGTGAGCGTAAGAAACCTCACTATCCACCTGGCCAATAGTCTGTCAATACCTATCCGGCATGTCAATAGAGAACCCATTCATGAGCTGGTCAAACTCAGCCTAGATATGCCCCCTACGCTCGAGTGGGTAAGGCCACACACCCTCCCAACCGACCACGACACAGTGGAAGATGTGGCCTCCTGGTATTCGGCACTCGAGCTCTTATATATCCACTCAGTCTCGACGTTGGGGCGTCTACTTGCCTCAGAGATTTAGAAACTTTCACTCACGAACATCCAAAGTGCCCAAATGCTTGAACCAAACATTTTCGGTGTCCCATCTAGCCATCCACGACATGCCTGTGGAGGTCATAGCCCTGATGTTGCTAGGGTGTATAGTAATCACAATCACACAATGCAAGATGCTTGAGTCATGTAGTCCAATCATGCATCAATCCTGCGCATACTGTGCGCTTATGTGGGATAACTCCACCTTCAGGGAGTCCCGTAAGTCATCTACCCAATGGCATATGCAATGGTCAATCACATCTCATAAAAAACATGCAGATGATGCTTATGGGCATGTATTATGATGTTATGCTGTCACACACTTATAATCGACATTAATAATTAGCCTAACGAGGCCTGAGGGAAGGTCACAATGTAGACATTTAACCATCATTGCCCATCAATGTGGACATTTAACCAACATTGCTCATAAGGAGTGACTAATATAGGGACGAATATGCAGTGGGCCTACGACCTCATACAAGGGTCTAATATACATCACAATGGGTCGAATACACGGGCTTAATATACATCACCATAGGCCACGACCCATGATCCTCAAATACATCATAATGGGCTACGACCCATTGCCTTAATATACATCAAGTGGATTGCATTAATGGGTCTCATATACATCAAATGGGCCACGTACCTGGGCCTCAAAATACATCAAGTGGGCCACACATCATGGGCCTAACATATGTCACAATGGGCCTTGCCCTTAGGCCATGAATACATCACAATAGGCCTCTGACACGGGTCTAATATACCCCATGAGGGGTCACATCCTATGGGCCTTAATTATATTACAATGTGCCATGTCCCATGGGCCTCGAATACATCATAATGGGCCGCACCACCTGGGCCTCAAATGTGCCACAATGAACCGTAACCCATGGGCCTCGAATACATCATAATGGGCCGCACCACCTGGGCCTCGAATGTGTCACAATGGGCCATAACCCATGGGCCTCAAATATAAAATAGGTGGGCCCCATATATATTAAGTAGGCTAAATGGGGTAGTCCATGGTTTAGCAAAACAGATGGACAGCGTGGTTAAAACATATTCATCATGGTATGCCCCCCATGCCGATGGGTGGTGTGGTGAATACATACATCACAGCAGGTTCCCACACTACCCTAGACAGATGGACAATTGGAGAACCACATACATTTAAGTGGGGTCCACGTCCTCAAGCGGAAGGATGGTTGGATATAACAATACATCATGGTGGCCTTACGCCACTCGTCCAGATGGACAGGCGAATATAGAGCATGTATATCAAGGTGAGTCTTACCTATCATGGACAAAGTGGATATACAACACATCATCAAGGTGGGTCCCAGGAATAGTCTGCCCAATAGCATATGCTATGATCAGTCACTCTTCACATTAGGTGTAAGACCCGTATCCTAATCTGTACTGTTCCATCGCTTCTCGCGATCCTTCTCGTCAAATTTCGGCAACCCGCGACCTGTAGTCGATGTTGCGCACGACTGTGAGACGTATCCTATACATTTGAGTCGACTTAATCCGAGACTTATATCCTTACGACCACACCGTCACCGCGGTTCCAACGCCGCAACTCACGCACCGATCCGATACCCAGACGATGAGATGCGGACTCGCATTCAGTTTGAGAAAAAACACCGCGCGTTGCAAATCCCAAGAGAATCTCTACAAAGTGTCAAATCAATCCCATCAATCAATCACCCATCAATCACTTTATGTCAAGTACAAGCACCCATGCTTCCTTTCTCCACAAGTCAAGCAACCACCCAAGTCAACTAATACATCACCTCACCCATCACTCACATCCATCAACCATCACCCCTTCACATCACTCCATCTCTCATTACATCACAACTCTCTCTCTCTTTTCTCATCACAATTCCAACCAAGCAAGAGCCTCCCACGTCCAAGGCCTTCCATGAGAGAAAAATGTGCATTTTGGTGGCCCACTTCCCATCTCCAAATCCCATCATCCTAGCCATCCATTTCTCATCTCCACCATCAAAGTGAAGCTTTAGGAGACCGACATCCCGATGGACCAAGAAGATCAAGTGATGGGTGTTTCCATAAGTTAGATTTTTATATTTCTATAATGGGCCAAGTGAGGCCCACCGATCAATGGTGTGGATCTCATTTTGGGACCCTAAATGTGGCCAATGGCCCACTTTGATTTCAAGATCAATCCATGATGGGGCCATTCTCCATGGACCCCATCATGATGTTTAATTTCTTTACATAATGGTCATCTAGAGCATCCATTTCGGTGGAGAAAGGATCTCCACCGTTGATCTTTTACTTGGATGGCCCATATGCAATGGGACCCTTTGATGTATGATTAGATGGTTGCAACGAAGGGCCCATAGTATCGGGGTCCCTCCATCACATGTGTGCCCCACTTTTCTCTCTCTCTCCCTCTCATTATTTATTTATTTTTCTTAAATGTTGATGAGGCCATGTGGCCCACTTGAATGAGCCCCACATGAAATATGTATTTTATCCAAGCCCTCCATGAGTGGGGCCCATCTTAGATGCATCACCCATTTTGTGGTGGCCCACCTACAAAAAAAAAAATTAAAGAAAAGAAAAATGGAACGTCTAGCGTCTGGACGCTGGACGTGGAAGGAAAACACAGATAGTGGCTTGATTTTTTTGTAAGCCATTGGACTGCATCACTCAAGTAGGTCCCACATTGATGTATGTACACAATCCGAGCCGTCCATCCCCTTCCCCGACTTATTTTAGGCGTTGAACCGAAAAATGAGGATGATCCGGGTATCTAGTGGGCCATGGTTTCAAAAACATTACCATTACCATTGAAACCTTACCAGATCCTTATTACACGCTGAAAAATGGCCGATATTGGTCTTGATAGACTCGTTATGGGCTGGGGAATCCAATGGCTGGATTGGATCTATTTGAAGTGGGACCTACACAGGAAAAACCACGAAGAAATTGATTTTCAAAAAAAAAAAACCAGCAAAAGAGGCAGCAGACGCTGCTGCTGCAGAGGCTCAGGCAGCACCTGCGCCAGGACAGCGGGCGGACACAGGGGGTCCCATGGCTGACCGTGTGGACCCCACCTTGATGTTTATTTACCATTCGACCTGTTCATAGGGTGGCCCACCCTCTGAGGAGGGCTCCCTCCAAATATGAGGATCATCCAGATCTCCGGTGGTCCACACCATAAGAAATAGTAAGATTGGACGTCTACCACTGAAATCCTTTTTGGGCCCCACAGAAGTTCTGGATCAAGCTGAAATTTGTTTTTACCCTTCATTCAGGTCTGTGTGACCTACTGGATGGGTTGGATGACATGAAAACATTATAGTGGGCCCCACATGGGACCCACAGTGATGTATGTGCCTGAAATCCACCGTCCGTACGGACGGTGGAGCCCACTGTAATGCATGCGTGTGGGTGTGCGTGGGTGTGTGTATGCATGTGTGAGTGCACATGTGTGTGTGCGTGTGTGTATGCGTGTGTGTGTGTATGTGTAGATATATATATATATATATATATATATATATATATATATATATATAATGTATATAAATTATATATTATATTAAACATAATATGATTAAGATGGTGGGCCTTCATGTGACCCCCACCATGATGCATGTGTTGCATCTAAACCGTCCATTTATTTATTTTTGTAAAATTATTTTTATGGCTTGAGCTAAAATGAGCCAGATCTATGGTTCAAATGGGCCCACCATGGCATGTGTATAGGGCCCTTTATTGATTTAACTTTGGCCATTCATTGAGGCCTACCTTGGTATATATTTGAGGCCCAAATGATCAGGCCCATTTGATACATATAAGGGCTATGGGATTAAGCTCATCTGGCATGTATAATGCCCATGGGTTTAGGCCCATTTGACATATGCAATGCCCATGGGATCCAGCCCATTTATACATAAAGGGCCCACGGGATTCAAGCCCATTTGATGTGCATGGGGAGCAAATGGAGTGGCCCCTTTGACATATTTAAAGCTCATGTGTAGAGGCCCATTTAATGTATTTCAAGGCCCATGGATCGTGGACCATTGCAATGTACATAAGGCTCATTGGCGAGGCCCATTAATGTAACCCATTTGATAAATGTAAGGCCCATGTGATATGGCCCATTTGATGTATCTAAGGCCCATGGGTCGAGGCCCAACGAGATGACCTTAGGGTCCATTACAATGAGTGATCTCTCATGGTTCATGTAATGATATATATATGGCGGGTCGTACCTAAGGAACAATGATGGTTTGACGTCCACATTGTATGTGCAATGTTGGTTAAATGTCCGCATTGTAACTCTCCTTAGGGCCCATTGATAGGCCCATACTTGTTGCTATTCATCACCTTATAACATGCTTAGTATAATCTCATGACTCATGCCCATACGCATCATATGTATGCTTGATTTGAGTAGCGACTGATCATAGCAAATGCCATTGGACAGACCACTTATGAGACCCGTTATGAGATGGAGTGCCCTACATGATCGCGCAGTACGCGCTGGACTTCTGCATAATTTGACGTGTGATTCATGCATCTCGCATACGTGTGACTTGATCACTGCACGCCCTAGCGACATCAGGGCCGTGGCTCCACAGGTACATAGTGGATGGCCACATTAGATATCGAAAATACTTATTCTAGCACTGTGGGCACTTAGGATGTCCTTGGGTGAGAGTCCCAGAACCTTTTTGGTACCAGGAGATGCTCCAACGTCTAAACCGAGTGGATACATGAGCGCCTGAGTGCCGAATACCAGTAGGCCGCGTCTCCCACTATGTCGTGGTCGGTTGGAAGGGGGTGTGGCCTTATCCGCCTGAGTGAGGGGGCTATAAGCTAGGCTGAGTTTGACCAGCTCGCAAATGAGTCCGCTATCGACGAGCCGGGTAGGTATTGACATACTACTGGTCAGGTGGATAGCGAGGTCTTTTTCGCTTGCTTGACTGTGCAGCTAGGGAGGTGGTAGTCACTGCGAAGTGTATTAGACCCCGGTGATATCCAGAGAGGAATTGTACTGATATGTGTACTTGATGAGTACCGACTTTCTTGGATTGCATTTTGCATATGACATTCGGCTATGTAGGCCTTGTATTGTATCGGTGTGGCCGATGACATTCATATCTCGCATCATGCCTTGCATTACATAGCCTTGGTATGGTTGATTGTATTCATGGATTTACCACATACTTCCACATTACTCTGATACTGTACACTTGGCGTTTGCCTTGCACACACACTTACACCACCCTCTAAGCTTTTGTAAGCTTATGCACGATAGTTGCGTGCAGGTAGCGTTGGACAGCAGCAGTGCTGGGGCAGGAGCGCGTACGAAGACCTTTTGGAGTTTCTTTTGATCATCTTGTATTTTTCTTTCCTCATTGTACTTAAAGTTCTTGATATAGTGGATATGTGGTGATGTTGTTTTGTGACTTGGTTATGCTTGTGGTTATGCTCCATTACATTATAAAAAAAAAATCATTCTGAAAATTCTCCTTGTAGGATCCCAGGATCAGAATCTGACATTTGATTATCAGGAGCCGAGAATGGGGCACTACGGAGGCTGTCGGCACCGGATTCGGTAATCGAGATTCATGTGAATCCGATTTTCGGGTTTGGGACGTGACATTAGGCTTACATATGATGCGTATGATCATGAATTATGGATCTATAATAAACATGTTATGTGGTGATGGGCTCTGTTCATAACGAAGATGGGCCTAGGTGATCTACACACTACAAGTATGAACCTATCATTATACCCTAGGGAGAGTCACAATGCGGACATTTAACCAACATTGTACTTACAATGTGGGCATCAAACCATCATTGCTCCTAAGGCATAACCCACTATAAAGGTCAACACATAAACTATGGTGGAATCACACTATAATGGGCCTTATGTACGTCCTATTGGGCCTTGACCCATGGGCCTCCAATACATCAAATGGGCCTCATGTACATGGGTCTCGTATATATCAAGATGGGCCACAACGGATGGGCTACAACTACATCAAGATGGGCATAATCACATGGGCCATATGTATATCAAATGGGCTACATCAATGGGCCCCGTGTATAACAAATGGCCCACACCCCAAATGTAAGTGGTGATAATAATTACCACTATTAAAATTCACAAGGCTCGCCATAACATTTATTTCTCATCCAATCTGATCATAAGGTCATAAAGGCCTGGTTCTAAAGGAAAACAAATATCATTTTGGTCCAAACCTGATAGCCCCAATAGTTTTAATGGTGGACATTCAAACCCATTAGTTCTTATAATGTGGTCCACCTGATCTTAGATCTGTCTCATTTTTATTCCATCATAGGCCTTAAAAGAATCTCCCAAAATGGTTGGACGGTTTAGATGAAACTCATGCATCATGATGGGTCCCATATGGATGGACAACATAGGTAAAACACATTCCTCATGATGCCGGGGGGGGGGGGGGGGGGAATACTGATGGAAGGTGTGGCACACATACATCAGTGGGTCCCACGTGGAGCCCACCATAATGTTTATTTTCCACCCAATCTATTAACAGGGTCACATAGACATAGGGCCCACTGTAATGTTTATTTGCACCCAACCAATTGATGAGGTCACTTAGACCTGGGGCCCACCATCATGTTTATTTATCATCCAATCTATTGACAAGGCCACATAAACATGGGGCCCACCGTAATGATTATATGTTATCCAAACGGTTGATAAGGTCATAGGGACTTGAATGGATAGGAAAAATAAATTTCATATTGATCCAAAACTTCTGCAATGTCCAAAAGGGGCTTCGATGGCAGCCGTTCAATCATCCCTGTTTCCTATGATGTGGGCCAACTGAGCCATGTATATGGTTGATTTTGGAAGGGAGACCCACTGCCCTAAGGGGCCCACTAATGCACGGCGTGGATGCTCAACACACATCATGGTGGGGCCCACAATTGGGACCCGTAGTCCCCGCCCGCCAGCATCCAAGTACGTTGTGGCGTCCATGTATCAACGGCAGCAGCAGGCGCTTCTGCCTTGTTTGATGTTCTTTTTTTAAAAAAAATCTGTGGTTTTCCGTAGATAGGGCCCACATCTGAAAGATCCAACCCGACCATTAGATTCTATGGCCCCTGATCGACCAAATGAGACCAATATGTAACGTGTTCTTGTCGAATAGAAGATTCAATGTGGGTTTTAACAGCATTACTGTTATTTCCTATGGTATGGCCCGCCCGAGAATCAGAATGGTCCCAAATTTTGGTTCAACGCCTAAAATGATCTGGGAAATAGGATGGACGGCTTGGATTATAAACATTCATCAAGGTGGGGCCTGCATGAGGGCTCTACACTTCATCGCCAGCCACCCACTCACGTTAGCTCACACCCATGGCAGTACACGCACTCCATGTTAGCCCCCCCATGTCCAGCATCCAGGGACGCTGGACGGCGTAAACACATGCATCATGGTGGGTTCCACATGGACGTGGCCGACCTGCACTTATATGCATATATAATATATATCTTATATTATATATATATATATTATAAAATATAATATATAACAAGAAGGGCATTGGATCCATTTAAATAGTGGATGGTGTGGATCATCACCTGCAATAGGGTGGGCCACACCGTCTGATGTTGATGGACGGGGTAGATATAACACATATTGGTGGGATCCACACCATCACAATGGAGAGAGAGAGAGAGAGAGAGAAGAGAGATGGTGTTGGAGGGGAAGGACCCCGCCACTATGGGCCCTCCATGGATACGTTACATACATTAAAATGGGTCTCACCAATAAGTGAGCCCTAAAATAAGAATTTAACGGTGTATCACCCACCTCTAGGCCTTCTCCTTACTCCCTTAGGCTTGTATGCACCTATGCTCAACGTTTAATAGTGGATGATGAAGCCTTGATGGTGGGGATGAGAGATTAGAGGGTGGGCTACACTTGTTGATCTTAGGAGAGTTGGGAAGGCTTGGGACGTGTAAAAATTTTGGATTACTTAGGAGATCTTTGAGAAATGAGGGAAAAGAATAATAAAAGGGATGGATGGAGTGGTGGGTGGAAGGAAAAGGGATGGGAAGTAAGGTGTTGTTTGATGTTTTTTGAAAAAAGGGGATGGGTTTGTTTGAAAATTGTAAAAGGGGGATGGTGAGGGGAGAGAGAGAGTTAACTTAAGGGAAAAGGAGAGATGGGTTGTTGTACTTAGGGTATGGCTTGTACTTGACATGATTTGATATGACATGTTGTAGAGATTCCCTCAAAATTTGTAACGCGTGGCATTCCTTCAGAATGAACGTAGGCCCATAACTTCTAGTCTGGGTATCAGTTTGGTGCACGAGTTGCAGGGTTGGAACCACGGTGACGGTGTGGTCACCACGGTACAAGTTTCGGTTCAAGCTGACTTCGGTATATGGGACTCATCTTAGGATCAAGCGCAAACGTTGAATACAGGTCAAGGATTGTTAGAATTCGATTGGAAGGACTGCGAAAGCCTAAAAATAGTACGGACTAGGATACGGGTCTTACATAGGATGTGCTTTTGGTGAGGAAGGTGCACTTTAAAGAGCTTTGTCATATGCAAAATTGGTTGTCGAATTCGCTTTGGGGGAGCTTTTTGCAAGGGCATACATCATTCCTGCATTAATAAGGATAGTTAGGAAGTGATTGTTATATTATTTTATTATTATTACTTGATTAACTTGATAACATGTTAACATTTACCTTATAGTACCATTGAGTTGATCACTCACTCCTACCATGGGATGGTGTTTTAAAATATTGACCAGACTCTAGTGTAGATGTAAGTGATGATGGAGTCTATGCAACGGAGCAGGACTTCATGGATGTGGAGGAAGAGTTCTCCTACGTTTAGCTCTCGAGCGGGTCTATGTAGATCTTGTACCGATGTGCAACTATAGGGATTTTGGCTTAGTTGAACGTCTTACATTTCCATATTTTGTATATTTTGAAACAACACATGTATATATTCAGCCCGGTTACATAATCATACTTTAGAGGTTGTGAAATACTTACCTGTTCAAATATATATGTTTCAGTCTTTCGCTTGCTTAATTTAATTATATCCGGTGTATGATATGTTATTTTAGTATAATCCCACTCATGTTTAACTCATTAATATGGACGAAATCTGAACATCATCATCCATGTTGCATAAGTGATGTGCTGGATCTTAGGAATAGAGCTTTGCTCGACCCTCGAAATTCAGAGCGTTACAAGGATCCACATGTTATGCATGTGTCTTATATCCACACCATCTGTCCAGTCGGGATGGTGGGTCTCCCACGAAGCATAGCTGTTGTATTGACGTTATCAAGTTCTGTGGTCTGATCATGAGGTATGTAATATGTCCATACTGTCCGTTTATTTGACAACACGTGGGACCCACCCCACACGTGCTACACGTGCGGGGGTGGGGCCCACCTTGATGTATGTATTCTGCATTCACACAGTCTATCCCTGGACGGTGCTGTGTGGGGCCAACCATGATGTATGGGTCTTATCCACCATCCAACACTCTGGATAGTAGGATCCACCCAATGTATGTATGTGTTATATCCAGCCATCCGTCCATTCCTGGACGGTAAGGCCCACTTGATGGATGTGTCGTATGTCCACAACATCCACTGCCTGGACGTGGGACTCACCATGATATATGTACTATATATCCTACTTATCCATCTGGTGGGGGCCCATATGGATTATGGAGGCCCACCTGCTGCTCGTACAAGGCCCACCTTGAGATGTATGATGTTCATGGCTACCCATCCATCTTGGTTGAACCATGGGCAACCTCATGAGGCCATTTTGTGGAGCAATAGGCCCACCTTAATGTATTGTATCTATGTTGTCCATTCCCTTAGATGTGGGACCCATTTGAGGCATGTTTCACCCTCAGTCGTCCAGCCCTTGGACCTCCAGATTGACTGGACTGCTGCTGGCCCAAAAGTCCAGTAGTAGGCCCATCTCCTTATATGATATACACAACCCTGTTGAGCAAAATTTGCCCCCCTTTAATGCCTCGTTAGGCCCACCTTTCACCTGATTGTATAAGGGCCAGATTGACCAAATTTTTATTTAGATGTTTAATGGGCCAGATGGGCTGAATATTCCATCCTTAGAATTCATATAGTGAGGTGTTATCCATCTATTATGGTGGACTTCATGGGCTGAATTGTAAACCACTCTGTGGGGCATGTTGTGCACTCGGCCCAGCTATATTTTTGGAGCCTATGGGCTGCCCAAAGAGGCCCACCATGTTAGATATGTTAGACATAGCCTACCTTAGCATTCCTGTGGGCTTTGGACTGCCCCATGTGGCCCACCTTGATGTAGGTGGGCTATGGGCTGACCCAAGAGGCCTAATATTGACGTATGAGATAAAAGGAGTGATGTCCATTTTATTCCCAACCATTATAAGGGCTATGGGCTGTTTCATTAGGGCCTTGTGTGAGGCCCATTTTGATGTATATCAAGCCCTTGTGTGAGGTGCATTGTGTTGTATATGAGGCTCTTGTGTGAGGTGTTCATTCCCCAAGTATAGGGTTGTAATGTAGTAATAAACTCGGTGAGACCGAGGTCAAATCCTAAGGGACTAGAACTTGTACGTAATCTAAAACTAAGTAGAACTAGAACTAGTCTAAGATGAAATCTAAATCAAATGAAATTTAAGGAATAATGATGAAAGTATTAATCTAAAATTAAGAGAATTTAGAGAAAGAAAACTAGGGATTCAGGGGATCCACTTGTTTAGATCAGAGAGATCTTATGCCTGTTTCAAGAACTCAACTAGACTTAGAGTCCCATCTTCATCTAGTTGGAGGGTGTAATCATGAAAATCAAACTGAACTTCCTTTGATATAGTTTTCAAAGAGATGAAAGGTATATGAATTAGAATGAATTCTATCACCAAATCATGCCCAGGAGATAAAGTAAACAATAAAATTAAACTAATTATCAACCAATCAATAATGTATGAAGGTTAGGAAGGGTATCGTCATACAAACATACCCAGGAGATGATGGTGAACAACAGGGATTCATGACGTCATAAACATAAAAGGAAAGAAACATGCTCAAAGCTATCACAGACCCATTGTAATTTCAGTCACAACAGACCATTAAAAACTAAAAACATTCCCTTGATTAACTAAAATTAACATTTGTTCAGTGTAAATAAAAGATATAAGTAAATATTTCTCCCATCATGCCACACGCTTCACCTCTTATCCTTAGCTAAGAAGTTTAGCCCAACATGATCAGACTAGATCTCTTAAATGTCATAAAAAATAGCAGTAAATAAAATAAGAAAAATATAAAAATACTACTCTCTCTGTCTCACGTCTGGTGCCTCCACGACTGATCACCCCCCTCCCCCACTCTTTCTCTCTCCCTTTAATAAAGCAAGGAGAGTCAATCGGATAGCAGAACCGACCTCTGTTTTTCACAGCGAGAAACGCACAAACAATTGCGTTTGAACCAAATTTTAAAAGGCTAATCTTCCATATCCCTTAAAAAAGACTTCTTGGACGGGTTATGGCTATCCTATCTCGCCTCTTGACGATTCAGATGGTGAATCCAATCATGAACATGATCGCAGAATGGTCCAGAACATCCAGATTTTTTGGACGCAAGGCCTGCAGAAAAACCGACGCTGCGATGATCGGTGGGCCCCACATTGATGTTTTTAATGAAATTCGACCCATTCATTAGATTCCTGGCAAGATTTCAATCGAAAAGGGATGGTTTTTATCGAGTTTTGGTGCGGTCCACTGTATAAAATCAATTCACTGTCTATCCTACATTTTTCGACGATCCATATGTATATGTGTGTATGCGGCCAAAAGGACACCTAGGAGAGGGTGAAGCCTACCCTCTGGTCATGTTGGATGATCCAGATTGCTGAAGTGTGAAATGGGCGGGCCCCACTTCTAAAAAACAGACCAATTTGGAAATTCATGGATTTTTTTGTCGGTCAACGCCCGCTGACCGGCTATGAGTGCATGGGTGCATGGCTAGTGCACTTGTGCACTATGTACACTCATGCTCGAGTGGGTTCCACTATGATGTGTATCCAAAATCCTCTCTGTCCATTCATTTCTCCACATAATTTAATGTGTTGGGACTGAAATTGAAGCATTTTCAGATACCAGGCGGACCCCAAATTAGGATTTTATGGGATGTTCATTCCATTGGGCCACTTTCACGAGGATCTAATGGATGAAATTTGATGTTTACGGTTAGTTTATGGTCCTCGGGCCATATATGAAGTCTCGAGCTAAACGGATGGTGGAAACCCTGAGATCTTGCATTTAGGACACTTTTCAGGCCTCTTTAACGTGAACGACTTGATTTCCTTTGATCTCTGGCATGTAAATTTCTCGATCTTGGTCTCCTGGAGTCCGTCCCTTGCCTTGGTGACTTTTGAGTGTTAAATTCATGCTTTTAGTACCCTTTTTCAGTTCAGGCTACTAAATTCACCTTGCAACACAAATAAGATTAAAATAGTCCGTTAAACAGTATTATTTCCATAAATTTAGGTAATAATTGGGGTCTAATATGTAATATTTGACCCTCAACACAACCCCCAAATAACATTTTGCTAGTCCCGAGCAAAGTATGCGAAAAATAAGTTGAGAATTATTGAACAATTTATATAAACTTGAGTTATTTTTTAAAACAATCCAAATACGAGAATTCTAAGATTCATAAATGTTAGGCATTACTTCCTCCTAGAATCAAGCACACAGTAAATTTCATAATCAAGTTAAAGTATTTATGCATTAATTAGTATAATTCTAAACATTGAGTATCATGAGTGTATAATGAAATCTCTGCTTATCATCAAGGTTCACTTCTCTATTTCATGATGTCATTGGTACTCATAAAAGCATTCAGGACAACCAAAACCTAAACTATACTTGCCCCATTCTTCCAGCTTTTGATGATTTTCATACTATATCAACTTTTTACTAGTAACGCCTAGGGGAATCGAATCTGCACCTATAGGGAGCAAACCTATGGTGAAGACCATTCACCCAATCTTTCAATTCTTCTTTATAAACATGATGGTAGAACTTCCCAGGTTGGTTCCTTTTGTGCTTAGTGATTACTAAGTTAACCCTTTAATATCGAACTGAAACCTTCATATGTAATCGAGATGTGGCATGTGAAATCATGACTCAATTAATATTTAAAACTTCTAATCATGGATTAACAATTCAAACTTAATTGTGAAATTTAATAGATACTGAATCTAAGAGTCATAAATTACCAACATCACGTATCTTGAAATTCTAAATCAAGGATATCCATCAAAATCACTTCGAATTTAGAAGAAATCCCAGAAAATTTTAAAAATTTTCACAAATTTTGTTCAAGACCAAGAAAATACTGATTAGGTAACCTAATCTCCCACCCCCGACTTAAAATCTATATTGTCCTCGATGTAAAAGATATGAGCATGCAATACACATGGGACAACAAAAGTAAAGGAGAAGTGATGGGAAGATAGTACCTGAATGAAGGGATCTAGAGAGATTTTTTAAGAGATCATTGGGAGAGACCAGGTCAGTACGAGAGTGAAGACACAAAGGCAACTATCCTAAAATAACGTATCAAGCAAACTAACCTAACAGCATAAAACCGTCAATCCTAAAATAGCATAAAGCAAACTACCCTAGTCCTATGAAAACAAGAAAAAACTCCTCGATCAGGCCGCAAAGTTCCTCTTCCGGCCAATATCTTAATAAGTTTCTGTAACACCTCGGATTTTCGCCAACCTGGGGTTAGACATCTTTAGGCAGTGGTTCAACCAAAACACTTTGGTAACCGCTCAGAACCCAATTCCATAGCCAAAGAAATCACGTAGGATTAATTCCTTTGGAAAATAAGTGTAAGTTAGCTAGCGCGACGCTAAAGTAGCTGGGAAATAGTCCCTGATCACTTTAAATACGTTCTACAAGACCCAAAGCGAGCACAACCAATGACACTATAATACTCTATAACCTCGGATCAAACTCTAAACTGGTTTGTTCTCAGGACCTCTTTGAAACTTCGTATTGGATCTAGACCGCGCGTCGAAAGTCCGATACCTACCATCTTAGACCGTTATAACTGCCTAGCTGGACTTGACAATCGTTTCAAAAATCAAATCCAACCGACGTTCAGAGGCTATTTCATTGAGCCTGGAGTGAAGAGAGTGAGAATAGGGTTAGATTTGAAATTTGAAATTCAAATCTGGCACACAACTTGGCGCGTCAGTATTAAGCGTTCTGACCGTCAGAATTCAGCCAAATTATACCCTTGGATCAGGAAAAATTTCTATTTCATATCACAAGATTTATAACCTGATCTAGGTGTGATGACCGCTGAACTGAAACTGGACCGCCACGTGTGATCTGGGAACCCTATCGGTCTGAAAACTTGATGTGTGCTAGATCCAGTATGCACGAGCTTAAGTCCGACCGCATTTGGCCAGGGGACCTCCAGAAATGCTCTTTTGGACCGAAACAGCCCCGATTTGGTTACCCCTCAAGTAAACATTGTTCCCAAGCCTGTTTTGGGCATGTTTTAGGCTATAAAAGGGCTTGAAACCCTCTCATTTCTCTCCCATCCGAATTTGCTAAGAACCCTAGATGGGAGAGAGAGAAAGGGAGAGATTTTGAGAGAGTGTGGGAGTGATCTTCCTTCCACTTGCTGCACCTGCTACGCGTGTTAAAGCAACGCACTCCAATCACTTTCCTAGCGATTCCAATGCACTTCAAGGTAAGGAAAACCCTAACCACTTGCTGATTTGGAGATTTCTTCGATTCAAATAGCAGAGTAGCTGATGTACGTGTGTAATAGGTTGCCTGATTACCGTAGACGAAGCGTATACGCTCCGTTCGAAATGATACACATCTAAAGTGAAAGGTGCGGATTCTAGACGCTTTGATTGACTGTTTTCAACGCTTTCAATGTCGTTTAATAGTAGATTATCGACGGCAACGCCGTTTGACATGTACAACATGCTATCCGTTTCCTGTTTCATAAGCAGACGAAAAATATGAGATTTAGGGCATTTTAATCATTTGTAGGAAATACTGTTTTCATCCATATTTTACTGATGTGATTGACATGGCTTCTTGTCGCATTAGGACATTAGGAATGCATGCATAATCATTTTGGCGAAGAGATTCGCCCAAATGCACACTTTGAGTCGACATACTATATATAGACTTAAGTGTGTAGACTAAGTGTTTGTATAAATGTTTGTATTAGTATGTATTGAATAAAATGGTGTTGTGAATTAGTTTGAGATTGAATTCTCAAATAATACGCTAATGTAAATGATTTCCTTCATGTTGGCTATATGTATGATTTCATGATATGTATGAAATGCATGTGGTAGATGATTTACTTAAGTTGTATGTTATAACATGTGTTAACATGATCACATTGTTGTATTTCATTTCCATCACTCTTATATGATTGCTGATGTGGATTCATGAATGTGTGGGACTACACCTAGTCTAGGCAGTCGGTAATCGAGTAAATTCGTGGTTGGCTTATCTTTGCCACGAACGACGCGTTGATGAACGCGAGTCGTGTTTTGGAGTTGGCGGCAGTAGTTAGGCCACGCGAGGTGTTTTATGCACTTCATGTCGCTCAGCTTGAGATGCACTCGTGCTAGTCGAGCCCGTCAAGTAACCCGACTGGCCATTGTATGTTCACCTTGTATGTGTCATAACTGCTTGAACCTAGGGTACTGAACTTACCATTGAAAATCCTGTCAACCATGGTACCTTGATCCACAAAGGCTCATGAGCCGGGCATGGTGGTATGGGACACCGTGGTCAAGTTGTCGGCCTACGCTGGGGCCACAAACCTCCCCGTAGTGACCAGTGAGCAACCTAGACTCGTGAGCAGATTATGGTGGTATGGGACACTATATTCTTGCTGACGGCCTACATTGATAAGGTGATGGGGGAGCAGTGCAACGAGTGCGAGCAACAGCCCTGACAGCCCTTTGTAGTGACCTCGAGCGTATTCTGAGTCTACGGGAGGCGACGACCCTTCCGTAACGACAAGAGTACAAGTAGGCCTGTATTGATAAGGTGATGGGGGAGCGGTACAAGGAGTGCGAGCAATAGCCCTGGCAGCCCTTGCAGCGACCTATAAAATATATATCGTATGAGATTACTAGGAGTGACGACCCTAAACAGGATCTATGTTGGGATTGATATAAGGGAAGTACCTTAGTTTTCCAATCCTGCTGTATGAATGGACTAATAATAACTCGGTAATCATATCAACATTACATTGCATGTGCCTGGAAGATGTGGAGCACTGAGCGGTACGCAAGCATGCCGCAGACGAAGATGGTACCGTATGAGGGAGAATGTCGGTGAGGGCATCCATCATATCATATCATATTGCATTAACAACAGTATTAGGAATGTTTGATTTACTGCTTTACTATTATCGCATGATTGATTTGAGAACATGCTAATCTTTGCTCTATTATTCCACTGAGTTAGCTACTCACTCCCACGTTACGGGATGGTGTTTTCGGACACCCACCAATCCCTATTTTGGTTGTAGATGATGGCGCTGCTTGAGAAGTGGAGCTGGACTTGATGATGATGAGGAGGATCCCTCCTTTATGCGTGTTCTGATTGACAGGATTACAGGGAGGTTGATTAGATGCCTTGACACTTGTCATTTTATATTTTTAGAGCTCTCATGTATATTTTTTTTTGTTTACTTTTGGAGTATACATGTATGTATATAACCTGGTAACATGTTCACACTCTGGAGACATACAACAGTTTATATATGTTATACATACTATCACAGTCTTCCGCTTGTTAATTTGACTGTCTCTGGAGTATGATATGCTGTTCTGGCTTAATCTCACTCATGTTTAATACATTAACACAGAAAACATTCAATTATACATATCTATGTTGTATAAATAATATTTTGGAACTCGAGAGTTGGGTTTTTACTCGACCCCCGATTTTCGGGATGTTACAGTTTCTCAGTAAGTTCCTTAATAGGATCATCCAAAAGCCCCTTTTGCAATAGGCTTAGACGCCTTGGAACATCACTTTTCAGAGAAACATAGGTACCTTATAAGAATTTTTTCGTTAAATTGCTTAAGGTATCCAAAGTATATACAATTCACCTGTGACAGAAAAAGTTTTAACGTTAGTATCCCATGGTGAATCAGATACTACAAGTAAATAAAGTTCAGAAAACTTCGCAAGAAGTGATGTAGTTCAACACATTCCGAAGTATCAGACTTCAGTTCTATTGTCAGCTTCTTCTCCTTTAATGGTGGACATTTAAGATCAGGGGAAGAAGGGGCTTCAGAATAAGGGTTCTCTCAGTCAGTGATGACTACCGAGATGTTGTCTTGCAAGGTATCCACTTTATCTTTTGACATAAGATCATTTGAATTTACAAACTGTGCCAAACAATCATCCAAAGAGTTGGAAAGTTCAGCTGAGTCTGACTTATTTTTCACATTGGAGCTCATGATGATCTGCCCAAGTAATCTATCATCCTTGAAAGTGGATAGATGTACGCTCTCTTACTCCAGTCCTGCACAGACAGATTGAAAATCAATAGAGGAAGCTTCGATGTGATCACTTTGTTCATTGAGACTACTTAATCGAGGCATTGAATTGTCAAACATGTACAACTTAGATGATGGCCTCAACTGGGTGGTTTCAAATTTCAGAGTTGTATTGAGCAACTCGTCCTTCTCCCGAATCATATCATCATTCAATTCAGGGGAGTGGTCTAAACATGTCTCACAAGAGTTAGAAGAGTCGGTTATAAGGGGTTTATCCTCCACATTTAAATTAGGCATGTTAGATGAGTGGAGTAGATCCTTTTGACCGATCACTTCATGTACTTCTTAATCACTGACCTAGACCATACTTGAGATTAATTCCAGGGGAATTTGGGCTGAACATTCATGAATCTCTTTCCAATACTTATCAGTTTCCAATTCAGTGCAGTACACAGTTGGGATGAGATTGCTTTCCTTACATTCTATTCTTAAATTCAGTTGAGGTTTGAATAAACTAACCTCTACCTCAGCATTGAAATCCTGTGTGTCATGTGAGGGAGGTGTGTCATCATCACTGTAGTTGAAAGATACCCACGTCTCTTAACCATTCCTTTGGACTGTCATCGGGATCGACTCATCGAAAAATTGAACCATATGCTCATTAATGGACTCTAACTCCTCATTTACAATTCCAAAGTTTTTCAAAAGTAAGTTAAGATCACTTTTCTTACATTTTATTTCTGGAATGAATTGTGGTTGGGATGACTGAGCCTCCTCTACCTTATCAAGGTGTGAATTAAGTGCTTCTAACGATTTTCTAATTTCCATGAGACGGCTATGCTACGCTGAATTGAATCATTATAACATGTTGTTGGTTCATTTTTCCAATTTTGATGTTTTCACTGATTATAGTCATATAGATCATAGGTGGGAGAATCTGATGGTTAGTAATACATATTATCACTCATAATATAATTACGTATTGTTTTCTTTTTATTGGATGGGTGATAATAATTCTCCATCCCATAGTTATGATAACCCCAACACTTACGTACTATTTTGTTAATTTGTGGAGTATAATTATTCTCCCGCATATAATCACGTAAGGACTTCTTAACCAGTGGATCATTATATTCCGGTTGGTTCTCGATGATAGTTTTAGAAAAGTTTTGAGACATAGGTTGATTTCTACCATAATCATCATCCCAATATAAATTATTCTTCTCAGCATACTGACGTCCCACTCGTACATATACATGATGAGACCTTAACTCTGAATCTAATCCTAAGAAAAATAAAAGAAAGGATCCTACAACAATATGGAAAGTAAAAGGAGAAGTTAGAAAGGTGTTACCAAATAATAAGTTCCTATGTTAAGATCCTGCAAAACAAAACAAACCAAGTTAGTATCTAAGAGATAAGACCTAATCTAAAGGATAGAGAAAGTAAAGAAATTAGGACAAAGTTACCAACTTAACAGATCTATCAATAACCCTACAAAATAGGAAATTAGTTCTAAAAATCAAATAGAAATAAAAATCGAAAACTAAAGTTAGTAAAATCCTAATGTTAATCTAATTCTAAAACTAATAAATTTTAAAAATACATAGCCGTCAGTCCCCAGAAACAACGCCAAAAACTTGTTCACTCCCCAAGTATAGGGTTGTGATGTAGTAATAAACTCGGTGAGACTGAGGTCGAATCCTAAGGGACTGGAACTTGTACGTAATTTAAAACTAAGTAGAACTAGAACTAGGCTAAGATGAAATTTAAATCAAATAAAATTTAAAGAATAATGGTGAAAGTATTTGTCATGCCCCAAACCCAAAAATTGAATTCATAGGAATCCCGATCACCGAATCCGGTGCCGACAACCTTCGTAGTACCCCATTCTTGGCTCCTAGCATTCATATGCCAGATTTCGATCCTGGGATCATACAAGGAGGATTTTTTTTCAATGTACATTTAACTATCAATAAGCATAACAACAAGATTACTCAATTCACAAAGGCAACATCATCATCATATATCTACTAATATAATCATTTGAGTACAACACTGAAAGGAAAATATATAAATAGAAAATTAAGCTCCAGAAGACCACTGCACGCTCCAAGCTCAACACTGCTGCAACCTAATATCACCTGCACACATTTATCGTGCATAAGCTTATAGAAAGCTTAGAGGGTGGTGTAAGTGTGTGCACAAGATAAGTGTTAAGTATTCAATATAATGTCATAATCATACAATATCGAAAAACTGGTAATCCATAAACCATACAATGTCTGAATAAGCAGAAACACTGATAAGATCATGAATTATCAGAGTAAGAAGAAATACTGACAAGAACAGGAATTATCAGAGTAAACAGAAACACTGACAAGATTATAAATTATACGATAAAAGAGTAAGCGGAAGTATGGACAAGTCCACAAGTCAATTAATATCAGAATACACAATATACAACAGCTATGCGATAAGGAGTCATAAAGAGCCAAATATCAAATGCCGAGGATGCAATGCAATATACAAATCCTGCTAAGTTTGTCTAGGCATATAAGTGTAGAAACATAGTAACCCAAAATACCATATGCCTGCAGATGTAATGTAATATGCTATGCGGATGAAATGACCATACGGGAGTGTGAAGTCAGGATGATAGTACGTAGTATCGTAGGCTACGGGGTCCACCACAAGAGACTTCTATCCAAACTAGTCTCATACTTAAATTTGGATAGTCAGACTTAATGTGGTAAACTCCTGATCTCAGGTTAGTCGAGCGCCCAACCAAAATTCTTGCCATAATGAAGGTACACAACAATTGGTTGCGCACCACCAACCCGAGTGGATAGTGAATGAATGAATGAATGAATGAGCATGCAACTCCTACTCAATAAATCTACATATCAGTACGGTTCCTCTCTAGGAAATCACCGGGGTCTATTACACTCCAAACCAGATTGCCGCCCCATCGCGCTCAACAAGGTGAGTGAAAGAGACCTCACTATCTGCCTATAAATATTGGGTCAGGCTCATCGATAGCGGACCCATTCCTCGAGCTGGTTAGACTCAGCCTAGCATTGCCCCCTCCTCTCGGGCAAGTAAGGCAGCACCCCCTTCCAACCGACCATGACACAGTGGGAGATGCGGTCTAACGGTATACGGCCCTCATGCGCTCATGCATCTACTCGGTCTAGACATTGGAGTAACCTCTGGAATCAAGAGGGTTTGAGAACTTTCACCTAGAGATCTCTATATCACCCCATGTAGAAAAGATTTTCAGTGTCCCATCTGGCCATCCACGATATGCCAGTGAAGGCTACGACCCTGATGTCGCTAGGGCATACAGTAATCACAGCACACAATGTAAGATGCATGAGTTATACAATCTAGTCATGCATCAATCCTGCGTATACCATGCACTCATGTGAGACAATCTCCGCCTATCAGAGTCTCATAACAACCAGCACTATGACATATGCAATGGTCAATCATATCTCATAACAGACATACAAATGATGCGTATGGGCATGTATCATGATGCTATGTAATCACATAGTCATAATCGGTATCAATAATCGGCATCAACAATCGGCCTCAATAATGTGGACATCTAACTAACATTGCCCTAAGGAATGACCCTCTTAGGGCCAAACACACAATGGGTCGACGGCCTCACACAAAGGTCACATACATCAAGTGGGCCGCATCACATGGGCCAGAAATACATCTCAATGGGCCTTATGCACGTCCTATTGGGCCTCGACCCATGGGCCTCCAATACATCAAAATGGGCCTCCTAGCATGAGTCTCATATATATCAAAGTGGGCCTCAGTGGATGGGCCATAACTACATCAAGATGGGCCTAATCATATGGGCCTCATATACATTAAGTGGGTCGCATCAACTGGGCCGCAACAATGGGCCTCATATAATTCCAATGAGCTGCATTAAATGGTCATATACAATATCAATCGGCCGTATCCCATGGGCCTCAAATATATCATAATGGGCCTCATCATACGGTCTAATATACATCATAGTGGGTCGAATACACGGGCTTAATATACATCACCATGGGCCACGACCCATGGTCCTTAAATACATCATAATGGGCTACGACCCATGGACCTCAATATACATCAAGTGGATCGCATTAATGGGTCTCATATACATCAAATGAGCCACATACGTAGGCCTCGAAATACATCAAGTGGGCCACACATCATGGGCCTAATACATATCACAATGGGCCTTGCCCTTAGGCCACAAATACATCATAGTGGGCCTCTGACACGGGTCTAATATACATCATGAGGGGCCACATCCTATGGGCCTTAATTATATCACAATGTGCCATGTCCCATGGGCCTCGAATACATCATAATGGGCCGCACCACCTGGGCCTTGAATGTATCACAATGGGCCATAACCCATGGGCCTCGAATACATCATCATAGGTGGCCTCAAATATTAAACAGGTGGGCCCCATATACATTAAGTGGGCTAAATGGGGCAGTTTATGGTTTAGCAAAATAAATGGACAGCGTGGTTGAAACATATTCATCATGGTGTGCCCCCCCATGTCGATGGGTGGCTTGGTGAATACATACATCATGGCGGGTTCCCACAATACCCTGGACAGATGAACGGCTAGAGAACCGCATACATTCAAGTGAGGTCCATGTCCTCAAGCGGAAGGACGGTTGGATATAACAATACATCATGGTGGCCTTACGCCACTCGTCCAGATGGATAGTCAAATATAGAGCATGTACATCAAGGTGGGTCTCACCTACCATGGACGGGTTGGATATACAACACCTCATCAGGGTGGGTCCCAGGAATAGTCTACTCAATGGCGTATGCTATGATCAGTCACTTCTCACATTAGACATACCTATGATGCGTATGATCATGAATTATGGATCTCTACTAAACATATGTTGTGGTGATGGGCTACATCCATAATGAAGATGAGCCTAGGCGATCTACACATTATAAGGATGAACCTATCATTGGACCCTAGGAGAGTCACAATGCGGATATTTAACCAACATTATACTTACAATATGGACGTCAAACCATCATTGCTCCCAAAGCATAGTCCGCCATAAAGGTCAACACATAAACCACAGTGGAATCACATTCAATGGGCTTTATATACATCCCATAGGGCCTTGACCCACGGGCCTCAAATACGTCAAATGAGCCTCAACCCACGGGCCCTAATACATCACAATGGGCCTTGACCCATGGGCTCCAAATACAGCACAATGGGCCTCAAACCATGGTCTCATACATATCAAAGTAGGCCTTAGTGGGCGGGCCCCAAATACATTAAGATGGGCCTCAACAATGGCCTTGAAATAATCTCCAAATAGTTGGACGGTTTGGATGAAACTCATGCATCATGGTAGGTTCCATTGGGATAGAATGCATAGATAAATCACATACGCCATGGTGGAGGTCCACACTGATGAAAGGTGTGGACACAATGCATACATAAGTGGGTCCTAAGTAAGACCCACCATAATGTTTGTTTTCCACCTAACCTAGGGCCCAACATAATGTTTATTTTTCGTCTAAACTGGGGCCCACCATGATGTTTATTTTCCATCCAAACTATTCATAGGATTACATGGGCCTAGGGCCCACTATAATGTTTATTTGTAATCCAACTATTCATAAGGTGACGTGGACCAAGGCAGGGCCCACTACAATATTTATTTGCAATCCCATTTATTCATGAGGTGACGTGGACCTGGGCAGGGCCCAATGTACTGTTTATTTGAATCCAATCTATTGGCAAGGCCACGTGTACATGGGGCCAACCGTGATATTTATCTATCATCCACCCTATTCATAGGGTGTAACACCTTAAAAATCGGGGGTCGTGTATAAACTCAACTCCCGAGTTCCAGACCGTCACTTATGCAACAAAAATAATTATGATTCAATGTTGTCTGAGTTAAAGCATTCACATGAGTAAAAGTATGCCAAAACTGCAATTCATACTCCAGATCCAAGATAAAAGCAAGTAGAAGACTAAAGAATACATATATCACTGTATGGAAAAACAAAGTAGATCTCGACTGTCTCTAAAGTATGAATACATCTCTGAGTCTCATATACATGTAAATAAACAAAATCAAAATGTTAAAAGTAGTCCTACTGAGAAGTCCCGTCAACCCAGGCCACCTAAGCAAAGCCGTCGTGGTACTGCATGTATGAGAACTCATCCTGGTCCTCATCATAGTTCGGATCTGCCTCCTAGATTGCTGCCTCACCTGCATCTAAGACAGGGTCTGGTGGGTGTTGCAAACACCATTCCGAAACGTGGGAATGAGTAGCTAACTCAGTGGAACAATAGAGCAAGGATTAACATGTTCTCAAATCAATCATGCGATAATAGTAAAGCAGTAAATCAAACATTTCTAATACTGTTGTTAATGCAATATGACATGGCGTGATGTATGCCATCACCGACGATCTCCCTCATACGGCACCATCTTACGACCACGGCATGCAATCGTCCCACAGTGCTCCACATCTTCCAGGCACATGCAATGTAATGGTGATATGATTTCTGAGTTATTATTAGTCCATTCAAACAGCAGGATTGGAAAACTAAGGTACTTTCCTTATATCAATCCCAACACAAATCCTGTCTAGGGTCGTCACTCATAGTAATCTCATACGATGTATATTTTGTGAGTCGCTGCAAGGGCTGCCAGGGCTGTTGCTCGCACTCGTTGCACCGCTCCCCCATCACCTTATCAATACAGGCCTACTATACTCTCACTACTACGGAAGGGTCGTCGCCTCCCGTAGACTCAGAATACGCTCGCGGTGACTACAAAGGACTCGTCGCCTGATCAGTGTAGGCCGACAACAAGAATATAGTGTCCCATACCACCATAATCTCCTCACGAGACATAGGTGCTCACTGGTCACTACGGGGAGGTTTGTGGCCCCAGCGTAGGCCGACAGCTCGACCACGGTGTCCCATACCACCATGCCCGGCTCATGAGTCTTCGTGGATAAAGGTACCATGGTTGATAGGGTTTACAATGGTAAGTTTAGTACCCTAGGTTCAAGCAGTTATGACTCATACAGGGTGAACATACAAAGGCCAGTCGGGTTACTTGACGGGCTCGACTAGCACGAGCGCATCTCAAGTCGAATGACATGAAGTGCGTAAAATGACCCGGTCATCGATCTGAGATTGCACCTGCACATGTGCGATGAACTCATACGGCTCCTCTATAGTGAGTTTTTGCTCAAAGTCTAACAAAAACTCAACCATATCCTACTCAGCAACCATCAGCAGAGCCGCAAACTCTATCGCCTTCTTGCGGCTCAACACGTCAGCCACAAGGTTCGCCTTCCCAGGATGGTAAGAGACTTCGAACTTGAAGTCCTTCAATGTCTCCATCCATCGCCGCTGCCTCATATTCAAGTCTCGCTGCGTGAATATGTACTTGAGGCTCTTGTGGTCGCAAAAGAGCTCGAACTCCTCTCCATAGAGGTAATATCTCCAGAGTCTCAGTGCGAATATGACGGCTGCCAATTCTAGGTCGTGTGTAGGGTAATTCTCCTCGTGCTTCCTTAATTATCTCGAGGCATACGAAATTACCCTGTCCTTCTGCATAAGGACACATCCCAGACCAACGCTAGACGCGTCAGTGTATATAGTGTATCTAACCCCCTGCTCTGACAATACTAGCACAGGGACGGACGTAAGCCTGTCCTTCAGCTCCTGAAAAGCTGACTCCGCCTTGTTATTTCAGGCGAACTTCACATCCTTCCGTGTTAACTGAGTTAGAGGTCTTGCGATCTTCAAGAAATCCTAAATGAAGCGTTGATAATAGCCAGTGAGACCCAAGAAACTCCTCACCTCAGTGACAGAACTAGGCTGCTCCCAGTCCTGAACTGCAGCTACCTTAGACAGGTCAACTGTCATGCCATCCTTGGACACCACGTGTCCCATGAACTTCAGTTCCTGCTTCCAGAAGTCGCACTTCTTGTACTGTGCGAACAACTGATGCTGTCTGAGCGTATCCAGGACCAAACGCAAGTGCTCCTCATGCTCCTCTCGACTCCTGGAGTATACCAAAATGTCGTCAATGAACACAACGATGAATCGATAGAGGAAAGGCCGAAATACCCGGTTCATCAGATCCATGAACACGGCTGGTGCATTCGTGAGACCGAACGACATCACAAGGAACTCATAGTGGCCAAAGCTGGTCCTGAACGCTGTCTTCTGCACGTCCTCATCCCTGACGCGCAATTGATGATATCCTAACTGAAGATCAATCTTCGAGAAGTACTGCGCTCCTCTCAACTGATCAAACAAGTCATCGATCCTGGGTAAAGGGTACTTGTTCTTCACCGTGATCTAGTTCAGCCTGCAATAATCAATATACAATCGCATCGAACCATCCTTCTTCCTCACGAACAAGACTGGTGCTCTCCAAAGAGACACACTAGGCCGTATAAGGCCAAGCTCCAATAGACCATCAATCTGCGTCCTCAACTCCTCCATCTCACATGGTGCTATGTGATACGTCGGCAGTGAGACGGGCGTGGAACCAGGCACCAGATCGATAGTGAAATCAATCTCTCGTCGAGGCGACAAACCGGGGTTCTTCCTGAACAGATCCCCAAACTCACAAACGACTGGCGTATACTCAAGCATCTGGGCACCAGCGTCCCGTAGCAAAGTAGCATAGCTAAGTATGCGGAAGGGGAGATTTACCCGCACTGGGAACGTGAAGGATGCGCCCTCTGGCTCGTAGGCAGTACTATACGAGTCTCGCAGTCAATCTGTCCATGCCAAGAATGACGTCGAGATAAACAAGAGAGGGGTCGACGACAAGATCAAGATCCATCGTCTTGCCTCCTAAATCCACCAAACAGCCCTCACACATCAGGGTGACATCTGTAAAGGACCCCTGAGCTGTATAAACTCGCACCCCATCCATCCTAATAGTCGGCAACCCAATGCGCCTGACTATAGCACCTGATATCAATGAAATCGTGGAGCCTGTGTCCACCATCACAAGAATAGGAATACCTCCAATGTGGGCAGTGACCTCAAAAGCCGAGTGATGAGAAGTCTCTGTCGCAGCTGCCTCAGCTGTCAAGGCATGTACCCGCGCCTGCTGTGGCTGGTTCGGCCGCTGTGCCATGGCCCGTAGAGGCAGCTTGAACTGAGATACCGGAAGTCTGAAGGAAGGGTGCGCAGGAGCCAACTGTAAATGCGGTGCTGATATAGCCTGTGAGCGTGTACGGTCGATCTTCTGCGGCAGCGAGAACCCACTATCCCGCATCCGAGAAAAATAACTCTGCGCCAAATGGCCCGCTCTCCCACAATATATACATAATAAATCAGGGCACCGTATCGGTGGTACTGGCACGGTAGCCCTAGTGGGAGGGTCAGCGAGAGGCCTCTTACCCGCAAAGGGCCTGTCCTGCAACTCCAGTCATGGCCTAGGAGCAATAGGGCCACGAGATCGCATAAGTCGATCCACGTCCTGCTCTGCCCGCATGGACATGTGAATCAGCTCTGCATAAGAGGGAATGCTCACGCAACACATCTTCGACCGAATCTCCTGTCGCAAACCCTCAGAAAAGTGCCGTATGCGCATCTGCTCATCTGCCAAAATAGTCGGGACGTATCTGCCCAACTCGGTGAACCGATGCCATACTCAGTCACTGTCATGTCTCCCTGTCTGAGGTGTAGAAACTCATTCTCCCACTCATGCCTGTACGTATGGGGATAGTATTTCTCGTGGAAGCAGAACTCGAACGCTGCCCAGGTCCATATGCAATCGGCGGCAACGATCCGCAACACACTGTCCCACCATAAGCTGGCCTCCCGCTCGAACAAGAAAGTAGCTAACTCGACCTGCTCAGCCTCTGAATAATGCAGCATTCGCAGTATCTTCGACACACGGTCGAGCCAATACTCGGCCTCCTCGGGTCTATGAGAACCCATAAAAGTGAGAGGCCGTAAGCGCTGAAATCGCTCCAATAAGCTCCGTGTGTCTGCGGCATTCTCCGCAGGGTAAGCAGGTGGTGTAGGATGAGCCATGCCCTCATCCTGAGCATATGTATAGGCATCCTCAGCTAGATGCGCAGGTGGTGCAGGTGGAGGCACACTCCCACCCTGGGCTAGAGTCCCCACAATCGTAGTCAGGAGCTGCTGCTGCTGCTGCATCATAGCCATCATCTGCTCAAATCTATCTGGAGGTGGAGCAGGCTGTGGCATGTACTGCGTCGAAGAAGATGCGCAGTACGGCTCTCTGACGGGTGGTGTGAAAGGCGGTGGTCCAACTGCAGGACCAGTAGTAGGCTGAGACGCATGCGCTGTCTCAGGAATCGAGCCCACAATAGGGTCCGCATAAGCATCAAACTGCGAAGGAGCCTGATCCATAGGCTCACCCAATGTAAGCCGAGCTGTGCTCCGTGTAGCCTTCGGCGGCATTCCCTATATTCAAAATAGGGCACAACCTTGTCAGTCTCAATAGCACAACCACATCGCAATCATTTACACAAAGAGTCAAAAGCATTCCATGCATTTTATTTAATCAAAATTGTCACAATACTAGGGATATCTCCTTACAAGCATCATGACAGGAAGTACATGGGAACTAAGACAGTTAAAGTTACAACAGCAACATAAGCAAACTGCTAGCCTTAACAGGCTTACACAACTTAAAGCAGGAAACAACTAACTACTAACAACAACATCAAAGATCTCATCGCTAGTCTGAGTCGGGTGATGGAGGAGGAGCACCCTTATCCTGCAAGCAGCACAGGATCGCCTTCAAGGTGCGAGTCACCTTGCCGAATTTTCTCTTCATAATGGCCTTGGTATCCTCGACCTCAGTCCAAAGTTTTTAAACTTTTCTTCACAAGGCGACCTGGCTCTCCTCAATTCGGGCAATGCGATCATCACCAGTAGCCTGAACAGAAGGAGGAGGGCTCTCATCTGTATCCTAAGCCTCCTCTTCCACCTCTTTCTGGACTTCTTCCTCAACTTCTGCTCCAGGTTCTCCCTCACTTGGATCCTCTTCATCATCAAAATCGTCCTCGCTATCCTCCTCAAGCTGAGTCTCACGGTACTAGACCCGATCTTCATCTTGACTATGGTAGACTCATTAATGCAGTGAATCGGAACTGACAATTTCGGCCCAAGTCTGTAAGCAAACTCAAGCGCGATCTTGCATATGAGTTGGCCAAAAGGAAGTGACTCAGACGTTCTTCTTGATTTCGCTATGAGGATAATCTGTAGCAAGACGAAAGTGGCCATACACATATTTTCTCCCTGGGCCACCTGATACAAGAAATCAACCATAAGGCGCGTACCCTCAATGCGATTTGTCAACCTGGGATACACGTTGAACGTGCAAATGTGGTGCAGCAGGCACAAATTATCAGACATATGAGACGCCTTGAGACTATTGTTAGGCTGCCATGGAACCAGTTTACCGCATAGGAACCTAGTACGGAGATCTCGCTCATGCCTACTCCTTAAATTCTTCACACTGGGATGAACATCATCAAGGGGCACGTTCAGAAGTCGCGTTATCAACCGAACATCGATCGTATCCATTCGGTCTCTACCAAAAGGAATCTTGAACTGCAATGGCTCCAGTGTAGGACTCTGGATACGAGCGTAGAAGGCACGAACGGTGCTCACATTAGCACGAGCACGAGCTTCAAAGAGCGAACCCCAATGTGCAGCTTCAATGCGCTCGAATAACAGGAACTCGCCGAAGAGTCGTCCTTCCACTTCCGCCTCAAACAACACCTTACGGTCAGTGTATTCACCGTGAGGCATCTCAGCTAAAATCACTCACCCAAGTTGAGTATGGGGATCCAAATCCCGCTTTGTATGGAACTCTCGGGCTGTGGTTGGACTTGCGGCGGCGCTTGAGCTTGCGGCGCCACCCCTCGGTCTTCTTGATTGAGCAGGGCGGCTAGGTCCAGCCTCATCCGCTGCGGTCTTTCTCTTTTCCATCAAAGAGAGGATGGTGGAGAGAGATAAAAGACCCAAAATGGCTTCAACAAAGGCCATGAAAAATGGGAGAAATGTAAAAAAATGGCTGCCCAAACTGAAAAAGGGAGATCTAGGTGTTGTAGAGGGATGCTTCAAGCTCCCCTATGATGTATTTTTAAAAAGAAAAGAGAATGAAAAAGGGGAATGGAGCTCCTCACGATTTCAGCTCATTTTGGGGGTTGTAGGAGCTCCAACGGATAAGATTTGCAAGAGGGAGAGTTTCAAACTATAATGGAGTGATGGAGTGGGGTCGTTTTCAGCAAAGAATGGGTTTGGGAGTGATTTGGAATCACGGTTTTGAGAGAGGGCAGCACGAAAATGAAAACGGAGCTAGGAAAGGGGGCTGTTGTGAAGGAAGTACCCCATTTAGGGGTTTCCTACGGTCGGACCATACATAGGGGGGTGTATTACCCAAAATACCCCCAGGCACCAAGTTTCACATCAAGTGGGCCCCATCGGACGGCGATGCATCGCCGGATCGGAGATGGCATCGCCGACCATCTTGCACGGTGGCCAGTGGTGCCACATGGGTCTGGTCCCCCCTGGTCCAGGGACCCCAAAAATGTATGGGCCCCACCTAAGTTCATTCTAGATTGCCCTAGGGAGGCCTAAACATGCATTCGGGGCTTTTCGGGGTCAATCTGTAAACCTGAATGCAATCCCCTATCATGCAGCATATGATTTTGGGATAGAAGGAGCTAATACATCCATCTAGCTCATTAGTTTCTAAATATTGCAAACTTAGATTAGCCTTATGGCCAGTTTTCATAAATTTTTACTATTCACCGTAAAATTTTATTGAAGTATGATTTTATATCATTTTCACATTAGGATCAATGCCTAACATGAAAAGAATAAGAAAAAATTGAAGAATGGAGTGGTTAGAGGAAGAATTTTGAAGAATTTAGGTGAAACGGGGTTTTTAAGCCCTGACGATTGAATGCAAGAGTTTTGGTTGTCCCACAGCCCAAAGATTCACATTTATGGGTTTAGAATTGTTCAAATAATGTCTCAACCCACCTACCTACAACCTAGGAGCTACTTAGGTCGCTTCACGCGACCCTAGATGTGTTACGGACTCGATCGCGCGATCGATACGAATAAACTTCGCCTATTGGCGAATCTGCGATCCTATAAGTGTTTCTAGACCCTTCTTGCACCCACCTAAGTCAAAGGAAGTGACAACGTACATCGCGTGACCATAACCCAGGCCCGGTATAATCTTATTCATGCTCTGATACCAACTTGTAACACTCTAAAAATCGGGAGTCGTGTATAAACTCAACTCCCGAGTTTCAGACCGTCACTTATGCAACAAAAATGATTATGATTCAATGTTGTTTGAGTTAAAGCATTCACATGAGTAAAAGTATGTCAAAACTGCAATTCATACTCCATATCCAGTGATAAAAGCAAGCGGAAGACTAAAGAATACATATACACTGTATGGAAAAACAAAGTAGATCTCGACTGTCTCTAAAGTATGAATACATCTCTGAGTCTCATATACATGTAAATAAATAAAATTAAAATGTCAAAAGTAGTCCCACTGAGAAGTCCCGTCAACACAGGCCACCTAAGCAAAGCCGTCGTGGTACTGCATGTATTAGAACTCGTCCTGGTCCTCATCATAGTCCGGATCTACCTCATGGATCGCTGCCTCACCTGCATCTAAGACAGGGTCTGGTGGGTGTTGCAAACACCATTCCGAAACGTGGGAATGAGTAGCTAACTCAGTGGAATAATAGAGCAAGGATTAACATGTTCTCAAATCAATCATGCGATAATAGTAAAGCAGTAAATCAAACATTCCTAATACTGTTGTTAATGCAATATGACATGACATGATGTATGCCATCATCGATGATCTCCCTCATACGGCACCATCTTACGACCGCGGCATGCAATCGTCCCACAGTGCTCCACATCTTCCAGGCACATGCAATGTAATGGTGATATGATTTCTGAGTTATTATTAGTCCATTCAAACAGCAGGATTGGGAAACTAAGGTACTTTCCTTATATCAATCCCAACACAGATCCTGTCTAGGGTCGTCACTCCTAGTAATCTCATACGATGTATATTTTGTAGGTCGCTGCAAGGGCTGCCAGGGCTATTGCTCGCACTCGTTGTACCACTCCCCCATCACCTTATCAATATAGGCCTACTGTACTCTCACTGCTACGGAAGGGTCGTCGCCTCCCGTAGACTCAGAATACGCTCGCGGTGACTACAAAGGACTCGTCACCTGATCAGTGTAGGCCGACAGCAAGAATATAGTGTCCCATACCACTATAATCTGCTCACGAGACATAGGTGCTCACTGGTCACTACGGGAAGGTTTGTGGCCCCAGCGTAGGCCGACAGCTCGACCACGGTGTCCCATACCACCATGCCCGGCTCATGAGTCTTCGTGGATCAAGGTACCATGGTTGACAGGGTTTATAATGGTAAGTTCAGTACCCTAGGTTCAAGCAGTTATGACTCATACAGGGTGAACATACAAAGGCTAGTCGGGTTACTTGACGGGCTCGACTAGCACGAGCGCATCTCAAGTCGAACGACATGAAGTGCGTAAAATGCCTCGTGTGGCCTAACCACTGCCGCCAACTCAAAAACACGACTCGCGTTCATCGACGCGTCGTTCGTGGAAAAGATAAGCTAACCACGAATTTGCTCAGTTGCCGACTGCCTGGACTAAGTATAGTTTCAAACAATTATAAATCCACATCAGCCATCATGTAAGAGTATTGAAAATGAAATACAACTATATGAGCATGTTAACACATGTTATAACATACAACTTAAGTAAATCATCAAGCACTTGCATTTCATACATATAATGAAATCATGCATATAGCTAACATGTAGGAAATCATTTACATCAGCATATTAATTGAGAAATCAATCTCAAACTAATTCATAACACCATTTAATTCAATACATACTAATACAAGCATTTATACAAACACTTACACTACACACTTAAGTCTACATATAGTGTGTCGACTCAAAGTGCGCATTTAGGCGAATCTCTTCGCCAAACTAATTATGCACGCATTCCTAGTATCCTAATGCGACAAGAAGCCATGTCAATCACATCAGAAAAATATGGATGAAAACAGTATTTCCTACAAATGACTAAAATGCCCTAAATCTCATATTCTTCGTCTATTTACGAAACAGGAAACGGACAGCATGTCGTACATGTCAAACGGCGTTGCCGTCGATAATCTACTATTAAACGACATTGAAAGCGTTGGAAACAGTCAATTAAAGTGTCTAAAATCCGCACCTTTTCTCCTATAGGTGTGTTAATTCGAACGGAGCGTATACGCTTCGTCTACGGCGAATAGGGAACCTAATACACAAGATCTATCAGCTAGTTTGCCATGGAAATGAAGGATCAGTAAATCAGTAAGAGTTTAGGGTATTTTCTTACCTAGAAACGCGAAGAAATCACCGGCAAAGTGATTGGAGCGTGTTGCTTAATCACGTGAAACAGGTAGTGCAGCAGTAGAAAAATTCTCTCCTACTCACTCTTACAAACTTTCACTTTCTCTCTCAATCTTGCTAGGGTTTCTAGCAAATTCGGATGGGTGAGAGGAGTGAGGGTTTCAAGCCCTTTTATAAGCCCAAACATGCCTGAAATAGGCACGGGAACAATGTTTACTTGAGGTATATCCAAATCGGGGCTGTTTCGGTCCAAAAGGACATTTCTGGTGGTCGCCTAGCCGAACGCGATCGGACTTAAGTTCATACATGTCGGATGTCACTCTCATCCCATTTTCAGTCCAGCAGTGTTCGTAGATCGTGCATGGCGGTCCAGTTTCAGTTCAGTGGTCACCGCACGTAGATCAGGTCTACAAGTCTCATGATATGAAATAGAAAATTATTCTTATCCGAGGGTGTAATTTGGATGAATTCTGACGGTCAGAATGCTTAATACCGATGCGTCAAGTCATGTGCCAGATTTGAATTTCAAATTCCAAATCTAACCCTATTCTCACTCTCTTCAGTCCAGGCTCAATGAAATAGCCTGTGAATGTCAGTTGGACTTGATTTTCGAAACGATTGTCAAGTCCAGCTAGGCGGTTACAACGGTCTAAGATTGTAGGTATCAGACTTTCGACGACCGGTCTAGATCCAATATAAAGTTTCAAAGAGGTCCAGAGAACAAACCGGCTTAGAGTTTGATCCGAGGTTTTAGAGTATTATAGCATCATTGGTTCTACTCGCTTTGGGTCTTGTAGAATATATTTAAAGTGATCAGGGACTATTTCCCAGCTATTCTAGTGTTGCGCTAGCTAACTTACACTTATTTTCTAAAGGAATTAATCCTACGCGATTTCTGGTCGAGTTGGTACTCGAGTCCAAGTACGGATTTTTCCAGGGCGTTACATAGGGCCACACGGTCAGGAAGGGGGCCCACCGTAATGCTTATTTGCCATCAACCTGTTTATAAGGTCACATGTGACCTGGTCCCACGGTCAGGGAGCCCACCGTGATATAAATATATGTATATGCGAAAAGGTACAGTGCTCAAGCTAATGTTAAGCTCCCAAGAGGTCGATCTGTGTGGGTCCCACCGTTGATGTTTTCCAAACATCTAACCCCTCAGTCAGATGAACCATTCTAGCATGGCCCTAGGTCTCAAAAAACAAGTCAGTCCGTGACTTGCGTGGGCCACACCAGATACAACAGTTGAGGGCGACTACTCTCCATTAAAACATTCATAATCATTCATTAGGTCCACCTAGATGTGGTTCACAAATCCAGTCCACCCATTGTGGGCGTCCCACTTGAATGGATGGTCATACCAAGTTTCAGCCGCATCCAAATTTCAAGTAGGCCCACCAAGTGATTTTATATGTGTTAGGCATGTCTTCACATGATTTTAGATGGTATGGCCCACCTGAGTTCTGTATACGGTTGATTTTTGGGGCAGGCCCCTTTTTAAAGGGGGGGGGGGCACAATGGACTGTGCTGATGTTCGAAACGCATCATGGTCAGGTCCACAGCTGGGCCGTGAGGCCCAGCCGGTCCGTTCGTCCGCCCGTGCGCAGGCAGCGCCTGCTACCTGCTGATAGCAGCAGCGCACGCTGCTTCTATTATTATTATTATATATTTTTTTATGATAGGTGAGGCCCACATAAGAGGAATCCATTCCGTCCATTGGCTTCCACGGCTCAAGACTGTCCTAATGAGTCTAATATGCCACATATTTTTGCCGAGTAAAAATGTAAAAAATGGATTTTTACGGCCAACACCACTATTTACTATGGTATGTCCCGCTCAGTAATCGGTTTGGCCTAATATTTGGGCTCAACGTCTAACATTATCCGGAAAGTAAAATGGATGGCATAGATTAGTTCGATACATCAAGGTGGGGTCTATATAGGTGGCCCACCCCAAAGCACATTTCTCCTTCATGTTAGTACACACCATGTTAGTACATGCACTCCATATTAGCCCACCCTCATGTCCAGCATCCTGAGACGCTGGACGGCGTGGATGAACACAGGCATCTAGGTGGGTCCCACACATACGTGGCCCACCATCAATATACATACATATATATATATATATATATATATATATATATATATATATATATATATTTATATAAATATATTATCATAGTAAAAGGATTTCACCTAAACTGTGGTGAGCCACACCATTTGATGAATGAAGTGAATTTTAACATAATTTGGTGGGGCACACATGGTTTGGACGGTTGGATAAGACATACATTAAGGTGGGGTACATCCGGGTGGGCCACACATCAAACAAAAATGAAAAAGAGAGGGAGAGAAGCACCCACCTTTGATCTCTTCTTCCTTCTTCCGCCAACACGATCTAGAGCTCTAACGAGACGAATTTAACGGTCGAGATGTTATTTGGATGGTGGAGATGGGAGGTAGGAAGTGGGCCACACATAACTTCTCCTCTCCCATGGAAAATGTTTGGACGTTGGTTTGCTTGTGGTTTACTTAAAAAAAATGGAGAATATGAGAGAGAGAGAGAGAGAGGATGGGATGTAAAGAGAGAGACAAAGATGGGTGTGAGTGATGGGTGATGTGTACTTGACATGTGAGAGATGGGTTTATAAGAGAGAGTTGACTTTAGGGGAGGGGTGGTTATACTTGACATGATGTGGTGATTGATGGGATTGATTTGATATGTTTTCTCTTGGGTTCTACAACTACACGACATTTTTCTCGAAATGAACGTGGGTCCACATCTTCTAGCATAGGTATCGGTTCGGTGCGCGAGTCACAACGTTGGAACCGCAGCGACGGTGCGGTCGCATTGGTATAAGTCTCAGGTCGATCCAACTCGGATATACGGGACATGTCTTAAGATCGTGCAAAAATGTTGATAACAAATCGCGGGTCATCGAAATTCGATCAGGAGGACCGCAGAAGCTTATGAAACAGTTCGGGCTAGGATACGGGTCTTATAGTATTAATCTAAAATTAAGAGAATTCAGAAAAAGAAAACTGGGGATTCAGAAGATCCACTTGTTTAGATCAAAGAGATATTATGCCCTATTCAAGAACCCAACTAGACTTAGAGTCCCATCCTCATCCAGTTGGAGGGTGTAATCATGAAAATCAAACTGAACTTCCTTTGATATACTTTTCAAAGAAATGAAAGCTATATGAATTAGAATGAATTCCATCACCAAACCATGCCCAAGAGACAAAGTAAACAACATAATTAAATTAATTACCAACCAATCAACAATATATAAAGGTTAGGAAGGGTACCATCATCCGACCATGCCTATAAGACGATGGTGAACAACAAGGCTTCTTGACGTCATAAACATAAAAGAAAAGGAGCATGATCAAAGCTATCGTAGACCTATTGTAATTTCAGTCACAACAGACCATTAAAAAATAAAAACATTTTCTTAGTTAACTAAAATCAATATCAATTCAGTATAAACAAAAGGCATAAGTAAATAGTTCTCCCATGAAGCGTAGCCCTAGCTAAGAGGTTCAGCCCAACATGATCAGACTAGATATCTTAAATATCATAAAAAATAGCAGTAAATAAAACAAGAAAAATCTAAAAATACTATACTCTCTCCGTCTCACGTCTGGTGCCTCCACAGCTAATCACCCCCCTCCCCCTCTCTTTCTCTCACCCTTTTATAAAGAAAGGAGAGTCAGTCAGATAGCAGAACTGACCTTTATTTTTCACAGCGAGAAACGCACAAACAACTACGTTTGAACTGAATTTTGAAAGGCTAATCTTCCATATCCCTCAAAAAAGACTTCTTGGATGGGGTTATAGCTGCCCTATCTTGCCTCTGCATGGTTCAGATGGTGAATCCAATCATGGACATGATCGTAGAGTGGCACGAAACATCCAGATTTTTCGGACGTAAGGCCTGTGAAAAAACTGATGCTGCGATGATCGGTGGGCCCCACATTGATGTTTTTGATGAAATCTGACCTGTTCATTGGATTCTTGGTGAGATTTCAGTCGAAAAGGGGTGGTTTTTATTGATTTTTGGTGCGGTCCGCTGTATAAAATCAATTCGTCGTCCATCCTGTGTTTTTCGACGATCTACATGTATATGTGTGTATGCGGCCAAAAGGACACCTAGGAGGGGGTGACGCCTACCCTCTGGTCACGTTGGACGATCCAGATTGCTGAAATGTGAAATAGGTGGGCCCCACTTCTAAAAATTGGATGGGCAACGTAAAGACGTTGCCCGTTTTCGAAATTCATGGATTTTTTTATCGGTCAGCGCCCGCTGACCGACTATGAGTGCATGGGTGCATGGCTATTGCACTTGTGCACTATGCACACTCATGCTCGAGTGGGGTCCACTATGATGTGTATCCAAAATCCTCTCCGTCCATTCGTTTCTCCGCATAATTTAATGTGTCGGGACCGAAATTGAAGCATTTCTAGATAATAGGCAGACTCCAAATTAGGATTTTATGGGATGTTCTATCCATTGGGCTACTTCCACGAGGATCCAATGAATGAAATTTGATATGTATGGTTAATTTAGGGTTATCGGGCCATATATGAAGTCTCGAGTTGAACGGATGGTGAAAACCCTGAGATCTTGCATTCAGGACACTTTTCAGGCCTCTTTAACGTGAACGACTTGATTTTCTTTGATTTCTGGCATGTAAATTTCTCGACTTGGTCTCCTAGAGTCTATCCCTTGCATTGGTAACTTTTGAGTGTTAAATTCATGCTTGTAGTACCTTTTTTCAGTCCAGACTCTTAAATTCACCTTGTAGCACAAACACGATTAAAATAGTCCATTAAACAGTATCATGTCTATAAATTCAGGTAATAACTAGGGTCTAATATGCAATATTTAACTCTCAACATGAGGCTATGGGCCCCACTATATGTTTGGCTCTATGTGGGCCACTCCTTGGGAGCAATGTTGGTTAAATGTCCACATTGATGGACAATGATGGTTAAATGTCTATATTGTGACCTTCCCTTAGGCCCTTTGTTGGGCCCATTCTCACCCTTCTCTAAGTGGGTTGACCCAAATCATTGAGCCTCATTGATATTTATATGAACCATCTATTTCAGATTGGGTTAACCTAAGATATTGAGCCCCCATTGGTTGTTAGTAAGATTATTTTATTCTTAGAGTTCATCTAGGATTTATTTGGGCCCCCTTGGGCATCGAGCGGGCTATATGTTGGCATGGTAAGGGAAGTCCATTTCGAATCCTTAGGATATAGGGGTTGACCCAAATCATTGAGCCTCATTGATATTTATATGAACCATCTATTTCAGATTGGGTTAACCCAAGATATTGAGCCCCCATTGGTTGCTAGTAAGATTATTTTATTCTTAGAGTTCATCTAGGATTTATTTGGGCCCCCTTGGGCATCGAGCGGGCTATATGTTGGTATGGTGAGGGAAGTCCATTTCAAATCCTTAGGATATAGGTAGGCCACCTAGGCCCAACCTTGATATGAGGAGAGTTCATCATCACCGTAGATGGAGGGATCCGTGCTATCAAATTTGGAATATCCATAATTGAGGATTGACCCTCATGATTATGAATCTGTTATCCATTTATGGACCCTTCCTTGTATATAGACCGGTTATCAATACTGATTATGAATATGTGATAGCATAACATCATGATATATGTCGCATCATCTACATGCTTGTGATGAGATGTGATTGACCATTACATATACCATTGGCCAGGTTATTTATGGGACTCCCTAATAGGTGGAGTTGTCCTACATGAGCGCATGGTACGTGTAACATTGATGCATGATTAGATTGTGTGACTCATGCATCTTACATTATGTGTTATGATTATTGTATGCCCTAACGACATTAGGGCTATAGCCTCCTCAGGTATAGTGCGGATGGTAGGATTAGATACCAGAAATACTTGTTAAAGTAGGGGGTGCTATAGATTTCACAGGGTGAAGTCCCCAAACCCTTATCATACCATGGAGGATGCTTCAATACCTAAATCGAGTGGATGTATGAGCACATGAGGGTGTTCACTCCCCAAGTGCAGGGTTGTGATGTAGTAATAACTCGGTAAGACCGAGGTCGAATCCCAAGGGACTGAAACTTGTACGTTATCTAAAACTAACCAGAACTAGAACTAGATTAAGATGAAATCTAAACTAAATGTAATTTGAGAAATAATGGTGAAATAATTATATAAACTTGAGAGAAATCAGGAGAAAAGGAAACTAGGGATTCAGAGGATCCACTTGTAGAGATCAGGGAGAATTTATGCTTGCATCAAAAATCATGGAAATTACTGAACTGCCGTTGATCTAGTTTTCAAAGAGATGAAAGGTGTATGAATTAGAATGGATTCCATCACCAAACCATGCCCACAGACTATGGCAAACAACAGAATTAAACTAATTACCAACCAATCATATGTATGAAGGTTAAGAAGGGTACCGTCATCCAACCATGCCCAGGAGACTATGGTGAACAACAGGGCTTCCTAACGTCATAAACATTAAAGAGAATGGGAATATTAAAAGTCATTGCAGACCCATTGTAATTTCAGTCACAATAGACCATTAAAAACCTAAAATATTTCCATTAAAATCAAACTAAAACCAACTTCACTTCAAAAATTAAAATTAAATTAAAAGCATATAATCTCTCATCTCACTACAAGCTTCACCTCCTAGCCCTAGCTAGGAGGATTTAGCCTACCATGGATGGGCTCAATCCAAATAAATAAAGAGAAAAAGAAAAGGAAAAGAAAAGGGAAAGAAAAAACCAAGCTCCTCTCTCTCTCCTCTGCCCACGTTGAAACCCAAGCTCGAGCCCTCTGTTCTTCCTCCCAAGACCTTGAATGAATGCTCCCCACGTCCAAAAATCTCTTTTTATAGCTGCTGGAAGGCTGGAGTCAGTGACAGAGTTGTAGCAGGACACGGAGTGCAATTTTCGCAGCCAAGTTTGGTACCATGAAACACGTCACTTTCCTCGCTCAAATTCCAAAGAAACATCGTCCCTTAGTACTTTCTTGGGTCCTCTACATGATAGACGGTTCAGATCTGCCATATGATCAAAGATGGTGGGCCAAAACCGTCCAGAAAAGTCGGTTTTCGCGGATGTGCGAAACCTTTCGCACCATTTCGCTGTTGTGGTCGGTGGGCCCCACAGAAGCATTTTCTGGAAAATCCACCCCGTCCATTGGATTCAGAACGAAATTTCAGTCAAGAATGAGTGGTTTTGAACGTCCATTGACGTGGCCCAGAGAAGAAATCACAAAAGAATCAGTTTTGAACGCTACCGAGCAGCCATTTTGTGGCCTCTGTATCTCACACGTGTGCACGCATGGGTGAAAAGTGATAACATGGTTTTGTAGTGCTCGAAGCCCTCTACACGGTGGACGGATCGGATTGAGCTTATGGGGCACGTGTGGGGCCCACAACTGATCGCAAAAACGGCCAGCGGCCGTTCGTCCGCTGCAACTCTTTTTTTTTTTTTTTTTTTTTTTTTTTTTTTTTTTGAGTTGTAGGCGGAAACGTCGGTCAGCGCAGCTAACCGACTTTTGGAAAATTTGGTGCACGGCTAGTGCACATGTGCACTGTACACACTCATCTCATATGGGGTCCATTGCACTGTTTTGGAGAAATCTGCACCGTCCATCTGTTTTGACTCCTTATTTAAGGCGTCAATAATAATTTTGAAGCAGTTCCAGATATCAGGTGGGCCCAGAATCAACGGTTTATGGGCTGATCTGTCAGTTGGGGCACTTTTGGAGATCTTCAATGGCTGAAACTTTATATGTACGGTTAATTTATGGTCCTCAGGCAGCGTATGAAGTTTCGAGCCGAACGGATGGTGTGAACCTCGTGATCTTGCATTCTGGACGTCCTTCAGGCCACTTGAGCTTCAATTTCTAACTTTTCTCAGATTTCTGACCATGTATATTTGTCAATCTTGGTCCCCTGGAGTGTGTCTCTTGACTTTGGCGTCATCAGATCGTTAAATCTCAACTTTTAACGTTCTTTTTCCATCCATGCTCATAAAATCACTTTGCCACATAAGAATGAGAAAATGAGCCATTAGACAGCATTATATTCGTAAATCCAGACAATATCTGGGGTCTAATATGCAATATTTGACCCTCAACACAACCCCCAACCAGCATTTTGCTAGTCCCGAGCAAAGTATGCGAAAAATAAGTTGAGAATTATAGGAGAACTTTCTATGAAATCAAGTGAGATTTTGAACAAAATACGTGAAATTTAATATTCATGAATGTTAGAAATTGTATTCTCCTGAGCTCAAACGCACCGTAGACTTCATAATCAAGTGTAAAGCATTAATCCATCAATTAGAAAAATTTTAAACATTGAGATCCATGGATGTATAGTGTAATCTCAGCTAATCACATTAAGATTGAATTTATTATTTCAGGATCTCATTGGTAACCAGCAAGAGAATTCATGATAACTAAACTTAATCCAAAACTTGCCTCATAGCTTAGCCTATTAACTTGTGATTTTTCTATTCAAAGTAATGCCAAGGAAGGGGAATCAAATTCTCACCTATAGGGAGCAAACCTATGGTGAAGATCGTACACCTGACTCTTTTTAAATATCATTCATGGGGAATTAACTCTACACCTATAGGGAGCAAACCTATGGTGAAGATTAATTATCCAACCTTTCCAATTTTTATACCATGATGGCAAGATATTTCAGGCTGGTTCCTTTCGTGCTTAGTGATTACCAAATTAACCCTTCAATATCAGACTGAAGTCTTAATGTGCAAGCAAGACGTGTCCTGAAATCATGATTCAATCAATGTTTACAACTTCTAATCATGGATTAATAATTCACTTAACTATGAAATCTAACAGATACGGAATCCAAGAGTCATAAATCCACCATTATGTACCTTGAAAATTTAAATTAGGGATATCTGTCAAAATCACTTCGAATTCATAAAAATTTTCAGAAAAATTCAAAATTTTTTCACAATTGTTGCTCAAGACCAAGAAAATACTGATTAGGTTACCTAATCCCCCACCCCAACCTAAAATCTACATTGTCCTCAATGTAAAAGATATGAGCATGCAATGCATATGGGACAACGAAAGTAAATGAGAAGTGATGGGAAGATAGTACCTGAATAGCGAATCAAGAGAGTTTTCAATAGATCACGGCATGGAAGCTTGTCAGCATGAGAGAGAAAGCAGAACAAAAATAACAAAAATAAAATCCTACCTATACCACTTTCGCAGGTGCTCTCGATTGCATTTAGCGTATGCAACAAGCCTTTAAACCCCTAGGTTACCCCTAGTGGACGAGTTATAGTCTCGTGAGGGTTTGCAGTAATGTTACCCACAAACATTGAATCGATCACACCGCAAGGTTCTCCTTCCGGCCAATATCTTGATAAGTCTCTCAGTAAGCTCCTCAACAGGATCATCCAAAAGCCCTTTTTGCAATAGGCTTGGGCGCCCTGGAGCATGACTTTCCAGAAAGACTTATGTACCTCATAAGAAATCTTCCATTGAATTGCTGGAGGTATCCGTAATATATACGATTCACCTAAGACAGAAGAAGTTTCAACGTTAGTATTACATGGTGAATCAAAGACTACAAGTAAATAAAGTTTAGAAAACTTCTTAAAAAGTAATGTAGTCTCAACATATTCCGAAGTTCCAAACTTCGGTTTTAGATTCAGCTCCTCTTCCTTTACTAGTAGACGTTTAGGATCAGGGGAAGAGAGGGTTTCAGAATAAGGGTTCGTTTGGTCAGTGATGACTACCGAGATATTGTCTCGTAAGGTATCCACTTTGTCTTTTAACATGAAATCGTTTGAAACTGCAAAGTGTGCCAAGCAATCCCACGAGTTGGGAAATTCAGATGAGTGTGACTCGTTTTTGTGGCTTGTGATGATCTGCGCAAAGAATCCCTCATCTTTGAAAGTGGATGGAGGTGCGCTCTCTTGCTCCAGTCCTGCACAAATAAATTGAAAATCAGTAAGTGAAGCATTGATATGATCACTCTGTTCATTGAAAGGCGCTGAATTCTCAATTGTTTGCAGCTCAGATGGTGGCCTCAACTGAGTGGTTTCAAATTCCAGAGTCATAACGGGCAACTCCTCCTCCCGAATCATATCATCATTCAATTCAAGGGAATGGTCTAAACATGCCTCACAAGAGTTAGAAGAGTCGGTTGTAAGATGTTCATTCTCCACATTTAAATCAGGCATGTCAGATGAGTGGAGTAGATCTTCCTGACCGATCACTTCGTGCACGTCTTGATCGTTGACCTGGACCAGATTTGAGATTGATTCAGGGAGAATTTGGGCTGCACATTCATGACCATCATCCCAATACGCACCATTGTCTAGTCCAGTGCAGTGCACATTCGGGATGAGATCACTTTCCTCACATTCTACACCTAGCATGGGTTGAGGTTCGCATAAACTAACCTCTTCCTCATCATTGAAATCTTGTGTGTCATGTAAGGAAGGTGTGTCATCATCAATGTATTTAAAAGACACCCATGTATCTTCACCATTCTTTCGAATAGTCATTGAGATTGACTCATCGGGAAATTGAACCACATGCTCATTAACGGAATCCAACTCCTCATTCCAAATTTCAGATTCTTTTAAAAGTGAGTGCGGATCACTTTCTTCGCATTGTATTTTTAGATTAGGTCGTGGCTGGGATGACCGAGCCTCCTCTATCCTATCAAGACGCGCATCGAGTCCTTTCATTGTTTCCATTACTTTTCTCATTTCCACAAGACAGGCTGAAAGATTACGCTGATACGAATCCTCTTGGATCGTTTCTGGATGGATTTCAAAGGTAGGGGATCCAAGAGAATAATCATTATAACATGTTATTGGTTCATCTTCACAGCTTTGATGTTTCCACTGGTTATAGTCATACTGATCATACATGGGAGAATATGATGGCTGATAATAATCCTCATTCCCATAATTACGATCGTATACAGCCCTATTAACCGATGGAAGATAACGTTCTAGTCGGTTCTCAATGTCTGTTTGTGATGGAGAAAAATCTTGAGGTATACGTTGAATTCCACAACCCTCGGGCATTCCCCAATATCTCCTATCCATCTCAGCGTATGCATGTACCCACGATTCCATGGTAGAACCCTGACTCTGAGTCTAATCCTAGAACAAAAGAAAAGTCCTATAGAAATATGGAAAGAAAGAGAAGAAGTTAGAAGGGTGTTACCAAGTAAGAAGTTCCTATGTTAAAATCCTGCAGAAAAAAAAACAAAACAAGTTAGTTTCTAAAACAGTTAGTCTAAGATTATAAAATTTCTAAAAATCCTAATAGAAAAAAATAAAGAAATTAGAAAAGATATCACCAAATTAGAAGTTTCTATCTCAGAATCCTACAAAACAGGAAAGACAAGTTAGTTCAAAAAAAATCAGAAAAATCTAAACTTAAAACTGAAGTTAGTAAAAATCCTAATCTTAAACTAATCCTAAAACTAATTAATTTCAGAAAAACGTAGCCGACAGTCCCCGGCAACGGCACCAAAAACTTGTTCACTCCCCAAGTGCAGGGTTGTGATGTAGTAATAACTCGGTAAGACCGAGGTCGAATCCCAAGGGACTGAAACTTGTACGTTATCTAAAACTAACCAGAACTAGAACTAGATTAAGATGAAATCTAAACTAAATGTAATTTGAGAAATAATGGTGAAATAATTATATAAACTTGAGAGAAATCAGGAGAAAAGGAAACTAGGGATTCAGAGGATCCACTTGTAGAGATCAGGGAGAATTTATGCTTGCATCAAAAATCATGGAAATTACTGAACTGCCGTTGATCTAGTTTTCAAAGAGATGAAAGGTGTATGAATTAGAATGGATTCCATCACCAAACCATGCCCACAGACTATGGCAAACAACAGAATTAAACTAATTACCAACCAATCATATGTATGAAGGTTAAGAAGGGTACCGTCATCCAACCATGCCCAGGAGACTATGGTGAACAACAGGGCTTCCTAACGTCATAAACATTAAAGAGAATGGGAATATTAAAAGTCATTGCAGACCCATTGTAATTTCAGTCACAATAGACCATTAAAAACCTAAAATATTTCCATTAAAATCAAACTAAAACCAACTTCACTTCAAAAATTAAAATTAAATTAAAAGCATATAATCTCTCATCTCACTACAAGCTTCACCTCCTAGCCCTAGCTAGGAGGATTTAGCCTACCATGGATGGGCTCAATCCAAATAAATAAAGAGAAAAAGAAAAGGAAAAGAAAAGGGAAAGAAAAAACCAAGCTCCTCTCTCTCTCCTCTGCCCACGTTGAAACCCAAGCTCGAGCCCTCTGTTCTTCCTCCCAAGACCTTGAATGAATGCTCCCCACGTCCAAAAATCTCTTTTTATAGCTGCTGGAAGGCTGGAGTCAGTGACAGAGTTGTAGCAGGACACGGAGTGCAATTTTCGCAGCCAAGTTTGGTACCATGAAACACGCCACTTTCCTCGCTCAAATTCCAAAGAAACATCGTCCCTTAGTACTTTCTTGGGTCCTCTACATGATAGACGGTTCAGATCTGCCATATGATCAAAGATGGTGGGCCAAAACCGTCCAGAAAAGTCGGTTTTCGCGGATGTGCGAAACCTTTCGCACCATTTTGCTGTTGTGGTCGGTGGGCCCCACAGAAGCATTTTCTGGAAAATACACCCCGTCCATTGGATTCAGAACGAAATTTCAGTCAAGAATGAGTGGTTTTGAACGTCCATTGACGTGGCCCAGAGAAGAAATCACAAAAGAATCAGTTTTGAACGCTACCGAGCAGCCATTTTGTGGCCTCTGTATCTCACACGTGTGCACGCATGGGTGAAAAGTGATAACATGGTTTTGTAGTGCTCGAAGCCCTCTACACGGTGGACGGATCGGATTGAGCTTATGGGGCACGTGTGGGGCCCACAACTGATCGCAAAAACGGCCAGCGGCCGTTCGTCCGCTGCAACTCTTTTTTTTTTTTTTTTTTTTTTTTTTTTTTTTTTTTTTTTTTTGAGTTGTAGGCGGAAACGTCGGTCAGCGCAGCTGACCGACTTTTGGAAAATTTGGTGCACGGCTAGTGCACATGTGCACTGTACACACTCATCTCATATGGGGTCCATTGCACTGTTTTGGAGAAATCTGCACCGTCCATCTGTTTTGACTCCTTATTTAAGGCGTCAATAATAATTTTGAAGCAGTTCCAGATATCAGGTGGGCCCAGAATCAACGGTTTATGGGCTGATCTGTCAGTTGGGGCACTTTTGGAGATCTTCAATGGCTGAAACTTTATATGTACGGTTAATTTATGGTCCTCAGGCAGCGTATGAAGTTTCGAGCCGAACGGATGGTGGGAACCTCGTGATCTTGCATTCTGGACGTCCTTCAGGCCACTTGAGCTTCAATTTCTAACTTTTCTCAGATTTCTGACCATGTATATTTGTCAATCTTGGTCCCCTGGAGTGTGTCTCTTGACTTTGGCGTCATCAGATCGTTAAATCTCAACTTTTAACGTTCTTTTTCCATCTATGCTCATAAAATCACTTTGCCACATAAGAATGAGAAAATGAGCCATTAGACAGCATTATATTCGTAAATCCAGACAATATCTGGGGTCTAATATGCAATATTTGACCCTCAACAGAGGGCCAAATACTAGGAAGCCATGTCTCCCACTATGTCGTGGTCGGTTGGAAGGGAGTGTGACCTTATCCGCCCGGAGAGAAGGGGGTTATTGCTAGGTTGAGTATGACCGGCTCGTAAATGGGTCCGCTACCAATGTGCTGGGTAGATATTGGCAGACAATTAGTTAGGCGGGTAGTGAGGTCTCTTCTGTTTCTATGGTTGTGCATCCAGTGTGGGGCGATAATCTGGTGTATAGTGTACTAGACCCCGGTGATTATTCAGAGAGAACTCTACTGATATATGATAATTTAGAGATGAGCTAATTAATATGTGGATTGGCATGCTCGAGCTGCATCTTGCACATGACATTGTCTATATAGGCCTTGCATTGTATAGCCTTGGTGTGGCCGATAACACTCATACCTTGTATTGCATGGCCTTGGTGTGGCTGATAGCATTCCTACATTACATTGTATAGCCTTGGTATTGCTAATAGCATTCATGGACTTACTAGCATGTTTCCACATCACTCTGATATTGTATACTTATATTTCTACCTTGTGCACACACTTTCACCACTCCCTAAGCTCTTTATAACCTTATGCACGATTGATGCATGCAAATAACGCTAGGCTGTAACTGAACAGGAGCAAGAGCGTACCACAAAGCTTCTGGAGCATTCGTTATTATTATCATTGTATTTCTCTTTATACACATTGTAATCAAGTTTTTTATCATAGTAGATTTTGTGATGGTGTTCTTATTATTGTTCGTGAGTTATGCTTTTAGTTATGCTTATTATGGAACAAATTTATATTAAAAATCCTCCTTGTAGGATATCAAGATTGGAACCTGGTATATGGGTGATGGGAGCCGAGAATGGGGTACTTCAGGGGTTATCGATGCCATATTCAGCGATCGAGAATTTTGTGAACCCAATTTTTGAGTTCGGGGCATAACAAGAGTTGGTATCAAATCGTAACTTAGGAATAACTTAAGACAACATCACATATTTGCTACAAGCATAGGACAAGTAGGTCCCGAGTCTATAACTTTTTGATTTGGTTCCCTAACGTCTGAGCCTTTGAGGGTTCTCAAGGCTAATAGGTGTCTTTGTTCTTTGTTGTTGACTATGCCACTTAGACGAGACACACAAGGCACCCGAGGTGCTCGAGCGACCCGATCGACCCAAGAAACTCCTGCTCCACCTCTCGCAATTCCCGTTCCTGCTCTTGAGCTTCATGTTCCCACACCCAAGGTTCCTGCAAATCCTGTGCCTCTGTCCTAGACGAACGCAACGCCGATGGTGTCAGTAGTGCTAACCAGTTACAACAGTTGCTTCAGGTGATGACGAATCCCTCCATGGGTAGGGCAGGCATCCCGTTGAGACCCTAGAGTAGGCGGAGCAGAAGCACACAAGCACCTTGTTGAGAGACTTCCTTCACCTCGATCCCCCGCAATTTTAGGGACAGCCCGATTCGACTGCGGCCGAGAGATGGTGCTCCCAAGTAGAGAAGATGTTTGAGACCATAAGATGCATGACCTAATAGTGAGTCCCTATGATAGTGTATATTCTTGAGAGTGAGACCAAGCACTATTGGACCTTCATTGCCTAAGTTACACAGCCTGACTTCGTCTAGACATGGGAGGATTTTGTGGACCGGTTTGACCAGTAGTATTTTTCCGACCACATTCATCGGTAGCGAGCGTTGGAGTTATAGACCCTGGTGCAAGGAGATATGTCTGTGGTGTAGTACGCACCCCATTTCAAGGTGCTATCAAGGTTTAACCATACTTGATTAATGATGAGGGGTGGAAGGCCTGCCGTTTCGAGAACGGCTTGCGATACGGTCTAGATTACCATTAGAGTCTTCCCGCGAGGGTCTGTCAGTATCGACACCCTTAGGGAAGATCACAGTGTTAGGCTGCTTTGTCCGTCTTACCCCATATTGGTGGGGGAGACTTTCTTACCTGCCGACTTGTTTATGTTGCCGATGTCAGAGTTCGATCTCATCCAGGGTATGGATTAGCTCGCCGAGTACCATGTTGTCTTTGACTACTCCGCGAGGATAATCACATTCTGTATACCTGATTTACCTTAGTTCTAGTTTGTAGTCAAGCCTGAAGGAGAGTTGTTGTCTTGTTTGATGTCATGTGCAGTACAGGAGCTTGTAGGGTGAGCGTTGATCAATTGCCAGTGGTTTGTGATTTTTTCGATGTGTTCCAGGAAATTTTAGGATTGTCGACGCATCAGCATATCAAGTTTCAGATTGATCTTGTGCCTGGTACCGTGCTTATATCGAAGGCCCCGTATCGAATGACATCGATGGAGTTGCGAGAGCTACAGCAGCAATTGGACAAATTGCATGAGTTGAGATTCATTCGTCTGAGCAGTTCACCATAGGAAGCGATAGTACTATTCATCAAGAAGAAGGATGACTCATTGAGGCTCTACAAAAATTATCACGAGCTCAACTGGGTCACGATCAAGAACAAGTATCCGCTCCTAAGGATTGATGATTTATTTGATTAGTTGCAGGGTGCTCAGTTCTTTTTGAAGATTGACCTACGGTCCGGTTATCATCAAATTCGAGTCCAAGAGATGACATCCCGAAGACGGCTTTCAAGACGCGTTATAGTCACTTTGAATTTCATGTCATGTCCTTCAGACTAACCAATGCGTCCGTGGTCATTATGCAATTGATGAATGAGGTCTTCCATCCTTATCTTGATCAGTTTGTTATGGTCTTCATCGATGATATTCTGACATATTCGAGGATCCGCAAGGAACATGAGTAGCATTTGCAGATGCGTTGCAGACCCTCCATGCCCACCAGCAATATGTGAAGCTGGAGAAGTGTAAGTTTTGACAAGAGGAGGTGAAGTTTCTCGGTCACGTGGTGATAAGGGAGGGTATCGTATTAGACCCTTCCAAGATTGATGGAGTACATTAGTGGGTCCAGCCCACAAATGCGTCCGAGATCTGCAGATTTCTTAGTTTTACAAGATATTACTGACGATTTATCAAGAGATTCTCCCATGTTGTAGCATCGCTAACTAGGTTGACCCAAAAGGGTGTAGAGTTTATGTGGAGTGACGCCTATGAGCAAACATTTATAGAGTTAAAGGACCGCCTCACGTTCGCTCCTGTTCTCACTCTTCACTCTGGGAGTAAACTCTTTGTTGTACTTTTTGATGCTTTGTATATTAGTTTAGGTGTTGTCCTAATGTAGCATAGGAAGCCAGTGGCTTACGTGTCTTGCTAGCTCAAGGTCCATGAGTTGAACTACCCCACGCATGATTTGAAGCTGGCAGCAATTGTCATCGCACTGAAGGTGTGGAGGCACTATCTTTATAGGGTAAGATTCAAGCTTTTTTTCAACCATAAGATCCTAAAGTATCTCTTCTTACAGTCTGAGTTAAACATGAGGCAGAGACGTTAGATGGAGCTCTTGAAGGACTATGATTTTAATCTTCAGTACTACCCAGACAAGGCAAATGTGGTGGTGGATGCCCTTAGCCATCAGCCACAAGGCTTGGTGGCGCATATGATGATTTAAGAGTGGAAGATGCTTAAGGATGTTTTAGTGTTCAACTTTGAGATCGGCTTGAAGTCTTCTATTGTACAGTTTTCAAGCTTGTCGATTTAACCCTCTCTTGTCGCAAGGGTGATCGAGGCTCACTAGGCAGATGAAATGTTATAGAGTTATCAGGCAGAGGCAAGATCTGAGAGTCAATCAGATTGGCAGGTTGGTTCTAATGGTGGACTTCGCTTCAGAGGCCAGTTGTGTGTCCCAGATGTTTCAAAGTTGCACAGAGATCTTATGATTGAGGCACATCGATCACAGTTTTCTATCCACCCTGGCTCGACGAGGATGTATTGTGATATGAGGAGGTAGTATTTTTAAACAGGGATGAAGCCCCAGATCACCAATTTTGTAGCTAAGTGTGACACTTGCCAGTGTGTCAAGGCCGACCATCAGAGAGCCCTAGGTCTATTACAGCTGTTGAGCATCCCCACGTGGAAGTGGAAGCACGTGTCTACTGATTTTATCATGGGCTTGTCGAGGATTCAGTGTAGTCATGATGCCATCTGGGTTGTCGTGGGTCGTCTAATGAAGTCAGCACATTTTCTCATGATTCATGTAACTTGGCCTTTAGACCGGCTTGACAACTTGTTTATTGATGAGATTGTGAGACTACACAGTGTTCCGATTTCGATCATTTCTAACCGAGACCCAAGGTTCACATCTTAGTTTTGGAGGAGCTTCCAGAAGGCTATGGGGTCAGCCTTGTAGTTTAGCACGACATATCATCCGCAAATCAATGGGCAGACTGAGAGGGTCAACCAGATTCTTGAGGATATGCTTCGTGCTTATATGATCGACTTCTCGAGTAGCTAGGATGAGCATTTGTGCCTAGCTGAGTTCATGTATAATAACAGCTATCAGGTGACTGTTGACATGGCTCCCTTCGAGGCCTTGTATGGCAGGCCGTGTAGATCCCCCAGTTGTTGGGCCAAGGTTGGAAAGCACCATCTCCTTGGCCCGAGCTTGTGTAGTATACATTAGAGGTTATCGATATCATCAAGCAGGGATGCGCACAACTTAGTGCCGGCAAAAGAGTTTTGCTGATCATCGGTGTCGTCCCTTAGAGTTTGTTGTTGGGGATGGAGTGTATCTTAAGGTCTCGCCCATGAAGGGTATGGTTCGATTTGGAGTGAAGGGCAAGCTCGGCTCGAGATTTATTAGACCTTTCGGGATCGTTGGGTGTGTTGGCATCATGGCCTATAGGCTTGCCTTACTTTTTCATTTGTTTCACATCCACGATATTTTTCATGTTTCAATGCTATAGAGGTGTGGGTCAAACACCATTCCCATGATTGACTGCCAGCCTCTTGAGGTCTGTGAGGATGCTTCTTACATTAAGTAGCCGATTCGCATCCTTGAGCGAAAGGAGCAGGTCCTCCGGACTAAGGTCATTCCATTGGTGAAGGTGTAGTGGGGTCATCATTATGTTGAAGAATCATCTTGAGAGCAGGAGGATAAGATTAGATAGCGTTATCCCTATTTATTTGTAGATTGATTATACTTTGTATTACATTGATTGTTATATGTGTGTGTGATGATGCTTTCTCTTCCCTTGCTTTATTCTGCTTGATGGTAAGTTTTGATGATGAAATTTTTATTATGAGGGGAGAGTTGTCAAGCTTGTGTCCTAGTGACCATTTCATTTCTTAGGATCTCGCGATCCATCCCGTCAAATTTTGACAACTCGTAACCCATAAATTGCATTTGCACGTGACCCTAAGTCACATCCTGTAAACCCAAGTTAACTCAACCTGAGACCTATGCCATTGTGACAGCTTCGTCACTGCAGTTCGAACGCCGTATCTTATGCATCAATCCAACGTTTAGATAGGGAGATCCGGCTCTCGCATTACCCCAACCATTGATCATGCACCGTGGGACCCATGGTGTTCATGCCCATTTCCCTAGGCAATCATGTGGGTGATGTCACCCTAGCTAGTCTAGGATGCCATCATCCTACCCCCATAGCCTCATGCCTTCTTACAACAAATCATGACTCAAGCCATGCTTCTCTTACACCAAATCATTGCCTACCTATGAGAGAGAGCCTAGCCACCCTACTACCCTATCCCACTAACTCCCTCTCCCTCTCCTTCCCTCTCTCATTCTCCCATTTCCTCCATGGTTACAAGTCCTTCGATGTCCCAAGCTCTCCAAAATTCCAACCCTTGCATGCTCCTATACTGTCACGCCCTAAACTCGGAAACCGGGCTCACAGAATTCCCGATCGCCGAATCCGGCGCCGACAGCCTCCGTAGAACCCCATTCTCGGCTCCTAGCTCCCATTCGCCAGGTTCCGATCCTGGGATGCTACGAGGAGGATTTTATATGTCAGTCTGATTCGTAATAAGCATAACCAAAGGCATAACCCACAAACAACAACCAAAAACTCCATTACATTTCCACTATGATCAAAAACTTTACAAGTACAATGGGTATAAAGGGAAATACAATGGTAAATAACAGAAAAACTCCAAAATGATCAGCAACGTGCTCCTGCCTCAACGCTGCTGCGGTCCAACGTCACCTGCACGCAACGGTCGTGCATAAGCTTACAGAAAGCTTAGAGGGTGGTGAAAGTGTGTGCACAAGATATAATATTAACATGCAATGTCAGAGTAATGCGGAATATGCGGATGGAACCATAATATCATGAGCCGTACCAAGGCTTATGCGATGCAAGACATGAATGGTATTGGCCACCCCAAGGCCATGCAATGTGCAATGCAACTCAAGCATACAGATCCTCATCAATGTCCACATATCAGTACAGCTCAAGGTATGGAATATCACCGGGGTCTAGTACACTCTAAACCAGATTGCCGCCACATCGCGCGCAATAAGGTAAGTGGAAGAGACCTCACTATCCGTCTGCCAATATCGGGCACGACTCGTCGATAGCGGACCCATTCCTCGAGCTGGTCAAACTCAGCCTAGTATTGCCCCCTACTCTCGGGCGGGTAAGGCCGCACCCCCTTCCAACCGACCACGACACAGTGGAGAGCGTAACCGTCTGGTAATCGGCACTCAACGCTCATCTACCCACTCGGTCTAGACGTTGGAGCAACCTCTTGGTACCATAAGGGTTTAGGGACTTTCACCCAAGGATATCTATAGTACCCCATGTAGAACAAGATTTTCGGTATCCAATCCTGCCAACCACGATGCGTCTGTGGAGGCTACGGCCCTGATGTTGCTAGGGCGTTCAATACTCATGTCACACAAGTGCGAAATGCATGATTCACGCTGTCCAGTCATGCAACAATCCATGCGCATATCGTGCGCTCATGTAGGGCAATACTGCCTAACCAGGAGCCCATAAACAACCTGCCCGAAGGCATATGCTATGATCAGTCAGTCCTCATATCAAGCATACATATGATGCATATGATCATGAGTCATTGAACTATACTAAACATGTTATAATGAAATGAACTATTTTACAATGCAGACGGTCCTGGATGGCCTATACACGGCAAGTATGGCCGGTAATGGGCCCTAAGGAGAGTCGTAACGTGGACATCCAACCAACATTACACTCGCAATGTGGACGTCAAACCAACATTTGCTCCCAAGGCACGATCTTTGTAAACATCAACACTTAGTCTGTAAGGGGTTTATACATTGCAATGGACCGTAGGTTGTCCCCATTGGACCTTATATATATATCAAATGGGCCATATCCTATGGGCTCTCATTCATCAGATGGGCCACATAAATGGGCCACACCAATGGGTCTTATGTGTATTGCAATGGGTCAAACCCGTTGGCCTTAGATTACATCAAATGAGCTTAGTCACATGGGTCTTATATCTGACCAATGGGCCACACCAATTGGACCCTATAAGTAGATCAAGCGGCCTTAACCCATAGACCTAAACATGGGTTCAAATGGGCCTAACCCCTAGGCCTTATGGTTCATTAAATGGCCTAAATCTGTAGGCTTTGTATACATATCAAAGTGGGCCTAACCCTTAGGCCTTACATATATCAAATGTCCTCCTTCCATGGGTTTTAAGAATGCAACAATGGGTCCAATTTCATGGGCCTTGAAGTACATCAAATGGGCCTAGTCCCATGGTTTTGGAACATATCAAATGGGGGCCTAGCCCATAAGAATTTCGTAACCCAAATGGGCCTAGCCCATAGTCCTTTTGAAATTCGAATGGGCCTAGCCCATAGGCGTTCTATGAGCCAGATGGGTCTAAATCCCTAGGCCTCATATTTAATTCAAATGGGCCTAGACACATGGCCTTGGGACATATCAAGTGGGCCCAAGTTCTTGGGCCTTAAACGAATCAAATGGGCCTAGCCCATAAGTATTTCATAATTTAAATGGGACTAGCCCATAGGCCTTTTATAATACAAATGGACCTAGCCCATAGGGCTATTGCAAACCAAAAGGGGCTAACCCATATGATATAACATGTAATATTATATTGTACATTAATATCACAAGATATATTAATTATTATTATTATTAGTATTATTATTTATTTTTATTTTTTTAAAGAAAATATAAAACGTCCAGGCCCTGGACGGCCTGGATATGCGCCTGCATCAAGGGAGGGCCCCACCGTCTGCTGGACGGTGGAGAAAATTTACATCAAGGTGGGCACCAGAAAAATTTTAATGGTAGGTGCTCAATCTCACTGTTTCGGGTGATGTGGCCCACCTGAGGTTTGGATCATCCTGAAATTTGGAGGGGGCCCACCTGGGAAGGGGGCCCGCCTAATGGACGGTGTAGATAAAACATGTGCATCAAGTGGGGCCCACGGCAGCAGCCGTGGGTGGCTGCACAGCAGCCCGCCCCCCCGTCCGTCAGCACGCAGGCGCTGCCTGCGTGCGCCTGACACAGCGGCAGCAGCTGCTGCCGCCCCTTCTCTCTCTCTCCTCCAATTTCATCATTTGACGAAATTCATGTGTGGGGCCCGCTTTCGGACAATCCACACCAGCCATAGCGATCAGTGGCTCGACGCCGTTCAAATGAGTCCAGAGTTCCAATTTTTTTTGATGCTTGTAGGAGAAATAAAATAAGGAACTAGTGTTTGGATGGTAAGGGCGCAATATTAGGCGCTATGGCCCACCAGATGATTGGATTAGTTCCAAACTTTTACCCAACGGCTAGAATATCGTGGGTGAGAGGATGGACGGCTTGGATAGGACATAGACATCAGGGTGGGGCCTGTGCAAAGGGAACACCCCATTCCCTTCTTTTTCTTCCTTTTTCCTTTCCTTTTTCTTCTTGTTCTCGTTTTCTTGGAAACGTCCAGCGTCCCAGACGCTGGACGGCTGACGTTCATACACAGTTATTTGTGGTGGGCCTGATGAAGTGGGCCACCACATGATGGGCGGCATGGAAATAACATCTAACTTAAATAAAATAAATACATCAAGTTGGAATCCATTCAAGTGGGCCACACCATCCTATTACAATAAAATAAAATAAAATAAAATACAATAAAGTAAAAGAGAGAGGGAGAGAGACATGGAGAGTGGGACACGGCTTGTGATGGAGGGTCCCCGTCATTATGGGCCCTCCCATACTTGAAATCATACATCCATGGGTCATTTGCACATATGACCATCAAAACTCAAGATCAATGGTGGGAATCCTTTCCCCACCGATATGGATGGTCTAGATGACCCTTCTCAAATGAAAATAAGGATCATGATGGGGTCCATGGAGGATGGCCCCATCATGGAATGATCATGGCGATCCAAGTGGTCCATCGGCCACAAATAAGGGTCCCAAGTGAGATCCACACCATTGATCGGTGGGCTTCACTTGGTCCACCATAAAAATAAGAAAATCTACCCTATAGAAGCACCCACCGTTCAATCTTCTCGCTCCTAGAGGTTCCTTGGCACCATAGCTTCAATCTTCAACGGTTAAGATGAGAAATGGAGGGTTGAGATGGAAGATTTTATGGTAGGAAGGTGGGCCACTTGAAACTTAGGGTCTTTGGAGAAATGCCATACGTATGGGGCTCTTGGAGTTGCTTGAAATCTTGGAATGAGAAAGAGAGAAAGAGAGAGTGATGTAAAGGGAGAGAGAGAGAGTGATGGATGGATGGGTGAGTGATGGTGGTGTAAGAGAAATTTGACTTTTGTGGCTTTTGTGTAAGAGAAGTATGGGTTAAGAAGACTTTTGTGGCTTTTTGTGTAAGAGAGGTATGGGATGTGAAGACTTTTGTGGTTGCTTGGGAAAAGGGATGGAGGTGATGTGTACTTGACATGTGATGGGTTGATGGGTGATTGATTGATGAGATTGATGTGATTGATGTGACACATCGTTGAGATTCCCTTGGTTTTCGCAACGCGCGGCGTTTTCTCGCACCGAACGTTGGCTCATATCTCTTGATCAGGGTATCGCCTTGGCGCGCGAGTCGCGGTATCGGAACCGCAACGACGGCGCGGTCGCTATGGTATAGGTCTCGGGTTGAGTCGACTCGGGTTGTCGGCACATGAATCCGGGTCGCGCGTCGATATCCGTTAAGGGTCGAAAGTTGCCGGAATTCGACCGGTAAGACCGCGGAAGTGTACGGAAAGGTACGGACCAAGATACGGGTCTTACATATACCCCCTCATCCAACCATCCAAAATCAATCCCAACCATTGAAACATCATCCTTGACCCACTAGGACTCCATTGGTGGAAGGAGATTGAGATTTGAAGGTGGGTACTCCCTAGAGTTAGATTTGTTTCTCTTCCTTAGATCTCTTTCTCCTCTTTGCATGGGAACTTGAAGGACCCACTAATCCATAGTGGAGATCTTCCATGATCCCCTAGATGTGGCCTTTGGCCCATCTTCTTGCATGCATGAGCTATGGTGGGTCCATTCTCCATGGACCCTACCATGATGGTTTTTATTTCATTCCATGCCTTTTAAGGGTCATCTAAACCACTGATTTGCCATCCCCACCTCAGATTTTTATATGTTATGATGGGCCCATGCATGCATGGGACCCATTTATGATTATATGGTGTAGATCATGTGATGGACTCATAGTGGTGGAGTCCCTCCTCCGTTGGTCGCTCTCTCTCTCTCTCTCTCTCTCTCTCTCTCTCTCTCTCTCTTCTTATTTTGGTGATGATGATGATGTATGTGGCTGGTGGGTCACTTGTGTGTGGGCCCCACTTGATGGATGAATTGCATCCAGACTGTCCAGCAGTGGGACGTCCAGTAGCAACAATTACTGGACTATATGAAAGGGAAACACAATAATTAGTTTAACCCAAACTGGGTGTGTCACATGTGTGTGGGACCCACATGTGAAGCATGTGTCTTATATCCACACCGTCCGTCCAGCAAGGATGGAGGGTCCCATGCAGCATAGTTGTTGTATTGACGTTAGCAAGTTCTGTGGTTTGATCATGAGGTACGTGTTATGTCCATACCGTTTGTCCATTTGGTAGCATGTGCGACCCACCCCACACGTGCTGCACGTGTGGAGGTGGGGCCCACCTTGATGTATGTATTATGTATTCACACTGTCCATCCCTGGACGGTGCTGTGTGGGGCCAACCATGATGTATGGCTCTTATCCAGCATCCAGCACTCTAGACGGTGGGACCCACCCCATGTATGTATGTGTTATATCCAGCTGTCTGTCCATTCCTGGATGGAGAGGCCCACTTGATGGATGTGTTGTACGTCCATGCCATCCACTGCCTAGACGTGAAACCCACCAAGATATTTGTACTGTATATCTTAGTTGTCCATCTGGTGGGGCCCATATGGATTGTGCAGGCCCACCTGCTGCTTGTGCAGGTCCCACCTTGAGATGTATGTTGTTCATGGCTGCCCATGCATCTTGGTTGAACCATGGGCTACCTCATGAAGCCATTTTCTAGTGTAATAGGCCCACCTTGATGTGTTGTATCTATGTCGTCCATCCCCCTGGGCATGGGACCCATTTGAGGCATGTTTCACCATAAGCCGTCCAGCCCTTGAACCTCCAAATTGATTAGACAGTTGTTGGCCCAAAAGTCCAGCAGTAGGCCCATCTCCTTATATGATATACACAGCCCTGTTGAGCAGAATTTAGGCTCCTTTGATTCCTTGTTAGGTCCACCTTTCACCTGATTGTATAAGGGCCAAATTGCCCAGATTTTTTTGGATGTTTAATGGGCTAGATGGGCCGAATATTCCAGCCTTAGAATTCCTATAGTGAGGTGCTCTCCATCCATTATGGTGGACTTCATGGGCTGAATTATAAACCACTATGTGGGACATGTTGTACACTCTACCCAACTATATTTTTAGAGCCTATGTGCTGCCCAAAGAGGCCCACCATATTGGATATGTTAGACATAGCCTACCTTAGCATTCTTCTAGGCTTTGGACTGCCCCATGTCGCCCACCTTGATGTATGTTGGCTATGGGCTGACTCAAGAGGCCAAATATTGATGTATGAGATGACATGAGTGAAGTCCATTTTATTTCCAGCCATTAGGAGGGCTATGGGTTGTTTCATTAAGCCCTTGTGTGAGGCTCATTATGATGTATATCAGGCCCTTGTGTGAGGCACATTATATTGTATATGAGGCCTTTGTTTGAGGCCTTGGGCCCCACTATACATTTAGCTCTATGTGGGCCACTCCTTGGGAGAAATGTTGGTTAAATATCTACATTGATGCGCAATAATGGTTAAATGTCCATATTGTGACCTTCTCTTAGGCCCTTTATTAGGCCCATTCTTATCCTTCTTTAAGTGGGTTGACCCGGCCCCATTGATATTTGCATGAACCATCTATTTCACATTGGCCTAACCCAAGATGTTAGGCTCCCATTGGTTGCTAGTAGGATTATTTTAATTTTGGAGTCCATCTATGACTTATTTGGGCCCCCAAGCGCATCTATCGGGCTATATAATAGTATGTTGAAGGAAGGTCATTCTGGATCCTTATGATATAAGTAGGACACCTAGGCCCAACCATGATATAATGAGAGTTCATCATCACCGTAGATGGAGGGATCCGTGCTATTAGATTTAGAATATCCACAGTTGAGGACTGACCCTCATGATTATAAATTTATTGTCCATCTATGTACCCCGCCTTGTATATAGGTCGATTATTGATACCGATTATGAGTATGTGATAGCATAGCATCATGATACATGTCCATACACATCATCTACATGCTTGTGATGAGATGTGGTTGACCATCGCATATGCTATTAGGCATGTCGTTTATGAGACTTCCTAATAGGCGGAGTTGTCTCGCATGAGCGCACAGTATGCGAAGAATTGATGCATGATTAGATTATGTGACTCATACATCTTGCATTGTGTGTTATGATTATTGTACGCCCTAACAACATCAGGGCTATAGCCTCCACAAGTACAGCGCGGATGGTAGGATTGAATATCAAAAATACTTATTAAAGCATGGGGGCGCTATAGATATCCCAAGATGAAAGTCCCCAAACCCTTATAGTACCCTGAAGGATGCTTCAATGCCTAGACTGAATGGATGTATGAGCGTTTGAGGGCCGAATACTAGGAAGTCGCGTCTCTCATTCTGTCATAGTCAATTGGAAGGGGGTGTGACCTTATCCGCCCGGAGAGAAGGAAGTTATTTCTAGGTTAAGTATGACCAGCTTGTGAATGGGTCTGCTACCGGCGTGTTGGGTAGATATTGGAAGACTGCTAGTCAAGTGGACAGTGAGGTCTCTTCTGCTTGCATGGTTGTGCATCCAGTGTGGGGTGGTAATCTGGTGTAGAGTGTACTAGACCTTGGTGATTATTCAGAGAGAATTGTATTGATATATGATGCTCTAGAGATGAGACGGATTGATATGTGGATTGGTATGCTTGAGTTGCATCTTGTACATGACATTGGTTACGTAGGCCTTGCATTGTATGGCCTTAATGTGGCCAATAGCATTCATGCCTTGCATCGTATGGCCTTGGTGTGACCGATAACATTCATGCCTTGTATCGCATAGCCTTGATACGACTGATAGCATTCATAGAATTACTAACATGTTTCCGCATCACTCTAATATTACATACTTGCATTACTACCTTACGCACACACTTTCACCACCCTCTAAACTTTCTATAAGCTTATGCGCCATTGATTGGTAGCTGAGCAGGAGAAGGAGTATGCCATAAATTTTCTAGAACTTTCATTATTATTATCATTGTATTTCTCTTTATGCGCATTGTACTCAAGTTTTTTATCATGGCAGATTTTAGAATGGTGTTCTTGTTATTTTTCGTAGGTTATGTTTTTGGTTATACTTACTATAGAACAAACTTATATTGCAAATTCTCCTTATAGGATCTCAAGATCGAAACCTAATATATGGGTATCAGGAGCTAAGAATGAGGTACTATGGGGGCTATTAGCGCTGGATTTGGCGATCGAAAATTTTATGAGCCCGGTTTCCGAGTTCGGGGTGTGATAATGTACGACAATGAGAGGGTACAAATTGTCAACCCATTTCAGAAGGGTAAAATTTAAAAGAACACTCTAAATAACAGCCTAACAAACATAAGTTACATTTATTTGATAATGTGAGCATCCAATCAGTGCATATTTATTAGAAGGTTAAAAGTGAAAATTATCTGATTTTTCAACAAAGAAGTTGACTTCTCACATTTATTAAAAGATTAAAAATCAAAAATATCTGATTATTCAATAAAAAAGGTAAGGATTTGTCAATCAATTTTTATAATTGATGTATTCTATGTACTTCAACAAGGACTTGTCAATCAATTTTTGTGATTAATGCATTCTACTCTCATAAGTTCTGGATAGTGACTCATAGAACTTTTATTGACATGTCAACCATATACAACAGTGAGAGGGTACAAATTGTCCACCCATTCCAAGTGGCAAAATTTAGAAGAACGCTCTAAATAATAGCCTAACAAACATAAGTTAGGTTTATTTGATAATGTGAGCATCCGATCAGTGCACATTTATTAGAAGGTTAAAAGTGAAAAATATCGAAGTTTTCAACAAAGAAGTTAAGGACTTCTCACATTTATTAAAAAGTTAAAACCCAAAAGTATCTGATTTTTCAATAAAGAGGTTAATGACTTGTGAATCAATGTTTGTAATTAATGTATTCCATGTATTTCAACAAGGACTTGTCAATTAATTTTTGTGATTAATGCATTCTACAAGCATAATTTCTGGATAGGGAGTCACAAAACTTTTATTGACATGGCAGTCATGTACGACAGTGAGGGGGTACAAATTGTCCACCCATTTCAAGGGACAGAATTCAGAAGAACACTCTAAATAACAGTTTAACAAACATAAGTTAGGTTTATTTGATAATGTGAGCAACCAATTGATGCACATTTATTAGAATGTTAAAAGTAAAAAATATCTTATTTTTCAACAATAGAAGTTAAGGACTTCTCACATTTATTAAAAGGTTAAAAGCCATAATTATCTGATTTTTAAATAAAGAAGTTAAGGACTTGCCAATCAATTTTTGTAATTGATGTATTCAATGTATTTCAACAAGGACTTATCAATCAATTTTTGTGGTTAATGCAATACACATGCATAATTTTTGGATAGGGACTTACAAAACTTTAATTGACATGCTATTCATGTATGACAGCCAGAGGGTACAAATTGTCCACCCATTTCAGGAGGTAGAATTCAGAAGAACACTTTAAATAACAGTGTATTAAACATAAGCTAGGTTTATTTCATAATGTGAGCATCCATCAATGCACATTTATTAGAAAGTTAAAAGTGAAAAATACCTGATTTTTCAACAAAGAAGTTAAGGACTTCTCGGTTTTTCCATATTATTTTAGCGCACAGTCCAAAAATTGATGGAAATGAAAATTTCAGGTGGACCACACTACTAGAAACAGGCCTTGTTAACCATTAAAAACCTTTTGTGGGCCACAAAAGGCCACAAAAGGTTTATGTTTTTATTTCATACAGGTCTATGTGACCTTTTCAGAAGGTTGGATGGTTACGGCGGACCAGTTTTTAATAGTGTGCGATCAATGACCACACTGTTTCTGTACTGTGGTCTACCTGAAACTTATATCTGCTTCATTTATTAGACCATGTATTCAAATAATCTGGAAAAGACGATGGACGGCATGGATATACAATTCAAACATTGACGAGGACCTAAGACCATGTCCGCACTCACATCGCTAATGCCGAGTTCTCAGGCAAGTTGCGCTCGACTTCTTTTTTTTAAATAATAAATAAATAAATAAATTATTAAAAAAAAAAAAACACTTAAATTATCAACTACATTCATACCTGCTCCATCTTGCATACATAATACATGCCTTTTGAACTAGCGATGTCGGGACTGGATCAATCCTTCCCTACCATCAGTTCGAAAATCATGCATGCAAGATGATCCTAGCCACTGCTTCTTTCAATGGTGAATGTTCACAGTTGCTATTTTGTTTCCAACCGTCCAGTTACAGGATTCGTCTATTAACAATTGGATCATCTGATTTGCGTGTAAATAAACTTTAGCCCCATCAATGTTAGTTGCAACTGTATGAACGGTCGCGATCAACGTTCCGACCACTCTGTGAATGATGGATCGTAGGGTGTGTAGGAGGGATTTGATAGATGACGATTTACTGAACGATTTCCAAGTCATGGCAGGCCAAAGTCTTTTGAATGCCAAGTCTTCTCTCAGTCGCGATTCAGAAATCACCATGTACGGCACGCTAGTGGGGTCCACATGCTGAGGCAGTCCAATGCTTTGAGCCGTTCATATTTTTCGTACTGTTGTAAGTAAGCTATTTTGATATGATAGCACTTTAATGATGACCTTACCCTTTTATTTTAGAGTTGAAAGAGAGCCATTGAAAAGTTTAGGGTTATTTCTTTCAGTGGCCCATATATACGACACTGAGAGGGTACGAATTGCCCACCCATTTCACGGGGCAGAATTCAGAAAAACACTCTAAATAAGAGCCGATAATGTGGCTTTCCAATCGGTGCACATCTATTAGAAGATTAAAAGTGAAAAATATCGGATTTTTCAACAAAGAAGTTAAGTACTTCTCACATTTATTAAACGGTTAAAAACTAAAAATATCTAATTTTTCAATAAAGAAGCTTTGGACTTGTCAATCATTTTTATTTTTTTTTGTAATCGATGTATTACTTGTATTTCAACAAGGACTTGTCAACCAATCTTTTTGTAATTGATGTAATCCTTGTATTTCAGCGGGGACTTGTCGATCAATTTTTGTGACTAATGCATTCCACGTGCATAGTTTCTGAATCGGTGGTACTTAGAAAACTTTTATTGACATGCCAGCCATGTACGACAGTGAGGAGGTATAAATTGTCCACCCATTTCAAGGGACAGAATTCATAAAAACAGGCTGAATAACAGCCTAACACACATAAGTTAAGTTTATTTGATAATGTGAGCAACCAATTGATGCACATTTATTAAAAGGTTAAAAGTGAAAAATATCTTACTTTTCAATCATAGAAGTTTAAGGACTTCTCACATTAATTAAAAGGTTAAAAATCAAAAATATCTAATTTTTCAATAAAGAAGTTAAAGACTTGCTAATCAATTTTTGTGGTTAATGCAATACACATGAATAATTTCTAGATAGGGACACAAAATTTTTATTGCATGCCATTCATGTATGATAGTCAAAGGGTACAAATTATCCACCCATTTCATCGGGGCAGAATTCAGAAGAACACTCTAAATAACAGCCTATTAAACATAAGTTAGGTTTATTTGATAATGTGAGCATCCAATAGATGCACATTTATTAGAAGGTTACAAATGAAAAATATATGATTTTTCAACAAAAAAGTTAAAGACTTCTTACATTTATTAAAAGGTTAAAAACTAAAAATATCTGATTTTTCAATAAAGAAGTTAAGGACTTGCCAAACAATTTTTGTTATTGATGTATTCTATGTATTTCAACAAGGATTTGTCAATCAATTTTTGTGATTAATGCGTATCACGTGCATAATTTAAGGAGCGGCTATCAAGCATTACACACTACCCGTGGTACAAAATACACGACTCCGTAATTCAAAATACGGTTTTAGAGCTTGTTAAATGCCTTCTCTGATCAGTTCCAACTTAGATCCATATCCTTTTGTCCAAAATGCACATGGAGCAGAATTATGGCGTATACCGGCTTCTCCTTCTCTGTTTCTCTTGCTGCTGCTGCATGGGCAGCAACTCCACTGATATGGAAATCCTCCTATCCTTCAAATCCCGATTCATAACTTTGGACCCCCAGAATGTACTTGCGGGCTGGAACAACAGCTTCCCTGTTTGCGACTGGCCTCACATTTCCTGCACTGCCGATGGAAACCGTGTCCGTGAGGTCGTCCTCCAAGGCTTCGGCCTCTCTGGGATCATCCCTCCACACTTATCTAACCTCTCTTTCCTCGAAACTCTTGACCTCTCTGATAACTTGTTCTACGGCCTAGTCCCTTCGCATCTTGGCCGTCTCTCTCTCCTCCAGAACCTCTTCCTCTACAATAACTCCCTTGATGGTACTATTCCTAGCAATCTCTCTAATTGCTTCAACCTCCTAAACATGTATTTTACATATAACCAACTGTCTGGAAACATCCCTTCCTCGCTTGGCTTACTCACAAAATTAGAAACTTTAGATGTTTCTGTCAACAATCTTTCTGGCCCGATTCCCCATTCCATAGGAAATCTCACCTCTCTCATCAATCTCGACCTTGCAAGAAATGGACTTTCCGGCGATATTCCAGAAGAACTTGGCCATCTCCAGAATCTCATCCGTCTGCAGATCTCCCAGAACCAACTCAGTGGTGTGATCCCTTCCTCGATTTACAACATCTCCTCTCTTGAGATGTTCTCCATGACATGCAATAAGCTCACCGGAGAGCTTCCAGAAGACATTGGTCTCCAGCTTCCCAACCTAAAGGAACTATATATGTCTGCAAATGGGTTCAACGGGCCCATTCCGAGTTCCTTATCGAACATCTCCGGAATTGAAAAACTCGCCTTATCAAAGAATAACTTCCATGGTTCAATTCCTTCACTTGGAAAGATGACTAATCTTCTCCAGTTCAATCTAGCCAAGAACGCTCTCATTTCCACAACAGATCTCATCCGTCGCTTTTTCGATTCTCTTACAAACTGCACCCATTTGGAGGGGTTCTCGCTGACAACCAACCGTTTAGCAGGCCAGCTCCCAACTTCAACAGGGAATCTCTCCACCCATCTCCAAGATTTTAATGTGGATGACAATCTCCTTTCAGGTTCCTTCCCACATGGCGTCCACAACTACCGCAACCTAACAATCTTAGATCTGCAACAGAATTCCTTCACGGGTAGCGTCCCCGAGTCCATTGGCATGCTCCGCAAACTGCAGAGACTCGACCTCCAAGAAAACAGCTTTGTCGGAGAAATACCAGACACTTTCAGCAATCTTACACAGCTGTATTGGCTCAATTTAAGTCATAACCAGTTCTATGGCAGGATTCCGCAGAGCATAGGTGACTGTCAGCATCTAACACTATTGGATGTCTCTGGCAACAACCTCACAGGAAACATACCCAAAGAGCTCTTCAATGCCCGGTATTTAACATCGAACTTGAGCTTAGCTCGGAACTTTCTTAATGGTCCTCTGCCGATTGAAGTGGGTAATCTGAACATGCTCGAATTCATGGACGTCTCTGAGAATGAGCTATCAGGGACTGTTCCTGTCTCCATTGGCGACTGTTCAAGCTTACAAGGTCTGAACATGGCCAGGAATCGATTCGAAGGCCTGATCCCTGAATCATTTGGCCGAGTAGGAGCCCTGGAGAGCTTGGATCTTTCATTTAATAATCTGTCTGGACAGATCCCAATGGTCTTAGAGAAGCTCAGGTTTCTGCAGAACCTGAATTTGTCTTTCAACAATCTCCAAGCAAAGGTGCCGGTCCAAGGGGTTTTCGGAAACATCAGCTGGGAATCATTGCAAGGAAATAAGGGGCTCTGTAGTGACAGCAAGGACACACAGAAGAAGCTGAGGCTGCCTGCATGCAGCAAGCATGGGTCTTCTTCTCTAGAGCTCAAAATCATTCTTCCAATTGCTAGCTCTGCGGTACTTTTATGTGTTCTCTTCTGTTTAATATCTATAGCGAATTCAAGGAAACATGAGAGTGATGTTAGAAGTTCATTGGGAGCTTTCTTCAAAGGTCGACATTGGAAAATATCATACCAAGATATTTTATATGCAACAAACAATTTTGACTCAGGGAATTTGATAGGTAAGGGAGGCTTCAGCTCTGTTTATAAAGGAATTATTAGTGGTGAAAATGAAATAACCACCACCGTTGCCATTAAGGTGTTTGACCTGAAAAAAAGCAAAGCTTCTAAGAGTTTTTCATTAGAATGCAAGGCTCTAAGGAACATTCGGCATCGAAACCTGGTCAAGATCATCACGTCCTGCTCAAGCATCGACCACAATGGAGCCGAATTTAAAGCTCTTGTTATGGACTTCATGTCTAATGGCAGTCTGGAGGAGTGGCTGCATCCGAAGGAGAGCGCGAGTATGATGAGATTGAATCTGCTTCAGAGACTGAACATCAGTATAGATGTAGCTGCCGCCATGGACTATCTACACCATGATTGTGACCCACCTGTGGGCCACTGTGATCTGAAACCCAGCAATGTGCTCTTGGATGATGAGATGACTGCTAGTGTTGGGGACTTTGGATTGGCCAGACTTCTTTTTCCTTCAGAGAACCAGAGTAGCACAGTCGAACTAAAGGGATCCATTGGCTATATTGCCCCAGGTATCATTCCGAACTCCATTGATTTTGTAGATATAAAACATGTTAAGATTGAGCCACTATGATTTTGGGCCTGTTTTTAAAATCAGGTTGAGTTTGGATCCACATCCTCAAACCATTTAGATAAAGGGTCCAATTGGATCGTGTATCAGGTACCCATATAAATAGTATAATATTATATATGGTGTATCAGGTACCCATATAAATTGTATAATATTATATATGATAGTATTTTGGTTACAATGCCGGAGACCTGTAAATAAGCTTATTCTATAGGTCATATGGCCCCCGAAAATTAGGTTGATCCAACCATCATGTCGGCCATTAAATGAAATTGGAGATTTCCATGGTTGTCCATGTTTGCTATGATGTGATGTATCCAATGATTGTAAGAGTTTAATATTATTTGGAGTATCCTATCGTCATGGGTGGAACTCTGGTAATTCATGAGTTGGATAACATATAAAAAATGTGGTGAAGCATAATGAAGAACCATGAGAAAACCTCCAATTTCATTTCATGTGGTGGGACGTGATACGTAGATTGGTATGATTTTTGGGATGTGCAACTTTGAAGATGGGGTAACCCGTTAAACTTTTTTGGATTTCATAAACACACTCGCGTTCAACTCACTCGCAATAGAATAACCTTACCCTAAAAGGACTTGCCCCGTCTCTACAATGTGTATGGCATTAGGAGTAGTTTTAAAATGGTCCATAAATCAGTCTAGGAGGAAATCGGGAAAGGATTTTTCCTAAGCATGCATACCCATATAAAGTTGGCATTTACAGTGAGGAGAAGATGAAATGGCTTCTAACCTAAAGAATGAAAGAGCAATCTCCTGTGCCTACAGGCACCTGGTGGGATTATGTTACAACTTACAACTGGCATTTTCCAAAGAATGGATTCAATAGTGAATGTCGCCCGTGTTTTAGAAATCACAACTATAAAGAAACAGTTGTGGAGCTGATGGGTACACTACGAACGCAAGTATGACAGGATCCGAGACTAGCTAGGACGTCAAATATGGTACCTGGACTAGGGTATGACCTGACATATCCAGAAATTGGTAGACCGGATACTGGCTCAGACCAGGCCCATTGACTGCTTCAGGTTAGGCTCGGACTGGAATATCACGCCTAAGGGCTGTGCCTTAGCATATAATTCAAGCCCAAAACTAATGCTCCTGGGCTTGAGCATGTTTACGATTTTTTCACATTTTTTGATTAGTTTCATTGCTTATAGTGCATCATGCTTTAAAACTGAAAAACTAAACGCCAAATTCAGCTCAACTCAAAATCCAGCCATGCCGAGTATACTCGAGGGCTCGAATAAGCAGACTTGATGAAATTCTGGTGGGCATTGCATTTCTCTTTTCTATTACCCACCAGAGTCTTGTATAGGGCTGAAAGTTGGGCGTATAAAGTTTCAAGGGGTTCCGCATCACCTGGACTGTTCAGATTTTGTGCCCAAAACCCGTGTACAAAGGTGCGCATGGGTGTGCACGCAAGTCTGAGCTGTGTGAGCCCCAACGTGATGTGTGTTGAACATCTGCCCCATTAGTCAGATGCACCATTACATGGTGGGCCACAGGCTTAAAAATCAATTCAATCCATGACTTGGGTGGGCCACACCACATACAACAGTTTAGAGGAGTTACCCTCCCATTAAAACCTTCGTAATCATTTATTGGGCCCAACGAGATGTGGTACACAAATCCAGCCTATCTATTGTGTGTGTCACACTTGGATGAGAGGTCAGACCAATTTCAGCCTCATCCAAAACTCAGGTGAGCCCCACCAAATTCTTTTATATATTTTAAGCATGTCTTTACATGGTTTTAGATGGTGTGGCCCACCTGAGTTATAGGGCTGATTTTTGGGATTTCCCATAACCTAAAGGGGATCCATTAAATGCACAGCGTTGATTTTCGACACACAACACAGTGGGGCCAATGCAACTCGACCTAAGGTCAACCTTATAGTACCATCTATGTATATATCTCAAGTGCTGTTAAGAAACTAACAAACCAACCAACTAACAGACCACTATTGTAACATTTCTCAACAGCTAATCAAGAAATCAAAGAGCTAGTTTTAGGGAATCATCGACTGAGAAATTTTTGTTAAACATAACAATAAAAATTCTCCTAAAAAGAACCAGGACTATCAATTTCTGTATAGCCATCCTCAACGAAAATATGCATGGTGTTTTTGGCACCATTTCATGCTAGTATGTCCAAGGCTCGTTGATCCAAATGATTAATCTTTTGTCATCGACCTAGATGATGTACAAGTACTACCTAGAAATCTTCATGCTGGAAGATCCTATATATAAATCTTTAGCCTTATTTTTTATATTTTAGCCATTATTGTGTTTTTTCTTTTAATCATTTATTTGTAGTACATTAGTCTAAAAACCAACCTATACCAAGATTTTCACACTCTGAGGCCATTAGATAAATGGCCTAGATCCTGCACACAAGTGTGATATTTCAAAGTGAAGGCATAGAAGGTTTTTAATCCATTATCACAGTAGCTGTAGACGAGATCCTTGTGTGTTTCCAACCGCAATAATCAGCATGGAAATTGCAGAAAGGATCCGAAGTGTTTGTTTTATGTCATCATTTGGTTCAAATTAATCAGAAATTATAATAAAATCTCCATCCTCTAAGGTTTAACCTACTGATTATCCCCTATGAAAGTTTGCAACGATTATAAACTGACTTATGTATGTCTATTTTCTTAATGGCCAGAGTATGGTATAGGCAGCAAAGCATCGACAAGTGGAGATGTTTATAGTTATGGAGTACTATTGTTGGAGATTTTCACAGGCAAGAAGCCCATAGATGACATGTCCAAGGATGGATTAAACCTGAATAAATTTGCAACTGCAGTGTTTGAGAATCGTGTTGTGGAAATTGTTGATCTGAGCCTGCTGGAAAATGATGATGATTCTGAGAGAAGTAACAGCACTAGCAGCAACACAAACAAAAACAGCAATGATCGTATTACCGGTGGAAGTAATGGAAACACGGAGAATGAGACAGAAGTAGATTGGCAGTGTAGAAAAGAAGTGTGTTTGGAAGCCCTGATAAGAATCGGTCTTTCATGTGCGGCATATTCACCAAAGGATCGTCCCAGAATGAGAGAAATTCTAATTAAAATGCACGACATAAAAGAATCATTGTTTCAGTTTGGAGGGAAATGATTTTCTTTCATGATCAATTCTTATCATGATAGTAATTTGTGGTGGATCAAGACAGCCTTAGTTTTAGGTTAATAGCTTTAAGAGAGTCTTTTTATCTTGTGGAGTTTCCTCCTAAATAATATGATGATGACAATGAAATTGTGTGCCTTTTATTGATCATGCAAAATTCTAAAACTTGTGTTAATATATGAAAGTTTGGATGGCAAATCAACATTACGGAGGAGAGTAGGATGTTTTCAACGGTAGGCTTTAAATCCTCTTTCATGCGGTGTGTTATACTTGAGCCTTCGATCTGCCCTGCGCGGATTGGGTACTAACCTGGCTGGATGGTCATGTCAGGGCCTCTGTGGGACCCACCGTGATCTATGTGTTTTATCCACACTGTCCATCTACTTCGACAGATCATTTTAGGCTGTGATGCCTAAAAGGAGGCAGATCGAAGGTTCAAGTGAAACACACCACATGAAGCAGTGGGGATTTAAAGACCACCGTTGAAATCTTCTTTGGGGCCACAGAAGTGTTGGATCAAGCATATATTTATGTTCTCCCTTAATACAGGTCTATGTGACCTTGTGAATCAGTTGGATGGAAAATAAAAACATCACGGTGAGCCGAAGGATGTTTTCAACGGGAGGCTTTAAATCCCCACCGTTTCATGTGGTGTGGTCCACATGAGTGTTCGATCTGCCTCCATTTTGGGAAGATATCCTAAAATGATCAGTCAAAGTAAATGGATGGTGTGGATAAAACATATAAATAATGCTGAGCCCTACAGAGTCCTAACATGACCGTCCCTCTGTAGCTAGGTCCTGGTGGGGTAGTTCCCAAACCGCCCTTCAGAAAGGGATTAAGCTTCCGGGCCCCTAATGTTCAACGGTAGTCATACAATCTTCACTATTTCCTGTCGTGTGACTCACATGATCTTTGGATTGCCTCATTTTTTTATTTTTTTTTATATTTTTTTATAGCACATGCCGTATGATAAACTTAACAAAACAGTCTGGATTCTGCAGAAAACCTCTCTTACATTTTTTGCATGCATGTCTCAAAATGAGTGGGCAAAACAGATGAACCGGGTAAATTTCTCACAAACAGAATGGTTGGCCCCACCTAGCTTCCAACCCCAGGCCACTTAGCCATAGCGACAGCTGATCACAGCCCCGGTGCCCATGTTCAAATGGCCTGACTAGGACTAGTGGGACTCACCCGTGATGTTTGTGTGAAATCCACTTTGTTCATCCGTTCGGCAGCTCATATCATGACATAAGACTAATCAGGGAGATCCAAAACTCAAGTGGGTGAGACGACCGGAAACAGTGGGAAAGGGAGCAAGGTTCAAACCTTTTTGATGTATATATGCCACCCAAACCGTTCGTAACACAGCCCAACCCTTCATAAGGTCATTCCCACTAAGATGAAGTGAAAGCACATAAATATTAGCCCAATCCAAAAAGCTTCTGTGGTCCCACAAATGTTTCAACGGTGTGGATACAATCTCCACATTTTTTGTCGTGTAGCCCACTTAAGCTTTGGGTCTACCTCATTTTTGGGCCATGACTTGAAATGAAACAAATGGACGTTTTGGATTTGACAGGAAACATCTCTGCCCCAGTGAATCTTTCAATACATGGAGCACTCAAGGCTTAGCATGCTTAACATCAATCACTACCACCTCAGGCATAGCAAGAACCTGTGCAACAAAACCAACTAGCTAGCCTAGCCAGTATGACACAGTCCTAAACTGCCCTTCGAACACTCCGCTCATAATTTCAGTGTTATTGGCACTCCACAACTCCAAAATTAGCTCATGCTATATGCAACCATGGTCGTATGCACATTGTATAACATCTAGCCTAAACACTAGACGCGTCACAATCCCAGCGCCATATTCGGTTCTAACCTTCAATCAGCACTATATGCAATGTTGCACTCCCGGTGCTAAGCGTGCAACATCTCCAATGATGCAGCACTACCACCCATGCTATCATAGGTGCAATTCACATCTCCTAATGCACTTATGTGCCCTATCTCTGGGCACACATATGCATGTGTTGTGTCCTCTCATAGGCTGCCTTACATCATGTTCATGTACATGTCCCAACTTGTGACTGCTTAAACATTTCCAACTGAAAATGAATTTGTTGTTGTATACCCCACTGATCATGCACAAACATAAGAGTAAAGGGAATCACATTAATTCTTACCCTGGGTTTAGGAAGATTGAAATTTGTATAACAATATCATATTTATCTTGATTCTCTCTTTCGGTTATTATATTTAAATTTAAATAGTTTTTTAATTCAGTTGTTATTAAATAAGAGTATTTAGAAGTGCAGAATAAAGAGTAGTGTATCCTTGAGAAAGCCATTGAGGAAAAATTAAAGAACCAAGAAGGCCCACCACCCTCAAAAGTAGTTTCTTACCCCTAATTTCCTATTCTTTTTTCTCTATATTTTCCTGAGATATTTACATAAATTCGGTATCAGAGTCGGCAATCTTTGGATTGTTCACAGCTATTGTTAACCATGTTTTCCAATGTGGAGCTTGCACATGAGGTCAGCAATCTTCGTGGTCAACTACATGAAATGTTAAATTGTTTTAAACAGATTGCTTCTTCCGTGCAACTCATGCAAGAAGAGAGTCAAATGGAGTTATAGCTGAATTCAGGGGTTTACAACGAAATCAGGCATACCATCGATTGGTTAAGCTTGGTTTTCTTAGATTTGATGGTCACGATCCAGCCAGCTGGATCTACACAGTCGAACAATATCAAGAGTTCAACCAAATTTTAGACGATCAAATGGTGGGGCTACCTGTGATTCATATTTCTGATGATGTCATTTCATGGAATTAGTGGATAAAGAAGATTATCAATGAAATGAACTTAAGTCAATTTACTCGTGCCCTTTGTGTAAGCTTCGGTCCGGTGAATAGTGAAGACCCTAGTGGCAAGTAATCTAAGCTACAAACCATGCACCACAATTTGAAATTATCAATCCCATTTAAGAGATTAGCAAATTGAGCGATTGCCCGAATCTTTTTTAATTGAGTATTTCATTTTGAGGTTGCTTGAAGATATTCAAGTAGGGGTTAAATTCTCTCAACCATCCGCTTTTGTAGAAGCATTCCAAACGGCGGCTTCCATCAACAAAACTTTATATACCAATGGCTCACAACCTTCTACCTTATGACGACTTCCTCACACAATGATGGCATATCGCCTATTAAGCAGTTGACTTCACAAGAAATGCAAGAACATAGAATACATAAACCATGCTATAATTGCGACGAAAATTTTAGCATAGGTCATCAATGTAACGCACAATTAACTATTCTCATGGAGTCTGAAGAAGATGTAGTGGAGGAAGAACCCGTCATAAAAGTTGGCATCACCTAAGGATCCTAATTTTTTAAGGGGTGGGGAATGTCGCACACCCCGCTGATCATGCACACTAGTAGTAAAGGGAATCACCTTGATTGTTATCCTGGTTTTCTCTTCAGGTTATTCCCTAGGTTTAAAAAGTTTGAAGTTTGAATAAGATTATTACATTTACCTTGATTCTCTTTTTTAAGTTGCTATATATATATATATATATATATATATATATATATATATATATATATATATATATATATATATTTAAAAATTAGTTGTTACAAGATAAGAATAGTTATATATGGAGAATAAAAGTGATGTATTTCTGAAAAAGAAATTAAGGAAAAATCAAAAAATGAAAACCACCATCCTCAAAGGGGTTTCTTTACCATTTTTTATTCTTTTCTTTTTCTATGTTTTCCTGAGATATTTATATAAATTCGTGATACAAGTTGAGCATCTTATTGAAAATTGCCTAACAAAAAATTCTTCGTAACCCTTGACGTGATAACACACTGCATACACGTGTCAAATGCGACACCTGAAGTGAAAAGTAAATATCCCCAAGAAATGAAGAACAATTTCACCCTTTTCAATGCAAGCCACATACCTACATGTGCACATCACGGTTTTCCATCATGCCACATAAGAAGTTACAGGAATCCCCTATATAGAGAATTTTTGTCCTACTGATGCCCAAATTACATCCTCCTCCTTTCGATCCAGTGGTTTGGTCATAGTCCCACCCCCAGTTCACAGCTGTCCCGGTACCCAAATGACATAATCCTTTTTTTAATCCACTAGTTGGCTCAGTACCACCAGGCTAGGCAATTCCCGTTCATCCCAATACCTAAATGATATCATCCTCTTTTCAATATACCATTTGAGTCATAGTCCCACCATGCACGGCAATTCACGTATGTCCCAATACCCAAATTACATCATCCTCAGTTCGGAGACACTGGTTGTGTGAAGCGCATGTACACATGAGTTGACGTATGTGAGGAGCTTGAAGATTGATAGTGTCACATACATGTTCTCAAATATGAAGGTTAAACATATAGAACATTTACCTCATGCAAATATCACGTTCCAACTTGCACCGTACAAATGTTTTAGTCTGCATATAGTCTAGTCTTTTCAACCTTTTTACTAACGATAGACCATCCTTGAGTGACAGTCATATTGACTGTACATGTTGTATTAATTTTCCTTTCCTTAAATATGCCAAAAAAAAAAAAAAAAAAACAGGATTGAAAAACCACCAGCATGGTTTCATGTGGTATAGCTTTTATATTACGACCTTGATTGCATCCGAATAGCCCCTCGAGAGTGAAATAAAGGATAACATCAATCAACAGAAGTGAAGGAACAGCCAAATTAGGAGATAAATTCTTCAAATAAACTAATATAACCATATAAGATCATAAATACGTACATAGAACTCCCACATATAAAGAATACCTACCAAGATAATATGCTTAGACAACAAGGACCCATTTGGACATCACATTTGTCAATCCAGGATTAGCCAATACAGGACCCAAACAGCTCCAATGCATAACATCCTACATCCACTCTTAGCAGGGAATAAATAAATAAATAAATAAAACTCATTGCTACATAAAAACTTAGAAAGTTAAAAATCTATGAAAATAAAGCATAAAAATCAACCAGCAGAAATCAGGGAAAATCAAATTAGGAAACGAATTGTGAATACGTACAGAGCTATTTAATTGATATGGACAATTCCTAATAGAAGTTTGTTTTCTTGGAAGAAACAAATGTGATTCAGATAACTGCTGAGCAAAAGAATTCCATATTCGATTAGGATCAGAAGGAAAACAAATAAATCAACCCAAAACCACCCTACAGTTTACAACAAGTTGAGCAGAACTTGTTGCCACCACTCTGTTGCCACAAATTGATGATATCAGCGGCCTGAGTAAGAAGGATAATCATCCTCTTATGAGAAATCCATGGCTTATTCTCTAGTTTAATTTTGAGTTCTTCCCATGCATCTTTTCTTGGCCAGAAATAGCAAGGACTGAGAGGGATGGTGCCATGGCCCGGTATGACCTGATCAAGGGCAAGACCAATGTTCTTCTCCAGCCAAATGAATTTCAGAACCAGCCTTGGTTTCTCAATCGGCTTCACTACCACCCCAAGCTTCTGTAAATACAAGTAAAATAACACAGAGGAAAAGGACACATGAGAACACCAGTAAGATTTCAAGGAACAGAGGTAATTGAATGAATGAACAGAATTAAGAAAAGAAATTATATGGCATTGAAAAAAGTTTAAACCTAATTGAACTAGATAAAAGGCAAGTGTGATAGGTCAAAGAGATGAAGACAGAAGGAAACCAATAAGAACAGATTATCAGAATTGTCAACCTTCTGTGTTTCATGGTGGATGGGCCACGATCAAATAATCACACAGAATGGATGATCCTAACCAATGATATGTGGAGTTGATTGTGAACTGATGGAAATTTAATTTATAAACAGTCAGAATCAACTGTTTGTTATGGGGCCCAGGACATGGACAGGTATGGTCATCTGATAATCTATGCATGAAGGCCCCAATGGCGTGATGCATGCTACAGAGCTATATCAACCAAACAAATATGATTAGAAACAATTCAAAAAAAAAAAAAAAAAAAAGAAGTAAACAAATAAATTGAAAAAAAAAAAAAAAAAAACCTGAAATGGTTAAGTGATTTAAGCAAACCACCAGTCCCTGTGTCCCACATGGTCAGATGTGTGGGCCTCACATGGCCACACATGGCTCCACATGGCCCATACATATGGTAGTAGGGCTTGGACCTTTCCATTTGTTTAATGTTTAAAACAAATAGGGAAGAAGTCTAAACTATCCTCACTTTTGGGCCGACTAGTGATTATTGCTTGAGAGCCTTCTGGTCCTTTCACCTTTAGGGTTTAGTCATTTGTTTCAAGATATAAATAAGCCCCTCTTGGGAATGTGATTCAACTTATGTAATGATTTATTTTTATTTTTTTCACTTTTTTACCAATAAAAAGTGGTTTATATATATATATATAGAGAGAGAGAGAGAGAGAGAGAGAGAGAGAGAGAGAGAGATAATTCTTGGTGCGTTGTTGGTGGCATGGCTTGCCTCTTTATCTTACAATGTGTTGCTAGATCTTTCCCTTTCATCCACATTCTTAGTTTTTTTTTTTTTTTTGATTGAGAGAACTCTTGGTGCGTTGTTGGTGGCATAGCTTGCCTCTTTATCTTACCATGTGTTGCTAGATCTTTCCCTTTCATCCACATTCTTAGTATTTTTTTTTTTTTTTTTTTTTTTGGGAGGTGTCTGTGTGTCTGTCTGCCTGCCGAATCATGAGAAGGCTGCCATCAACCTAGATTTTTCTTCTTCTTTTTTATTTTAAATCAAGATGGTGTAGGGTTTAGGATCAGATATTTGGATTAGGCAAATCAGGGTAGAGAGGGAACCAGGCGTTGCATTCATCAGTACTGGAACAAGTTCCTCTTTTTTCCATTGCTTTTCTTTCCAATCCCCAAAACTCTAGCCATCCCTCTTTCCCATCCCCAAAAATCTAGCCGGCCCTCTTTCCCATCCCCAAAATTTATCCCTAACCGTTTCTTTCCATCTCCAAAACCCTAACAGCCACTTCTCCATTTTAATCGGAGTCTTTGCTGCCACCTAAAAGACCCGATGTCTAATTTCCTTACACCCACCAATCCTTTGATCCATCACATGCAACTCCATATCAATTCTTAAATCTACACCATAGTTGATGTAGAGCGGGTCGCGGACAATTTCATGGCCAAGATGGATCAGAAAAGGCACGGTCGGCGACAGAAGTGATCCGGACCATCTGACCTTAGATCGGGCGTATCTCACAATCCGGAATGAGTTATCCGACGTAAAATATATGATTTTGGGGTAGAACGAGCTACTTTAGCCAACCAACCCAGCCACGCCGGGTTGTGCAGCCTGGATCTACGAGAAACCCCCTGATCGATGGTCGTTTCCTCGTTTTAATTTTGTTTTTACTATAAATAGTAAGTTTTAGTTTGAGTATAACTTTTCATCCGTTGGGCTTTAGGAGTTGTGTCCAACATGAAAAGTGCTTAGGATAATTAGGAGAACAGTTTGGTGAAGCCAAATAGGACACTTACTATTTTTAGCCGAAAACCCTGCGCACTAGTAGACATTATGACCGTCTATAAATAGTAAGTTTACTATTTATAGTAAGTTGCGAATTCTAGGAGTTTTAGTTGTAGTTTGAGTCTGATTTCTTTCTTATTGCTTGGTTCCCTTATTTAAAGGGTTGTGAACTCGATTTCGGAAATTCATCAATTAATTTCGAATTTATTAGAATTTATTTCTATCTTCCTGCTTTCTTTCCTCGTGGATTCGAGAAGTCTCTGTGAGGAGTCCAGAGAAGCTCCGTGGATTCAGAGTAGTTATCTTTGAGGAAGACGGTGATCGACCTCATCATGTTCATCCCTGCGTCAATTTAGTATCAGAGCGAGGTTTTTCCTCGGGCCAATGGCAAACAACGAAGGTATGAATCAAAATCCTGTGGACGGTGATCCAGGGATTCGTTATCTTTCGGAAATAATGGAAGCTTTCCATCAGGAGAGTCAATTGACCATGCAAGGGCTGCAGGCAACCCTCGACCGTCTTGCGGATGCGCTACTTCCGCCCTGAGCCCTAAGCGGTGCTCCACCACCTATGGTCGCCCCACCACCCATGGTTGTTGTACGACGTGACCCTGATTATCGCAGAGCACTACCAGCGGTAAATCGTAGGGCTACACTAGATGATTCTAGTTCCAGTAACGAGGACATTAATGAGGATTTTGATCGACGACCAATCCATGGAGGCGATCGTCTAGATCGTGCTGAAAGAGACTATCGAGGTAAGGCTGAACTTCTTAGTTTTAACGGTTTATTACGTATCGAAGATTTTCTCGATTGGCTAGCCGAAGTAGAGAGATATTTTGATTATATGGATGTGCCAGATCATAAAAGGATAAAATTGGTAGCGTTTAAATTAAAATCTGGTACTTCTGCATGATGGGAACAATTGCAACTCTCATGAGTCTGCCAGAACAAGGCACCCATCGCATCATGGCCTCGGATGAGACGTCTTCTTCGTTCACGATTTCTCTCCAGTGATTATGAGCAGATATTATTCCAGCAATACCAGAATTGCCGACAAGGAAATCGAACTGTTACAGATTACACTGAAGAATTCCAACGGTTGGCTACACGAAACGATTTGTCAGAATTTGAGTCACAGAAAGTGGCACAATTTATAGGTGGGTTGCGACCGGTAATTCAGGATCGAGTTCAGATGTACCCAGTCGGGACCGTAGATGAAGCAGTTCAATTGTCAGGAAGGGCAGAAAAATAGCTTGCAAGAGCTCCTGCTCGTCCCTATCCTTCAAATCGACCCCCTATGACAGGTCCCACACAGGATCCAGTACTGGCTCGAGGAAAAGATCCGGTAGGAGAACGTTCTCAACCTCCTCCACCGGCGAACCGTGATACGGGGAGCGGACCATCCAGACCTCAACGGGCAGCACCCACAACAGCGGGCCCGAGTAGGATTCCGAATCCTTATGCTCGGCTAAGGCCGAACACTTATTACCGTTGTGGCCAACCAGGCCACTTATCAAACACTTATCCTCAACGTCCGGCAGCACACTTGACTATAAACGAAGGGGGCACTGAAGATGAGGCCGCAGAAGAAGATCATGGCTTTGATGAATATGAACAAACTACTGAAGAAATAACAGGTGGCGATGAAGTGACAGGCGAGGATCGTGACGAATCTCTCGTTGTGAGGCGACTACTGTATACCCCACGAAAGGAATTACATCCACAGCGGCACAATATATTTCGTACTCGGTGCACAGTCAACGGAAAGGTCTGTGATGTGATCATAGATAGTGGTAGCAGCGAGAACATCGTCTCAAGAGTGATGGTGGATAAGTTGCAGCTACCAACGACGAAACATCCCTCCCTGTACTCAATTGGCTGGATAAAAAAAGTGAACGAGTCCAAGGTAACTGAACAATGCACTATCTCGTTTTCAATTGGTAAACATTATAAGGATCAGATACTTTATGATGTGGTTGACATGGAAGCCTGCCATATGCTACTCGGTCGACCCTGGCAGTCGGACCGTGATGCGACCCATCGGGGGCGAGATAATGTCTACATATTCGTCAAGGATAGTTGAAAAATAATCCTTGCTCCTATGGCACCATAGAACCACCCTGAAGCCTCTAAAGTGGAGGGCAGTTCTCTTTTGACCATTCGGGATTTCATGGAGTCCAAGGAAACCGGCGAGGTATATGCTGTAGTGGTGAAGGGTGAGAAAGAGGAACCCTCAAACATCCCTCCAAGCTTAAGACTGTTACTAAATGAATTCAAAGAAGTCTGGCTTGAAGATTTACCTGATGGATTGCCCCCCATGAGAGACATCCGACATCACATAGACCTCGTCCCTGGGGCTAGCCTGCCCAATCGCCCTCATTATTGGATGAGTCCGAAAGAGTGTGAAATACTTCAGGGGCAAGTGGAGGAATTGATCCGTAAGGGTCTATTGAGAGAGAGCATGAGCCCATGTGTTGTACCTGCATTATTAACGCCAGAAAAAGATGGAAGCTGGCGCATGTGTGTTGACAGTCGAGCAATTAGCAAAATTACTATTAAATATCGGTTTCCAATACCACGGTTGGACGACATGCTCGATATGTTAGGATGGGATAAAGTGTTCTCTAAACTCGATCTAAAGAGCGGGTACCATCAGATTCGTATTCGACCCGGTGATGAATGGAAAATGGCATTCAAGACAAAGGAAGGGTTGTATGAGTGGCTGGTCATGCCTTTCGACTTATCGAACGCACCAAGTACTTTTATGCGTTTGATGAATCAAGTTTTAAAACCGTTCACTAGCCGATTTGTGGTAGTATATTTTGATGACATATTGATATATAGTCAGGATGAGGCGGAGCACAAGAAACATCTCAGGCAGGTGCTGCAGGTCCTACAAGATAACAAGTTGTACCTCAACTTGAAAAAGTGTAGCTTTTTAACTGACAGCCTGTTGTTTTTAGGATTTCTTGTAACGTCCACAGGCATTCGGGTGGATGATGAAAAGGTGCGAGCTATTAGGGAATGGCCGATCCCGACAAACATTCATGAGGTGAGGAGTTTTCACGGATTAACAACTTTCTATCGTCGATTTGTGCGAGATTTTAGCACCATAGTTGCGCCAATAACAGACTGCATGAAAAAATGGCCGTTCCAGTGGACCGATAAAGCTGACAAGAGCTTTCATGAGATCAAGCATCGTTTATCTACAACACCGGTCTTGGTGCTTCCTAATTTCGATAAATTATTTGAGGTGGAGTGTGACGCTTCATATGTTGGAATAGGAGGAGTATTATCACAGGAAGGCATACCGGTAGCCTTCTATAGCGAAAAGCTCAGTGAAGCTCGAAAGAAGTGGTCGACTTACGAGCTTGAGTTGTACGCAGTTGTTCAAACGCTGCGACATTGGCGGCATTATCTGATTCAAAGGAAGTTTGTTCTGTACACCAACCATCAAGCATTAAAGTTTATTAATAGTCAGACTAACGTGACTCGTGTGCATGCTAGATGGGTTACGTTTTTACAGAAATTTACGTTTGTTCTAAAGCATAAGTTAGGTCAGCAGAATAAGGTGGCTGATGCACTTAGCCGTCGTGCGTCACTACTTGTTACGGTGAACAATGAGGTGGTCAGCTTTGACTGTCTCAAGGAACTATATGTCGAGGATGAAGACTTCAAAGATTCTTGGTTGAAGTGCCAAGAGGGTCACCCTAGTGACTTTCATATATAGGATGGTTTTCTCTTCAAAGGGAATCGATTGTGCATCCCCCAAAGTTCTCTAAGGGAGCAGATTATTCAGGAATTATATGGAGGTGGCCTCGGTGGACACCTTAGGCGAGACAAGACGCGAGCTCTTGTGGAAGAGGGGTATTAGTGGCCGCAATTAGTACGTGATGTGGGAAGAGCCGTACAACGTTGTCATATTTGTCAGACCTCCAAGGGACAATCTCAGAATACGGGCCTCTACACCCCGTTACCTGTGCCTGACGGTCCTTGGGAGGATTTATCAATGGACTTCGTGCTTGGTCTTCTATGAACAAAACATGGCATGGATTCGGTGTTCGTAGTGGTCGATCGTTTCTCCAAGATGACGCACTTTATCCCATGTAAGAAGACCCTTGATGCAACACATGTGACGAATTTATTCTTCAGGAAGGTCGTACGGCTACACGAGGTCCCTAAGACCATTACTTCTGATCGTGACACGAAGTTTATTAGCCACTTTTGGCGGACTTTGTGGACTCGATTCGATACACGACTTCAATTCAGCAGTGCTTACCACCCACAGACTGATGGGCAGACCGAAGTTGTGAATCGCACTTTGGGAAACCTCCTTCGATGTATTTCAGGAGAGAAACCGAAGCAGTGGGATTTGGCCTTGTCTCAAGAAGAGTTTGCATTCAACAACATGGTGAACCGCTCGACAGGAAAATCTCCGTTCCAGGTTATTTACGGACGAGTACCTTGCCACACACTAGACTTGGTCCCTCTGCCCAAGCTCCCAGGCATGAGTATTGCAGCAGAATATATGGCAGACAGGATCATGGGTATTCATGCGGAGGTGCAGACTAAGCTACATGCCTTCAATGAAAAGTATAAGGAACAAGCAGACAAGCATCGTCGACAAAAGGTGTTCGAGGTGAGCGACCAGGTGATGGTCCATTTGTGAAAAGAAAGATTTCTGACCGGGACATACAACAAGCTGAAGAATAAGAAGATTGGACCGGTACCGATCATCCGAAAGATCAATGACAATGCTTATGTTGTTGATCTTCCAGATGACATGGCGATCTCACGGACTTTCAACGTTGCGGACCTGACCGAGTATCATGAACCAGCGCAGGAGGAGAACTCGAGGACGAGTTCTTTTCAAGTGGAGGGGACTGATGTAGAGCGGGTCGCGGACAATTTCATGGCCAAGATGGATCAGAAAAGGCACGGTCGACGACAGAAGTGATCCGGACCATCTGACCTTAGATCGGGCGTATCTCACAATCCGGAATGAGTTATCCGACGTAAAATATATGATTTTGGGGTAGAACGAGCTACTTTAGCCAACCAACCCAGCCACGCCAAGTTGTGCAGCCTGGATCTACGAGAAACCCCCTGATCGATGGTCGTTTCCTCATTTTAATTTTGTTTTTACTATAAATAGTAAGTTTTAGTTTGAGTATAACTTTTCATCCGTTGGGCTTTAGGAGTTGTGTCCAACATGAAAAGTGCTTAGGATAATTAGGAGAACAGTTTGGTGAAGCCAAATAGGACACTTACTATTTTTGGCCGAAAACCTTGCGCACTAGTAGACATCATGACCGTCTATAAATAGCAAGTTTACTATTTATAGTAAGTTGCGAATTCTAGGAGTTTTAGTTGTAGTTTGAGTCTGATTTCTTTCTTATTGCTTGGTTCCCTTATTTAAAGGGTTGTGAACTCAATTTTGGGAATTCATCAATTAATTTCGAATTTATTAGAATTTATTTCTATCTTCCTACTTTCTTTCCTCGTGGATTCGAGAAGTCTCTGTGAGGAGTCCAGAGAAGCTCCGTGGATTCGGAGTAGTTATCCTTGAGGAAGACGGTGATCGACCTCATCACGTTCATCCCTGCATCAATAGTCATGATCAGCATTCATAGGCAGTGTAGATCAATCGGATTTGTTGATCCCTGGCATGATCACTGATTTGATCAAGGTCATCATTCAAACATTGCCTAAAAATCGTATAAGACATCCGTGGCCAAATCAACAGTGGGATCTACCCATATTCAAGATTGGCATTCATATGTTGTCCATAAATCTGCTTATTTGAGACCATATCAATGATTGGATCTAGCCCATATCAATGATTGGATCTTGTTCCCAAATTGGATTTTCTTACCCATCTGCCCTGAAATTCAAATATTTTTGTATGTGACCTTCAAGTCGGATCATGATCCATAACCAATCAATAGTCAGATCTGCCCTAAATTACATATAGCGGCTACAAGAAGAAGGATTTTTATATATACCCAAAAAGCGCCGCTGTTTTATTTTAGCAGCCCTAGAAAAGCACCGATAAATGTGGATGTCGATAAAAGTTCGGCGCTAGTATACTTTCGCAGCGCTTGTCCGAGCGCCGCTAATATTATATCCTTTTGCGGCGCTCATTCTGATTTAGCCGGTGGTTTTGGTGACCGCGGTACTTCTAACATAAGCGCCGCCAGAATTGTAAAAAGCGCCGAAAGTCTGTACAAGTGCCACAAAAGTACTATTTTTGAACACTTTTTCACAGAAAAGCGCCGGTAAAGTCTTTGTATAAATTTGAAATGCCCCGGTAGGCCAATAATGCAATTGAAAACCCTGTGGTTTTTTTAATATTTGAAACATTAAAAATGATGCAATATAATAAAAACTAAATATTAAATAAAATTTATATTACTTCATAATAAAAAAAATATAACATTTATTACAATAAATTAAAAATGGTCTTGAATAAATAAATAAAAATAAATCCTCTATATGGTCTACTCGTAGCACGAGTGGTGTCAAAAGGCTGAAGTGCTTGCCTAAATTTAGGCACAATTGATTAAAATCCTACACACAAGGAAAAAAAAAAAAAAGAGTCAAAAAGTAGCATTCAATAAATTGATGCATGGAAAATAATCAATCATTTGATCTTATCCTTAAAAAGTCAAAGAGCTGTTAATTCTAAAAGAAACAATGGTATGATATAAATCAAGCTCAGTGCTGGGGACAGTCAACAAACTACAAACCAAATGTTGATTCAGCAGGTTGCTGAGATTTCAAATAGTTGTAGTATGCCACAAGAGTTCCATGTACATGTACATTAGAAAGTCGGTTAGTAGAACAAATGCCCATGGGACAATTTCATACCCATGGGACAAATCTCTTTTTAAAGAATATTAGAATAGATGCCAAAAGCGAGTTACATGCAATTTACAAAAATTAACAGAATTTATTCTGTACAATTCTAACTTACAAGTTTGTGAGATTTAGTAGTATGAAGACTAAAACCCAACAACCAAATTCCTTGTCTAACCAAAAAAGTCCTAGTAAGAAAAGATAACATTATAATTGTAGATATGCTGCAGAAGAGCTATGAATAGAGGGAAAAAAGCTTAAGATGAATGTTTTACATACCTCAAGGGGCATAAGAGCTATTGGAATAAATACATTAAAAGAAAGATACTAAAAAGACACTAATCCTAGAAATCCATAGCTGGTATACCAAGAGCTTTCATGAATAGAACTTTTTAAAATAAAAAAAAAAATTAATAAATAAATTCTGTTTTTGAGGGCCTGATTTCTTACCCAAGAACATGGCAGCCTCCATCATAAACAGCTTGGGATATCAAACCCATCAATCCCACACTCCCTCATAAACCAAATCTATCGTTCTCTTCACCTGAAGTGCCACACTCAAAGAAACAATTTTTTTTAAAAAAAAAATCCATAAAATCTCATTAAAAAAATACAACAAAAACATACCACATCAATCAACTCTCTTTTACACAATTCAACCAATAAAAAGAAAAAAAAAAAGCTTCAAAAATCAAAACATGAGAATGAAAAATCTCTAAACAAGCATTGAAATTTCTCCATTTTATCTCTGTTGGGTTTTTAGTTTGTAGGAGGTAGAGTTTTATATTGAGAAACTGGGCTCAAATATCATTGAATACTCAAAATATACAAGGTCTGTGACCTTTTAGCCATCTTTCACAGTTAATTCACGAACAAGCAAACAAATGAAAAGTAAAGAAAAGAAATCAAAATTACAGCTTCAGCAATATCCTACCAAAATTCAGGTTTGAAAATCTAGTAAGTTAGAATCCAAATCCATGCAGCCAAACGACATCTAATAATAAAACAAAAAAACGGGATAGTCAAGTGTAATTACCAGCTTCCTCTGCTATTGACTTTGCGATGCTCTGCGATTGAATTTCATTGTAGCCTACACACAAAAATATATGAGTGATGCCAAAAGTGTATGATTATCAAAGCTTATGCACTGTCATAGCATGAGCACCCATGAAAGACAACAGTTCTTACATTATATATATATACATATATATATATATATATATATATATATATATATATATATATATATATATATATATATATATATATATATATATATATATATGTATGTATATATAATTTCTTTCACCTGATCCTCATACTGCTTCGCTCTATTGAAAATAAGCTTTTGGAATATAATGTAAAGCTTATTTTCATGGAAGATGAAAATTGTAAAAGACTAAATATTCCTGCCAACCTCATTTACACCTTCACTGCTGAAGGATGCACCATCACAGTAGTGAACCTTGACTCTATTCCAATTGTAAAAATCTGAGAAAATAATAAATGTCACCTAAAATAAGAACAAATTCCAATAATACCACCAAAATCTCAACCCTAATTCCTTCCGGAAGAATGACTGTACATTGAATTCAATTTTTGACAAAGAAAATAAACAATGAATGCAGTCATAGACAAACCGAGATTTTCTTCAGCTTTATTGCTCAAAATTCCAATAAATTGTACCACCCTCTCCATTTGATCTGAAGAACCAAGCATGGATGTACATGTCATCTAAAACATCAGAGAGATGATTATTCACACCATAATGGATGTCATGTACAATTCATTTCTATAATTTCATGGATCAGAGGTTATAATTGTTCAACCATTCTGATTTTTAGAATGTAGCTTAGTGACCATTTCACAATTTAATTGATTCAATTTGAGTTAACAGTTTAAAGGCGTACAATTTCTGAGTACCTATGTTTGAAGAGTTGTACACAATCTAAATATCAAATAAATGCTCTAAATATGATGAGTGGGAATATGGAATGCATTTCAGCATTTCAAAATGGAATAAGGCAACCAAGTTCCATGCCAGATACAAAGTGCTTCCACATAAAAAGCCCAAATACGTTCATATGCAATTTAGTCTATGTCCAAGGAAGTGAAGCATGTTAGAAGTGAATCAGAAGTAAAAAGTAAAAAAGAAATACTTACTGCATTTTCCTCATCTGGATCATTCCGGAAGACAGAGAACAGTGGAGCCAAAACTTCATTCATTCCTTGTACGTATCTTATACCAGGATTTATCTTTGCAAACACAATCAATATGTGCCCTAATGCTTCCTGAAATACAAGAAACAATTGAAGTTAACTCAGCTAAATCAATATAATTCCTTAAGCCCTGTTGCCATGCTATAATACTGGATAGTTGGAATGAAGGTAATCCCAACAATTCAAGTAGGGAATTAAATGAATGCATTTGGGGGAACTAAGGAACTGTGTTGGTTAGGAGTAGTCAATGCTAGTTGAAGGCTCTAAAAAGAGCAACAAGAAGGCCAAAAGGAAATGGGTGGAGGTAGTATGAAAAGATTTGATGACCTATGGTTTAACTACGGATGTGGTCCTTGATAGAGTGAAATGGTAGATGATCCTCAATAAAAGACAGCCAGTAAGCAAGATGCTTCCATATAAGATTAAACAATGCCATAGTACCTGACGCTGATGATGCAGACCAATAGAATCAACACATTTAATTGCTAAAATAACACAAACCATGAAAAGCTACAGTCAACGGAAAGACCAGTCCAAGTTCACAGTACTGCTGGCAACCATGAACAACATTTCTACACAAAAAACACATCATTACTTACCAATGACCATTTTTTGATTATTCTGCTAAGGTTGCTGGTAATTGAGGGGCGTCCTGAAAAGTCAAAAACTATCAAGGCAACAAATGTTATAACTTGAATTCCATTACATCTATTGGCCCCACATTGATGCATGTGTTTTATCCACGCTCGTCCATCCATATGCACCCTTCACACATGACATTCAAGTGTACAAGTGACCAATATCAGTTATGAATCTGGTTCATTAATTTTTGGAGAATTGGATTCTAGCCCTTAAATGGGTATTCAAAAGCAGTCCAAAACTTCCAATCCAAATCGCCCTAGAATCAATCCTGACCACTTAAACTACATGCAACCCAAGAAAAAAAGAAAAAAAAAAAAAGGAACAGAAGTCTACTTTACAGAATGTATACTTCAATTTATCAAAATCTACCAAGTAATAGGCATGTAGGCACAGTTTTTCAATGAGAAGTAGGAAAATGTGTGTTTGTAATAGATCATAAAAGAGATATTATAGGCTGAAATTTTCAAATCAATTAGTTCAGAAGAACTTATTTATCAACCAACCCAAAAAGGGTAATCTGAAAATAATACAATAGAGAATTGTAATATTGCCAAAAGGAAAATGCAAGAGGACATGCCCAACTGGAAATAGAGCACAAGTCTGTTATGTGAAAGTCAAAGAACAAAAAACAAAAGAAAGCAACATCTAGTCTCAATCAGGCCCAACATATGTGAGATAGGAAGAGAAATTGAGAAAGAGAGACAGAGAGGGAGAAAGAGACCTAATACAACCAATCTGCTCTATGTGATTTTTGGGTCACAACCAATCTGCGGGGCTCACAATTCGAACGGTTTTGATTGACGTTCACAACCAAGATGCATGACCCACATTGATACTTGTGTGTGGCATCCGCAGCATAAAATTTGTGGGCCACACCACTGAGAACAATGGGGGAGATGCCCATCATAAGTTTCTGTTTGAGGCTTTGGATGAGTTGATTTTTAAGATGTACAATGATACTAGATGGACTGAGTGGCTGCCGCATCTACAAGTCAATGGACCCAGCAAAACTGAGGTGTTTTAGCCTCTGCTTACAATAACAGGAAACAAGAAACTATATGTAGAAAACTGTTTTGTGCTTTTGTACAATTTACCAATAAGAGAAATATGCTCAGCTGCAAATATTAATCAATCAAGATTAATTGACAATTACAGATTGATCAATTCGAAGCAAAGCTTCTTTCGCTTTAAGTGATTAATAACTATAAAGCAACAAATTTCTGGAATTAATTGTACAAAAAATTTATGTCCATTGTTTACCATTCAATAGTTAACTTGGTAAGCTCTTTAGGCCTGTTTGGATTGGTAGAAAATAATTTTCATTAGAGGAAAGAAAAATGATTTCCTCTTATACGACAATTCCCCTCGTTTACTCTAAGCTAAGATGGGTGAGGAAACCAAGTTTCATTTCCTCATATTTTCTCAAACAAGGGAAAATTTCTCCCTTTCTAACAGACAGCTGTCAATCTTAAACTACTTGGGGGGTGTTTGGTGTTGAATTTTATATTTCTTGTCTTAGTAATTCTCTGGATTTTGCCAAAAAGAAAAAGGAAAAAAAAGTTGGTTCATACATTTTTGTTTCTTTTTAACATTTTCACCTTTTACTCAAAATTTACTCTAGCTTTTGGCTGAAAATTAGAAAACAAAAAGAATTTAAACAGAAAGTTTGACTTTTCCTAAGTTTCTCTAAAAATCTTGATGTATGAACCAAACACAAGGGAATGAAAAACATAAAGAATTTAAATAAACATCTACATTGTTCCTAAGTTTTTTTTTTTTCTGAAAACTCCTATGATGAACTAAACAAAATTTAATCATACCAAATAATGTTACTAATTAAGAATACATGTAAAAATAAAAATAAAATAAAAAAATCTCACTAAGGGCCTACAAGGATAGCAACATGCTAGGTTTACATGCATCCGGCTTGAACCCATCTGGTTCAGATTTATCATTGCTCATATCTAGTAAAGCATATAACCATATTGCCCAAATAATGTTCAGTTCAAGTACTCCAAATTTTACACATTGCACAAGTGCACGCCCACAACAATAATTACCAGAACAATAATTAATACATATTCTGAATATGTGCTGGTAGGTGTATATGTAGGTTTGGCATTTAGTATTCCCTATATACCTTCTTTCATCTACGTCCAAGTTACAACTACTTAAATGCAGCAAAACATGCATTTGAAATAACCATATAGTCTTCCAAACAACAATCAGTTCCAAACAGCATACCCAGATCCAAACATGATTAAGGAATTTAGGTTTGAATCCCATTTTCTTTGGATCCAGGTATCGTATTTGAAAACTGCGGTTACTTCAAAACACACATCAGTAGTACTATTGAAAAAACAAAGAAATATTCAACATCTATACTACCCAATACTAACAGTGACAGATTGGTTGCTCCACTCAGCTCTGTTATTGCTCTTACAGCTTCAAATATAACCATTTCTGCTGTGACAGAAGCATCCCTCTAGAAAATCATAAAAAAGGGCCATTGGAGAAGAACTCTTTGGATTAAGAAGTAGTTCTGTTTGGAATGCTTGAGGATCTAAATAAAGGATATCAAATCATCAAAATGACTAGAGAGTCTAAAAAGAAAACAAACCATAGGTTCTATGGACTTTTGTCATGCATGGACCATGCCCTAGAACTGCATGTATTTTCCACAATTTTTCCTTTCTACATTCCATGCCCTAGAAATCTCAAAAAGAAGGCATAGTTAAAACTCCAAGAAGTTCCAAAGCAGCTCAAGAAACTTTTATGAGTTGCCTCAAATGGGTTGGACACTTTATACCAGCAAAAATCACGAATCCAAAACTTTAATTGGACAAGGAAAACCTAGAAGAAAGAAAAATTCCTCTTTTATTTTGCTTTTTCTTTTTCATTTTTTCTTTTAAAGAAAGGTAAAAGAAGATTGAGATTACACGTGTGCATCCTACAAACGTTGGTAGGAACTTGCTCCAACCTATCATTGATGAGGCTGCGGGGAGTTGATGACATGTGAAGTCAATGTAGATGTTTTGAGCAGCAAGTCATGGAACTCCCAAAGGAAAAAAATCAATAATAATATGATATAACGTTGAAAAGATGTGTTTGAAAAATTGAATTCTTTATCAGAAATGATATGCTAAAAGAGATTTCATAAAGAAAATGCGAGGTGGAGAATAACATAATCTGTTGTTCTACCACTTCTATACTTGAAAGTTGGGATCTTGCTTGCTTGCATTTTGGTTGTCATTGTACTCAACCTGAAATAAATCCCTATGTTAATATCAAATTAGAAGATATAAAAAAGAACATAAGAAGTGTATTCATTTCTAGGAAAGAAGAAGATCACTAGGAAACAAAAATTGATGTTTCAAGAATCTTAGAGATGAATAATTTAAGCTTTTTAGTAGGTACATGGGGCAGTTGTAAGAAGCAAGAATTAATCTAAATAAGTTATGTGAGCTAATCAAAGCAGGTATTGCACCATTCCCCACCTAGACATAAGAACAACATTCGTCTAAAAGATATAGCCATTTAAACTAACCTCCAGTGTCATTATCTATAGATGAACAAGTGGATAAACTAAAATATACAAAAAATGCACCATCTTTAACACTCATCACAAACACAAAACCAATTCAGTGCAGCAAAAAGTACTCTGGTTGTCAAAATGAAGGATTGTTTTTCAATTTAAAGATGCAAGCCCTCCTCGTCAACTTGTTACCATTGAAGTATGTTACACTTATATAACTGTGGAAACTCGGCATACTCTGGCTGTCCTTCATCCATCATGTGTAGCTGTAGAAACAACGATTGACATCTGGCAATCCCTACAAAGAAACCACAAGATCCACCATAGAAAAAATTCAAAATAAAAATAAAAATAAAAGTAAAAGAATATAAAATATAGAACTCCAACCAGATCCCCTAGGAAGAAAATCCCACCTGATGATGCTCTTCAAAACTGATCATTTTTCAAAATTCTACAATCAAATGAAATAAAATCAAATTATAAACCAAATAAATGTACAAAAATGAAGAAGATGAAGTACATGGAAACATATTGAGAGACAAACCTGTCCACCGGTGACAACGACGTAGGAAGGGCTTCCCAAGAGTTGACAGGGCATTGTCACAACCATAGTTGCCGAGGACTGTACAGGCCGTCTGGATCCTGATCACGAAGTGGATCAAACTCTCCATTGTCATCATCTCAATAAACCCTAGCCGTAAACTTCCGACCTAAAAACCCTAAAATCTGATTTGAGAGAGAGAGAGAGAGAGAGAGAGAGAGAGAGAGAGAGAGAGAGAGAGGAGAGAGAGAGAGAGAGGGAAACAGAGGGAATTGGGGGCTAGAGAGATCTTCGGCATCTCATCTATTGGAAAACCAAAAGAAGTGTTTCAATCTTTTTCTACGGTTGGGATTATCTTGGCATCGTCATTGACAGGTTCAATTTTTTAAAACTTGAGCTTCCCTGATCTAAAATCAATCACTCTCGGTTGTCAATTAATGTTGTTTGAGCTCTCCATAACTTCTTTTGCTGCAATGTCATATGATCCTCCACAACGGAGCTGATGGGTCCGAAACTGAGGGCATTCAGCTTCGAGATCATTGGAGATCCAAGTAGAGAGGATCCAGCGGTTGGATTTGCACCGTAGAACTTGGGGTTTTAGAGATTTCCAGCTAGAAGCGCTAGAAAACCCATCGTTAGAAATAAGAAGTTGATAGATCGTCCTTCAAAGAATTGCGATGAAAAACCTCCCTCCATTTGAGGTTTTGTTGCAGATATTGATTGGAGAAATAAAGAGGAATGGAGCTGAGAATAAGGGTTGAATCGACCTTTTACAAAGAAAAATGGAGCTTTTACCCTAAAAAAGCTAATGAGAGAGAGAAGGGGGGTTTTTTATGGGAAAGTAGGAAATAAGAAATGGGATTCGGGGGTAGTCATTCCCTCCGTTAGGGCAAGCGCACTAAAGTGACAACAAATTCACATCTTCATTACAAACATGTACCGCTAATCCCCATATTTCTTGTAGTGACCTGAACTATTAACCATCTTCAAGTCCATCTAGTGACCCATAACCTGATCAATGGTGAAATATGCCCCAAATTCCGAAACTGCGTGATCTTCAGTCGATATGTTATCCTTGACCCGATAAACAATCAGATCCTTCAACATTTCATGTCTGCATTTCATGCACAATCTTCAAATAAAATTGGTCATCTGAGACCTGATCAGTGTTCAGACATGCCCTAAATTTAGATTTGCATTCTTATACTATCTTCAAGTCAGATTAGTGATCTGTGACCAATAGAGTCCAATCTGCCCCAAATTTCATATCTGCATTTTTACATGTCTTCAAGTCAGATCTGTGAGCCTAAGCCTATCAACAGTGCAATCTGCACATATTTCAGAAAAGCATTTTTACGATATCTTCATGGCAGGTCAGATCTCCCAAAATTTCACAACTGCATTTTTGGACGATATTCAAGTCAAATTGGTTGTCTGTGACCCAATCAACAGTCAGACCTACCCCAAATTTTAGATATGCACTATTACATGATATTCAAGTCGGATTAGTGATATGTAACCCAACCAAAAGGCAGATTTACTCCAAAATTCAGAACTGTGTTTTAATACGATCTATAAGCCAGGTTTGTGATATGCGTTCAGATCTACCATTATGCATAAGAAGAGGGCATTCTTATAGTCCTGAGATGGAGGGAGATGAGGAAAATGAAATACCTTTTAGACATATGATGGAAATGATGACGAAGCAAATGAATGGCATGAGTGGCAACTAATCAAATCAAGGGGCCCTGGGCTGATGGAGATGTTATCTCTTCTTGAAAACACATACATCCCAGTTCATGGCTTGGACAGAAGGATTTGAGCCTCAGATTCAAGGGGAGGAGAGAAAGTGGTTAATTGTCCTGCATCAAGGGTTCTCTGTTAAATCTGTTTTAATAAGTTGTCAGGTGGAGAAAGTTCACCTACTTCCCAAATCTAGCCCAACTGAATCCCATAAAAAATTGGGGCATTCGTATGGATAAATTTTTCTTACAAGATCATAACCATTGATCACATGAGAAACTGCAAATGGTATCTCTGAATATATGCCGCCTATGAAGCAAAAGTGAAGAAAATGTCCATCATCTACCAGTTCATTGTCTGTTTGCATCACAAATTTGGGCACAGATATTAGATAAATTTGGAATGTCACATGGGTAGCACACGCTTGGCATTCTGTTGGATGAAATCTATGGGGCATAGCAATTCATGCGGTTCAGGCACAATGTGGTTGGAAAGAAACTCAACAGTTCTCGACAGAAAATGGCTTCTATTGGTATCATTTTTCAGAAGATCATCTCTTTGACGAAGTAGGGGGCAGATTTGGACAGGAGGCTCAGAATCATCTCTTCTATTTATGCTAATTCGGATTAGGAGGAGGTTTTATAGTGGTCTCTAAAGAAAATCTAGGCCTCTCCTCAATGGTCCGCTACAGCTTCAAGAGTCATCAAAGTCAATTTCAATGGTATTTTAGTAAGCCCTATAAGTGCATATGTTTGTCAATCATGAGAGTCAGTGTATTAGTGAGTCAATTGAGCCCTTTGAAAGATGAAGACTAAAGACATATGAAGACTTGAAGCATCAAGGAGTGAACAAATAGGTAAATTGAAGTACCTTGGTGTAACCTAATCCTTAGAACCCTTTAGGTCCAAAACAACCTAACCTTTAGATGATATACTTCAATAGAAAAACTTTATTTTATTATCCCAAGCCTTAGGAATCAATTGAATCATTAATCACCAAGGTTTATAGAGGACCAGAGGATCTATAGACCTGTAGATTGAATCGACAGACCTATAGATCAAATCGACGGACTTGTAGATCAAAACAACAAAACAGTCGATCAAATTGACAGCCCATCGATTCGAGTCGATCGAATTGAAAACGGCCATTCCACTGAGCAAATTGAAATTTTTTGGAATTTCTCGATCAAATCAAAAGTGCAATTGATAGAATCGATAACTAGCCTTTTTAGATCCGTTAGAGCACTTTTCTATATATTTGGCATTCGGATCTTTGCAAAGATGATGGGTTTTTGTTAAAACAAAACCTAGGTGATTCCTCACTCTTTATCCCTCTCTTAGACTTCAAACCAAAGATTTTTATGTCTCGCTTCATGTGATTAATCATTTTAATGAACATTCCAAGATCTATTATGAAGGCGTGTTTGAGCTCTTTTTTTTTTTCTAGAGATTAGATACCAAACCTATAGGTAAATCCTTGTATATATCCTCTAGAATACCCTTCTAGGTGAATCTCTACTTAAAACTAACTAACACCATTAGCTGCAAGAGATTCAGCCAAACTCCCATTACCTTAGCATCTCAATAGGAAAATCGTTACCGGTGGCCAATTCAAGTAAGTGGAAGAAGATCAACTTTAAAGATCGGGGAAGCACTATAAAAGCATATTCAAGATTGAAGATGCATCTCAAAGGCACTACAAATGGGCTCATCCAGCCAAGTAAGGGTTATTGTTTAGAGTCCATTGTATACTTTTTTCCTATGTAGAATTGAGTACAGAGTTTGTAACCCAAACTCGAATTCACCAGACATGGGTTTGTACATGTTGGTCTCTGATTGGAATATACGTAGGTACTTAGATTAAGACTAAATATGTAGGATTGTAAAGGTTTGTGGTGAACCTATTGAAGGCCATCAAGATAGTGAAATCCGGTACACTCAAGTTTGAGTGCGTTCGCTGGGAGTGGAGTTGGTACTTTATTGAACCACTATACATCATTGTGTTTACGATTGCTTATGTGGATGCATTTTATTCTTGTTTGTGATTATATTTGTTTAATTCATATGGATGCATGATTAGAGTGTACGCTAGACACTTAATTTGTAGCACGCGTAATTGATATTTTATATCTCACCCCTTAGATTACTTTGATCAATTAGTTATATCTCTTGTAGTCTATGCACTTGGATTCACTTAATTGAATTAATTGGTAAATAATTTTAAGTGGTCCTATTCACTTCGTATCTAGGACTTACCCATAATTCTAAGCTCTGTAAGCTTTCATGAACCGTGATATCGTGTTAGATAATCCATGCAATTTCAACCTCAACACTACAAGAGTAGGTGGAGTGGTAGGAGATAGCACCAGTGTGATTTTGATTGAATTATCCAAGTCTACTGGTATAAGGGATTCCAATTTTTCTAGGGGAATGGCCCTTAGGCAAGCTGTAAAATCTATTATAGATTTTAATCTCATACTTGCGATCATTAAAGTATATATCCCTACAATGTTATTAATTAGGCTAAATCCAAGGTTGGCCCATGGAGGCATTATTTGAATTATCTCCAATGATATCAAAATATCTTCGATATTATCGTTATCTCTAGCTTGGCGATACCGATAACATTGGTTGTGATACCGAAAACTAGTAGTTTAGAGATTCCAGACATCAAAAATGTATCTCTAAATATCGGCAATGTATCAACATCACCAATATTTTCAATTGTGTAAATTGCAGGCATTGCTTATATTGCTAATGTATCGTCAATATTTTCGACTATGTAATCATGCTTGTATCACAAGTGTATCGGCAATATTTCAATAATATCATCAATGTAGAGATATCACAAAAAGTTTTCTTATTTTATATATATATATATCAATTTTTTTTATGAGCACATTGTTGTATACAGTTTTTAATTTATCGTTGCTAATATTGATAATATCTCAATATTATCGTTATCGCAACATGCTTGATATCAAGACCACAATGTTTCATTTTTTTTCCAGTTGTTGATGATTTCTTGGCAAAATATTGTGAGTCGTTGATATTCTGCAATATCGATGGAAGGTTGGATGGATGATTGGATGGTTAGATGAGATCGATGGGATGGTTAGAATGTTTCTTACAATGATACATGCTTTTAAGCCCCCATTAAATGAAAACTTATTGTGCATACATTCTTTTTGTAAATTTTTTATTTTTAAATATACAAATATCTATATTTTAGCATCTCCTAAAGTTTCACTAAAAACTCTACCATTTTCACATGTTTTCCTACATTTCCAGTTAACAATGATATCGATATTGTTTTCGTATCCCTAGCCAGCGATACCGATACTTTGAACACTGCATGGAGGTTGGAGTTTTTTTTTCCTTATGTACATGTGTTTGTGTCTGTGTACAGAAAGGTTGAATGATATTATTGACAATTTGTGGGATTTAAGTGTTAGGATAGCCATCTCATATGTTTTAGTTCTCAAAAGTACTAATGAAGAGACATATGTTGGCAAAAAAATTGGCTTTAAGAATGAGCTGATCAGTGGGATTGGGGACAGATGAAGCTTTGGGTGTGGGTTGAATTCAATCAAAAGAAATGAGGTTTTACACACCATGAGTGTCTTAAATTGGCATACGCGTGTGAAGTCTAATCCATCCATCGGGTGGGCCCAACCATTTAAATTCTCGTATTTTTCCCAAAAGCTCAATCCAAAGATTGGTGTGTACCTAAAAATGATCTAATTCGTGTCTAGGTCTTCAAGATCTAGACGCAAACCTAAAAGGACCCAAGACTGGCAAGAACCAAACTTGGCTAGCCTAGATATGGGTACAATAGGACCCGACCCATTGACAACCCTACCTATAGCTACATAGCCCCTATTGGCTGCCTAATTATATTTAGAAAAGGAAGAAATTAATCCTCATTTGATCTACTTCTTGACATTATCCTAATTACTTGTAGGGAAGACTGAATCAAGCAATATGGGCAGCAAGGACAAATAGGATCCGAGTCGTGGTCTCTTTGGCAGCTTTATGTATTAATATGATATATTGTCATTTGTATGAAGCCTTGAAGATAGATCAATTGAATGAAGAACCTTTTTTTGCACAACGCCAAAAAAGTGGATTTGCGACGCATTTTTGCGACAAACAAAAATCGCTTGGTTTAACAACGGATTTAATCTGTCGCTAATGGAAAAAGTCCATCGCCAATCCTGCCTTTATCATGAATCCATAGTTCAAATGTCGTGGAATTTCGCAACAGACCTAAATCCATCACTAAAATCTTATTTACGATGGATTTTAGTCCATCGTAAATTAGCGACGGACTAGATCCGTCGCAAATTTTGATTTTGCGAAGAAAGTTGATCGGTTCCAAATTCCTGCCCATAAAACCAGTTGGTGATGGTTTTCAGTTCTTAGTACGTCGTAAAAGGACTTTTTCCCTAAACATGAATTTTTTTCATTTTTTTTTTTAGAATATGGTGGAAAAATGTTTTTTTTGTAGTCTAACAATTGTTTATAATAGAATTTCAGTGGTTTAATTGTACATATTTGTATATAAGATTATTTATTAACAATTGATTGAATGCAAAAAAAAATAATAATAATAAATAAAATTATTTTTATAACAAATAAGTGGAAATTATTATTATTTTTTTAAATTTAAAACTAATATTTAAATGATTTGTAATATCCGATGAAAAAGAATATTGAGAATAAAAAATTTAACAATGTTAGAGAAAAAAAATGAGATTTTGAAAAAATAAAAATCGTGATTTAATAAAAATATATTTTGTGGCAAAAAAAAAAAAAAGAATATTCAATAAATTTGATAAATTTGAAAAAAAAAAAAAAAAAAAAAAAAGCTTTTGACTTTGAGAAAAAAAAATAATATCCTGAAAAAGAAAATTAAAAATGTGAAAATTTTCTCAATGTTGAAAAATGAAAATATTTTGAAAATGAAAATAAGAGTTTGTATTTTGAAAAATAAAATAAAATTTAGAAGTCGGATAAAAATTGACAAGTTCGAATAAAATGATTTTTAAAAAAATGGAGAAGTTAAAAAGATTTGAAAATTTTAAAATAAAAGGATATTAAAAAATCAATACTTTATCAAAAAACAAACATTTTGAAATGAAAAATAAAGAAGTTGAAAAAATTTGTGATTTTGAAAAATAATTGAAAATGTTCAAAATTTGAAATTAAAAGAAAAATTTATTTATAAAAACACAGAGATTTTGAAATATAATATATATATATATATATATATATATATATATATATATATATATATATATATATATATATATATATCATTTTAAAAAAGAAAATTTAAAAGTTGAAAACAAAATGATGCCTTTGAAGAAAAAAAATCGGCATTTTGGAATTTTTGGGAAAATTCTTTTTTGAAAATTTTAGAGATTTTGAAAATAAAAATTCAGAATTTGTATTTTAATTTTTTTAAAAAATATTTTATAATAAAAATGATATTTTGTTAAAAGTTTTCAAAGAAAGATTAAGAGTAAATATATATATATATATATATATATATATATATATATATATATATATATATATATATATATATATATATATATATATATATATATATATATATATATATACATGTTGAAAAAAATGTTATTTTTAAATGGAAATTGAAATTTATCTTTGAAAAAAAAAATTAATAAATTATTAGGCACATCCACTAATTGAACATTTAAATGTTTTTGGACAATTGAATTAGTCCAGATTGAAGAGTAAATAACTTCATATGTTTAAATCAAATTTCACTCAAATTGTTGATCAATCTTATATGCCCGATATCTTTCTCATATGTAGCTAGCCTGATTAGGGCGAGTAACTAGTCAAATTGAGGGTATTGATCAGTAAAATAGAGTGAATGGACTAGACATAAAATGGGCCAAATATTATTGTCAAAATTGTGACCCAACTTATTGAACTCGAGAGAACCTAAGAATTGATGTTAGTAAGTTTTGTGGGCCCCATCATGATGTGTGTCGAACATCAACACCGTGCATTTGATGTGTCCCCTTTAGGTTATGAGATATCTCAAAAATCATCCGTATATGAAACTCAGGTGGGCCATCCCATCTAAAACCATGTGAAGACATCATAAAAAATATAAAAGCACTTGGTGGGGCCCACATAAGTTTTGGATGTGGCTAAAACTTAGTTCGACCCCTCATCCAAGTGGGACACACATAATGAGTGGATTAGATATGTGAATCACATTTAGGCAGGCACAATATATGATTATGAATGTTTTAAGGAAACCCATCTCCACTACATTTAGGTGAGTTACTCATTACTCTTACCAGAGTAAACTCTGTGGGGTCCACTGTTATTTATTTATTTCATCCACTCCGTTCATCCATGTTAACAGATAATTTGAGGTCTAAAGAATGAAAAGGAAGTATTCCAAAGCTCAAGTGGACCACACCACAAGAAATAGTGTGATTGAACATCTACCATTGAAAAATTCTTGGAGGCCATAGAAGTTTTGGATCAATCTGATGTTTTTGTTCTCTTCATTTATATTTTTTTGATATTATGAACAAGTTAGATGGCAAATAAACATTACTGTGGGCCCAAGTGGGACACACATAATGAATTTTGGATGCGGTTGAAACTTGGTCTAACTTGTCATTCAAGCGAGACACACATAATGAATGGGTTAGATCTATGAACCACATCTGGGTAAAATTAAATCTCAAGTGGACCACATCGCATAAAAAGTGGTAATTGAACGCCCACCACTAAAAAATTATTGGGAGTTACAAAATTTTTAAATCAAGTTGATATTTGTTTTTTTTTTCCTTCCATCGATGTCTATATGACCTAATTAGCATGTTCGATGTCAAAAAAACAGACGTGGATTGCGTCCTAGCCTCGCTCAGACAATAATCCATCCGGGCAGGGCTCTATGGGGTCCAAAGTCATGTAAGTGTTTTATCCATGGTTCATCGCTTTTCTTATATCATTTTAAGGTATAAGACAAAAATTGAAGCAGATCCACAGCTCCAGTGGATCACATCAAAGTAAGTTGTGGTGATAATGACTCACCGTTGAAACCTTTCTAAGGTCCACCATGATGTTTTTTACCATCCAACAGATTAATAATGTCATGCAGATGTGGATGAAGTTAAAACACAAATATTAGCTTGATCCGAAACTTCTCAAGCTCTCAAGAAGTTTTTAATGGTGGACATTAAATCTCCACTTTGTGGTCCACTTAAGCCCTATACCTGCCTCATTTTTTGAATTATATATTAAAATGATCTGGAAAAAATTATTAACAGCATGGATAAAACACTTACATCACTTTGGCCCCACAGAACCCTGCCTGGATGGGTAGGACGCAATCCGCGTCCCAATTAAACATTGTAGTGGCCCTGGGAGGTTTAATGTTGGACATTCAATACTACTTATTCTCCACTGTGGTCCGCTTGAAATTTAGATTTGCCTCATTTTTAAGATCAAGCCCTGAAATAATATCTAAAAATGAATAGACGGTGCGGATAAATTACACATACATCATGGTGGGACCCATAGATCACTGACCACGAGCAATAGCTTCACTGGCTACAAAAGAGGATTTTAATGTGTTATTTTTGGATATAATGTACAATAGTGGTGACCCGTTCACAGTTCCTTTCTGCTCTGCTAACATATGTTTAATGGGTATTGATTTGAAGCATCACCCCTTACAATTTACTATTCATTCCTCTTGTTGTTTCCATGTTCTCATGTGGGGTTATGATTTATTTTTAAATTCTTCAAAGGCTTAGCATCAGGTTCATCCTTTGTACATAGGAACTTCGGTTCATGGCTTTTATTAATATTGTAATCTAGTTGCAGGAGCAGGTTCTGCTGCTTTCAAAACATGCAGACCCTGTGTAATAATAGAACTTTCTTATATAATGCATTGATGAAGTTAATTGTAAGTTCTTACGTCGTATTTTCTAATGTTTCCTTGTTCTCACCAATGACTACTTTTTTTTAGAAGGGTTTTGTCAAGAATCTGTAGTCATCTGAAGCAGAGGTAGTGTAAGACCCGTATCTTGGTCTGTACCTTTCCGTAGACTTCCGCGGTCTTACCGGTCGAATTCCGGCAACCTTCGACCCTTAACCGATATCGACGCGCGACCCTGATTCATATGTCGACAACCCGAGTCGACTCAACCCGAGACCAATACCATAGCGACCGCGCCGTCGTTGTGGTTCCAATATTGTGACTCGCGCGCCGAGGTGATACCCTGGTCAAGAGTCATGGGCCAACGTTCGGTGCGAGAAAACACCGCGCGTTGCAAAATCCAAGGGAATCTATACGATGTGTCACATCAATCAATCACCCATCAATCCATCACATGTTAAGTACACATCATTTTCACCCCTTTTCCCAAGAAACCACAAAAGTCTCCCAAACCCATACCTCTCTTACACAAAAAGCCACAAAAGTCTTCACCACCCATACCTCTCTTACACAAAAGCCTCAAAAGTCAATCTTTTCTTACACAACCATCATTCACCACATCCATCCATCACTCTCTCTCTCTCTCTCCCTTTACAACTCTCTCTCTCTTTCTCTCTTTCTCATTTCAAAATTTCCAAAGCCAAAGAGATCCCACGTATGGAATTTTACAAGAACTCCTAAGCTCCAAGTGGCCCACCTTCCTACCGCATCATCTCTCATCTCAACCCTCCATTCTTCATCACATCCATTAAAGTTGAAGCCAAGGTGCCAAGGAACCCCTAGGAGCAAGAAGATCGGATGGTGGGTGCCTCTATAGGGTAGTTTTTCTTATTTTTATGGTGGACCAAGTGTGGCCCACCGATCAATGGTGTGGATCTCACTTGGGACCCTAAGTTGAGGCCGATGGCGTACTTGGATCATCATGATCATTCCATGATGGGGTCATTCTCCATGGACCCCATCATGATGTTTATTTTCTTTAGAAAGGTCATTTAGACCATCCATATTGGTGGGGAAAGGATCCCCACTGTTGATCTTCAGTTTTGATGGTCACATGTGTAAAATGACCCACTTGATGTATGATTTCATGTAAGGGAGGGCCCATAATGTCGGGGTCCCTCCATCACAAGCCGTGTCCCACTCTCCATGTCTCTCTCTCTCTCTTTTATTTCTTTTATTTTATTTTATTTTTATGCAATAGGATTGTGTGGCCCACTTGAATGGATCCCACCTTGAGGTATCTTATTTTTATTCAAGTGGGGCCCACCTTAGACGTTATTCCCATGCCACCAATCAGTGGTGGCCCACTTCATCAGGGCCCACCATTTTCAAAAAAAATAATAATAATAAACCGTCCAGCATCTGGGACGCTGGACGTTTCAAAGGAAAGAAGAAAAAGGAAGAAAGAAAAAGAGGAGCTTTTGGGTGGTCCCCTTGCATAGGCCCCACCCTGATGTATCGTTCTAATCCAAGCCGTCCATCCTCTTACCTACGGTATTTTATCCGTTGGGAAGGAGTTTGGGGCTGATTGGAAGACCTAGTGGGCCGTAGCGTCAAAAATTTCATCCTCACCATTCAAATGTCATTTTCCTATTTTATTTCACTTCCTAAACATTTTAAAATTTGAACTCTGGACTCATTTCGACTGTTGCGGGCCACTGATCGTAATGGCCGGGACGAATTTTGGTGCAGCGGGCCCCATGTGCGAAAAACCCCAAAAAGACCGATTTTTCCCAAAATTTGCAAGAGGCTTTGCCTCCTTGCTTCTGACAGCAGCCGCTGCACGCAGCAGCGTGTAGACGTGAGGGCGGGCGGACGTCCAGCTAGGGACCCACGGCTCCAGCCATGGGCCCCACAGTAATGTTTGTTTGCCATCCAACCGGCTCATGAGGTGGGCCGCCCCAGTAGCGGGCCCCCCTCCAAAAATGGGACAGATCCAAAACTCAGGTGGCCCACACCATGTGAAACAGTGTGGATTGAATTCTACCATTGAAAGATTTTTGGGGCCCACAGAAGTATTGGATCAAGCCAAAATTTATGTTTTCCCTTCATCCAGGTCCAAGGGACCTTGTGAACGGTTGAATTTCGAATGAACATTTCAGGTGGGACCCACATGGGAGCCACAATGATGTTTATATTTTAAAGACCACCGTCCAGTGGATGGTGGCGCCCACCTTGATGTAGTATTTCCTCCACCGTCCAACGGACGGTGGGGCCCTCCTTGATGCGTGTGCCACCCCCCTGTCCAGCGATAGTGGAGCCCGCCTTGATGCTTGTGATGCATCCAGACCGTCCATTCGCTTGGTGGAGCCATTTTAAGGCATGAGTGGCTGATTGGGTGGGCCACTCATGTATGGGCTAGGCCCATTTAAATTGTAAAAGACCTATGGGTTAGGCCCATTTGGTTTATTTAAGGCCTATGGGTTAGGCCCATTCGGATTGAAAAAGGCCTATGGATTAGGCCCACTTGAAACACATAAAGCCTATGGGCTTAGGCCCACTTGAAATGTTTCAAGTACATGGGACTAGGCCCATTTGATGTACTTCAAGGCCCATGAAATTGGACCCATTGTTGCATTCTTAAAGCCCATGGAAGTGGACCCAGTTGATATATTGTAAGGTGTAACACCCTGAAAATCGGGGGTCGTGTATAAACTCGACTCCCGAGTTTCAGACCGTCACTTATGCAACAAAAATGGTTATGATTCAATGTTGTCTGATTTAAAGCATTCACATGAGTAAAAGTATACCAAAACTGCAATTCATACTTCAGATCCAGTGATAAAAGCAAGCGGAAGACTAAACAATGTATATATCACTGTATGGAAAAATAAAGTAATCTCATCTGTCTCCAAAGTATGACTACATCTCTGAGTCTCATATACATATACATAAGCAAAAGAATAATGTTCAAAAAGAAAGTCCCACTGATGTCCCCTCGATCCAGGTCGCCTACGGGAAGCCGTCATGATACTGCATATACGAGAACTCATCCTGGTCCTCGTCGATCTCTGGTTCCACCTCCTGGACCTCGACCTCACTTGCATCTACAACAGGGTCTGGTGGGTGTTGCAAACACCATCCCGTAACGTGGGAATGAGTGATCAACTCGGTGGGATCATAGAGCAAAGATTAGCATGTTCACAATTCAATCACGCGATAATAGTAAAGCAGTAAATCAGACAATCCTAATACTGTTGTTAATGCAAGATGATATGACGTGATGTATGCCCTCACCGACGATCACCCTCATGCGGCAACATCTTATGACCGCGGCATGCCACACTCCCTAGAGTGCTCCACATCTTCCAGGCACATGCAATGCTATGGTGATATGATTTCCAAGTTGTTATTAGTCCATTCAAACAGCAGGATTGAGAAACTAAGGTACTTCCCTTGTATCAATCCCAACACAGATCCTGTCTAGGGTCGTCACTCCTAGTAATCTCATACGATGTATATTTCGTAGGTCACTGCAAGGGCTGCCAGGGCTGTTGCTCGCACTCGTTGCACCGCTCCCCCATCACCTTATCAATACAGGCCTACCGTACTCTACTGCAACGGAAGGGTCGTCGCCTCCCGTGGACTCAGAATACGCTCGCGGTCACTACAAAGGGCTCGTCGCCTGATCAGTGTAGGCCGACAGCTAGAATATAGTGTCCCATACCACCATAATCTGCTCACGAGTCTAGGTGCTCACTGGTCACTACGGGGAGGTTTGTGGCCCCAGCGTAGGCCGACAGCTCAACCACGGTGTCCCATACCACCATGCCCGGCTCATGAGTCTTCGTGGATCAAGGTACCATGGTTAACAGGGTTTACAATGGTAAGTTCAGTACCCTAGGTTCAAGCAGTTATGACACATATAAGGTGAACATACATCGGCCAGTCGGGTTACTTGACGGGTTCGACTAGCGCGATCGCATCTCAAGTCAAACGACATGAAGTGCGTAAAACACTTCGCGTGGCCTAACCACTGCCGCCAACTCTAAACACGAATCACGTTCATCGACGCGTCGTTCGTGGCTATGACCAGTCAGCCACGAATTCACTCAGTTACCGACTGCCTGGACTAAGTCTAGTCCCACACATCTATGGAATCACATTAACACTATATGCAAAGGTATTGGAATTGAAATACATCATGTGAGCATGTTAACACATGTTATAACATTCAACTTAAGAAAATCTTCAAGGCATACTTTCCATGCATGTAATACAATCATGCATAAGGTCAACATGTAGGAAATCATTTAGGTCAGCATATTAATCAAGAAATCAATCTCAAACTACTACATAACATCATTTAATTCAATACATACTAATACAAGCATTTATACAAACACATACACTACACACTTAAGTCTACATATAGTATGTCGACCCAAAGTGTGCAACTAGGTGAATCTCTTCGCCGAACTAATTATACAAGCATTCCTAACTCCCGAATGCGACGACAAACCATGTCAATCACGTCAGCAAAATATGCATGTAGACCGTACTTCCTACAAATGACTAAAATGCCCTAAATCTCATATTCTTCGTTAATTTACGAAACAGGAAATGGAGAGCATGTTGTACATGTCAAACGGCGATGCCATCGATAATCTACTATTAAACGACATTGAAAGCGTTGTAAACCGTCAATCAAAGCGTCTAAAATCCTCACCTAGTCTCTTACGGTTGCGGAATTTTGAACGGAGCGTGCACGCTTCGTTTACGGCAATAGGAGAACCTGATTTATGGAATACGTTAGCTAACATGCTATGAATCTAGGTAAGCCCTAAATCAGCAAGTTTTTGGAGTTATTTTATACCTGAAAAAGGGGAGAAATCACCAGCCAGGTGATTGGGAAGAAGTGCTGAAGCACTAGCAGTCGGCGGCTCGGAAGCGGGAAAATTTCCTTCCAATCTCTCTCTCAAACTCTCTCTCCTTTTCTCCTAGGGTTTGTTATTTTCGGATGGGAGAGGGAAATGAGGGTTTCAACCCCTTTTATAAGCTTAAAAACGCCGAAAATAGGCTCCGGGACGAAGTTTACTTGGTGCCTATCCATTTCGGGGCTGTTTCGGTCCAAAAACTGATTTTTGGTGGTCCCCTGGTCGATTGCGATCGGACTTAAGCTCATGTGCACCAGATGTAGCTCGTATTAAGTTTTTAGTCTGGCAGGGTTCGCAGATCGCACGTGGCGGACCAGTTTCAGTTCAGCGGTCACCGCACATAGATCAGGGCTGAAAGTCTCATGATAATAAATAGAAATTTTTCCTGATCCGAGGGTGTAATCTGGATGAATTCTGACGGTCAGAACGCTTAATACTGACACGTCAAGTCGTTTGCCAGATTTGAATTTAAAATTCCAAATCCGTCCCTATTCACGGTCGCTTCAGTCCGGGTTCAACGAAATAGTCTGTGATTATCGGTTTGACTTGATTTTCGAGATGATTGTCAAGTCCAGCTGGGCGGTTCTAACGGTCTAAGATAGAAGGTATCGGACCTTCGACGCGCGGTCTAAATCCAATACAAAAATTCAATGTGGTCCAGAGGACAAACCCGCTTAGAGTTTGATCCGAGGTTATAGAGTATCGTAGAGTTGTTTGTTCTACTCGATTTGGGTCTTGTAGAACGTATTTAAAGTGATCAGGGACTATTTCCCAGCTACTCTAGCATTGCGCTAGCTAACTTACGCTTATTTTCCAAAGGAATTAGTCCTACGTGATTTCTTTGGCTATGGAATTGGGTTCTAAGCGATTTTTCAGGTGTTTTAGTTGACCCATTGCCTAAGGACGTCTAATCCCAGATTAGCCAAAATCTGGGATGTTACATAAGGCCCATGGGACTAAACCCATTGATTATAAAAAGGGTCCATGGGATTAAGCCCATTGGACTTATTTGAGACCCATGAGTTAGGCCCATTTTATTTGATTAAGGCCTAGGGGTTTAGGCCCATTTGACTCATATTAGTTCTATGGATTGAGGCCCACTTGATCTACATGTGGGGCCTAATTGGTGTGGCCCATTTGATACATATTAGACTCATGTGACTAGGTCCGATTGATGCAATCCAAGGCCCACGGGTTTTGACCCATTGCAATGCACATAAGGCCCATTGGTGTGGCCCATTTATGTGGCCCATCTGATGATTAAAAGGGCCTTAGGATATGGCCCATTTGACATATATATGAAAAGCCCAATGGGATGAACCTAAGGTCCATTGCAATGTGTAATCCCAATACCGATTATGTAGCGATATTTAAGAAGATCGTACCTGGGATGCAATGTTGGTTTGACGTCCATATTGCGAGTGTAATGTTGGTTGGATATCCACATTATGACTCTCCATAGGGCCCATTACTGGGCCGTACTTGCTGTGTTTCGGCCGTCCAGGCCCATCTGCGTTGTAAGGTTGGTTCATCACTCATTTACATCTTAGTATAGTTTCATGACTCATGATCATACGCATCATATGTATGCTTGATATGGGGATTGACTGATCATAGCATATGTCTTCGGCCAAGTTGTTTATGAGCTCCTGGTTAGGCAGTGTTGCCCTACATGAGCGCACGACATGCGCAGGATTTGTTGCATGACTGGATAGCGTGAATCATGCATTTCGCATTTGTGTGACATAGGTATTATACGCCCTAGCTACATCAGGGCCGTAGCCTCCACAGACGCATTGTGGTTGGCATGATTGGATACCGAAAATCATGTTCTACATGGGGTGCTATCGATATCGCTGGGTGAAAGTCTATAAACCCTTATGGTACCAAGAGGTTGCTCCAACGTCTAGACCAAGTGGGTAGATGAGCGTTGAGTGCCGATTACCAGACGGTTATGCTCTCCACTGTGTCGTGGTCGGTTGGAAGGGGGTGCGGCCTTACCCGCCTGAGTGTAAGGGGCAATGCTAGGCTGAATCTGACCAACTCGAGGAATGGGTCCGCTATCGACGAGTCGCACCCGATATTGACAGACGGATAGTGAGGTCTCTTCCACTTACCTTATTGCGCGATGTGGCGGCAATCTGGTTTAGAGTGTACTAGACCCCGGTGATATCCCATATTTGAGCTGTATTGATGAATGGACATAGATGAGGACCTGTATACTTAAGTTGCATTGCACATCGCATGGCCTTGGGATGGCCGATACCATTCATGTCTTGCATTACATAGCCTTGGTACGGCTCATGATATCATGGTTCCATTTGCATATTCCGCATTACTCTGACATTGCATGTTCATATTACTACCTTGCGCACACACTTTCACCTCCCTCTAAGCATTCTGTAAGCTTATGCACGACCGTTGCGTGCAGGTGACGTTGGTTGGCAGCAGCGCTGAGGCAGGAGCACGTGCAGAGCATTTTGGAGTTTTTGTTCTTTACCATTATATTTTCCTTTATGCTCATTGTACTTGTAAAGTTTTTTATCATAGTGGAAATGTAATGGAGTTCTTGGTTGTTGTTTGTGGGTTATGCCTTTGGTTATGCTTATTACAAATCAAACTGACATTGAAAATCCTACTCGTAGCATCCCAGGATCGGAATCTGGCGAATGGGAGCTAGGAGCCGAAAATGGGGTTCTATGGAGGCTGTCGGCGCCAGATTCGACGATCGAAAATTTTGTGATCCCGGTTTCCGAGTTTGGGGCGTGACAGGTAGGTTTTGATATTTGGGTCCCTCCAAATGGTGATGAAGAATATTTGGAGAAAAGCATTGCTGAAGAATGGGCATCTTCTTCCCGTAATATGACATTTGAGGTATGGAAGAACTTTATAGTCTTTGATTATTTCTATAATTTATGTAGGTTTAATTTGAGCATTCGCTGAGTACTAGCTCCTGAATGAGATAAAGTTTATTATTATCTCCCAAATTTCTAATTATCCTAATGTTAGTATTTATTTTCTGAAGTCATGCCATCTACTTTAGTCTCTGACTTTTTTAAACTTTTTTCTTCTTCTTTTGAGAGGCTAAGGGAGAGCACGTACTTTAAAAACTATGGGAATTACTGTTTGGGTTAGCCCCATAGGTAATTTCCTCTTTATTAAATTGAGTTATTACCAAATTTGTGAATGGGATTCTTATTAAACAATTGTGTGAATTATTTTTTGAATGACTATCAGGTGTAAGATTCAAAATAAAAAATAAAAAATAAAAAATTTGATGATATATATATTTTTTAAATTTACATATATTTTAGTGATGGACCAAATCCGTTGCTAATTTCTGAACAAGTAATAGACGAAATTAGGTCCGTCGCTAGTAAAACGTTCGGGTGGGTTTTTTAAAATTTCAACAACGGATTTTTTTATTTTTTATGACGGATCTTACCTGTCGGTAATATGCGATGGACCTTATCCATCGCAGATTAAACAACGGATTTTATCCGTCAGAAAGAAAAAATGACCCAGTAAACAGCGATGAATGAAATCTGTCATTTATTTAGTTTTACGACGGATTTAGTCCACAAATCCACGATTTTGGCATAGTGTCGATTCCTACATTTGGAATTTCTTAGAATTGGGACACTTCTAACTCTAGGGGCAAAATTCCTCCAACTTCTTGTGGCAAGACCCCATGTGTTTATTTATCCTTCTTTATCCTATGATCCTATTATTCTTCCCTATCTTCTTTACTTTCAACTGAAGTGAATTATCTATTTTGTGGCAATTCAAGATGGATTTCGAGTTTCAAATGGGAAGTAGTCATATCTTATAAACTGAACTTGATTTCCATCATGATGATTCATTGAAACCCCATAGCATTTTAAAAAAAAATAAAAAATATAGCGTTTTAACAATAGGGGGTGCTTTATTCAGATGAAATGCAGCAAAAAGGACCATATAATCCTATATAAAACATTATGCATCCATAATTCAAAAACCTATTGTGTTTCACTACTTCATTGTTGCCTTGGGTTCAAGCGAAACTCATTTTGAAAACAAATAAATTGTTCAGAATAATTTCAATATTGCATTTCTATCCCCTATTTTTTTCCTCAATACAATACAATCATACATTTCACTTCAAAATGGAAACCTACAAAGATTTTGAGGTGCATTACTTTCAATAACCTAAAATAAAAAATACAACCTCAATAACGAATTAAAGATCCAAAAGAAATGGAGAAAATACACATAAAAAGGAAAATTTAAGAAAGACCTCTTGGGCATCAACAGTAACGCCCCTGACAATGAGGCCTTGGAAATGCCTCCTGTTGAGCCCTACACTACAAGGTCCAACCAAAGAAACCCTAACCATGGACGGGCGAAGTCCTTCATGAGGTGGCAAGCTCCTTGTTGCAGAAGTGCTCGGGAACTGTACAATAGCCATGGAAATCCTATAAGAAAATTCACAAAAGACATCAGCAAAATCAATAGATATGAAGAAGAACCTCATAACTTATGTGATGTAAAAAGACAAAAGAAAAAAAATAGAAATCGAATCTAAATAGTAAAAATCAAGAAAATGCAGAATTACAACTACTAATGGGAACTTTGAAAGAAAATAGAAGAATTCCAACGATGAATTTGCCAATTTCTGCAATAGAATTTGGGAAAATCAAACAAAAAAAGAGGTTTTGAGAGAATCTAAGTGCCAGAAAACTAAAAAATCTTAAGTTTTTGACTCGAAAGCTGTTGACAACATTTGAAAGAGAGAACATGAATTTTCAAAATCAAGTAAGAAATTCTAGATTTCTTTTGGGAAAAAAGTTCAAAAGAATCAGAAAAATGAGACCCACGCGAAAATAGTCATCGAAACAAGAGAGGGAAGAAAACCGAAAAATCCAGCTCATTTGAAAGAAAATCCATATGAAATCGAATATCCATTGAGAAATTTATGGATTTTCAGCAGTATAGGAAAATGAACTAGAAATGAGATTAGAAATGCGAAGGAGACTGGATTTTCTTATCTGCTAGGGGGAGCACAAAACTCTTTAGTAGGGATAATAGCCGATAAGCAGAGGCTTCAAGAATATTTGTAATCGCCACGTATATACTCAGGTTTTTTTTTCTTCTTGCGAGTGGGATCCAACATCCCTGATCTAAGACCTGGACACAATTTGGCAAGCTTATGGTCAATTCTCTGTGGGCCCCACCATGGTGTATGTGTTTTATCTATGTCGTCCATCCATTTTTCATATCATTTTAGGAGCTTGATCCCAAAAATGAGGCAGATTTAAATCTCTAATGGACCACAACATAGGAAAATAGAGCTTGTATGTACAATAAATACATCAAGATGGGCACTAATGTTAAGAACTAGAGGTGGGCATCCAGTCAAGTCGAACCAGATTAGGTCCAACTAGACTCGATCTGATTTTTACAAGCATTTGACCTAAACTCGATCCGATTTAGGACCAAGTCTAGCGAGTTGACTCGATTCAAACTGATTCCTTACTAGCGCAATCAGAACCTAGTTCGACTCGGTTAGGAAAATCAAGTCGGATTGAGTTGAGTATGTCCAGTCAATTCAAATTGGGCTGAGTCAAGCCGAGTCAAATACTCTGGTGCCAGGAAGGAAACATGAAGCAAATCGGGAGAGAAAGAGAGAGAAAGAAGGAGAGGAGAGAAATCGAGAAATAAAGAGGGAGAGAGATTGAGAGGAAGGAAATCGAGAGAGAGAGGGAGAGAAAGGAGGGAAGGAGAAGAAGTCGGCTTGAGCGATGGGTAGCGTTAGGGTTCGGGTAAAAGAAGATAAAAGCTTTTTTTTAAAGTAAAATTTGACTTTATATTACCCGATTTCGATCCAGATCTGAATGGATCCGATCCGATTGGATTCTGAATTGGATCAGATCGAGTTGCTACATGACCCAAACTCGATTCGATTTGACATCGGATCCGAGTGGGTCTATTTGATCCGACCTGATTTGACCCTGGCTTTCGGTTCGGGTCGGATCGGATCCGACCGGTTCGATTGAGTCGAATCCGATGAGTTGGCTCAGATCCTGCCCACCTCTATCAAGAGCCCACCCACAATGTTAGCTCTTGGGTCACTGTTGAAGTGCATCTGCTAGCCACACTGCAATGAACTCGAAGCAAATTGCTTGTAGCCAGGGTGCAAGTTTAGGGTTTCCTCTATCGCTAATTTCCGTGGAGCATCATGATATATGTGTTTCATCGGACCCATCCATTCATTTCCCCAACTCATTTTACTACAATAACTCTAAACATGAGCTCCAAGGCTCAAGTGAACTACATCACAGGAACAGAGGGGACAAATATTCTTGTTGTTGAAAGCTTAACACTAACGTGGTCTTTATATGCCATTAAACTAGTTCATCAAGTGCCTCTGACTTAGGTGAAAGGAAAGGATAAACAACAGCTTGATAGAAAGCTTTTATGTCCCTAAAGAAGTTTTCTATACTTGATGTTCAATCCCCACTGTTCATGTGGTGTGGTTTACTTGATCTTTGAAGTTGCTTCATGAGTTTTGGCTCATGTGCTAAAATAAGCAAGCAAATGGATGGTGCGGATATAACACAAATCACGATGGGCCTTACATAGCTCAGGGCTACGAGGCGTCTTAGCCAACTAGGATAAGAAATCTTTGGCATTGGACTATTATCGTTATATGCAGCCGTGGAACTAAAAGGTGGATTACACCCATTAGCGACCTAGCTGCTGGACGGTGCTTTGTGGGCCCACCATTATCTATGTGTTTTATCTCCGCTGTCCATCTATTTCTCCGTCTTGTTTTAGGGCATGGGATTAAGACTTAAGCATAACCAAATCTTAGGTGGACCACACTGAAATTAGTGGTGATTGATTTCTCACCAGTAAAAATTTTCAAGGGCCCACTGTACTATTTATTTGTCATCCAAACCTGCTTATTAGGTCACAGAGACCTAAATGAAGGTGAAACACAAATATCATTTTGATCCAAAACTTTTGTAGCTCTGATAAGTTTTTAATGGTGTGCATTTAATTACCCTTATTTCTTGTAATGTGATCCACCTTATATTTGAATCTACCTTGGACAGAGTACATCTGGTAGTGACTAGCTACTGGTAGTGTCTTGTCAATGGGCTGGGCCTGGGTAGGTCTTAGCCTGGATTTTGAATTATTTTGGGCCGAGCCATGTTGCCAACCGAATTTCAAGTTTTGATTTTTAAAGCCTAAACCTAGCTCATTGACACCCCTAGCTGGCAGCCTTTAGACAACACGAGGCTGTCTTAGGCCGTGCTTGATGTGTGTGATATCTCCCTCCGTCCATCATTTGAAAGAGCTCATGTCTAAGAAGTGTGATTAGAAATAAGGCTTAATCAAAACTCAAGTGTGTCACATCACAAAGAAAAGTGAGGGTGGGGTTCTACCATTTAAAACCTTTTCGAGGCCCACAAAAGTTACGAATCAAGGTAGGGTTTGTTTGTTTTTTTCCTTCAATCCTCGTGGGACTCACCTTATGAACGGGTTTGATGGCTTATGAACTACATAGTGGAGCATGTTCATTCCTATTGTTGTCATTTCTCATAAGAACCAATCACCGTAAGTTAAGTGTAATCTGGATGGATCTGCATGGTGTATTTGAAAATCGACCGATATTTACGGAGAGGATTTCTTGGTAATAGATCTAGAGCACATTAAACAATGCCATGTCATTATTTAAATGGTTGATGGAAGAGCCAATTGTGAAGCACTTGCAGGACAAATGGCAGAATAAGAAATAGAGAAGGCGAAATAGTAACCTTCAGAATGTGGGAAGCATCAAATAGTAGATTTAAGGCTATAAATAGCAAAGTAATTCATCAAAGTAAATCGTCTCATACCAACCCAATTAAAACCAAACATTTTTTTTAATTACCAGTTAATTACATTTCTAAGTGTAATCACTTTATACTTCTTGCTAAGTAGATTACATTCCTTAGTGTAATCCTTTACTTATTGCTCATTGTTTACATTCCTAGTATAATCCATAGCGTTAATTAAGTTGTTAGTAGTTTTAGTTGTAATTTGAATCTACGCTCACATGTTGTATTTGGTTCTATATTAAGAGAGGTGTTTTGCAACTGTTCTTCACGATCAACTGTAAGAATTTCTTCTCATTTCTCTTTTATTTATAATGAAAAATCATTTCATATGAAAGGAAAATGTGTAACCCATCATTAGAGGACGAACCCTACCATCTGAATATCTCTTAACCCTATTTACACATTGAGTGAGTGGCTGAATAGGCGGTCGATCTCATCAGATCTTGGTCATACGCTATGTGTCTACCTATCTTAGCGATTGGGGTCATAGTTGTTTGGTTTGAATTGAGTCACAAATTCAGTTCCGACACACCTACATTCCAACTTTTGAAAACCAAATAGCAACAGTTTTTGGCACACTTGGTGGGACCCTATCTCCAATTTACCGTCCTAATATTGCCAATGGAAATTATGAATAAAAGAGGTAATCGAATCACTGAGGTTGATCCCTCCACACCAACCACACCACCTCTAGTCAAGGATGTGCTTGTTCAAGCAACCCCCAAAATGTTGAATTTGAACAATAGTCTGACGCTCAATATTAGGGATCAGGAATGAGCATCAACCTCTTGGACCGTTCCCTTGAATAAGATAGTGGTTGTGCTTTGAGATGTACAACTGAGTACTTAAAATGTCTAGGAATATAGATGGGCCCAAGTTAAGTAATTCTGTATTTAAATGGAGAATATTAATAAATATATGGCCAATCAAATTGAGGCCATGCATCGATTAATGTCTATGATGGCTAAACAAACATCGTCGACAATGCAATATAATGTCGAAGAAAATTCTATTTGCAATACGGCTCAGCTGCCATCTATGCCTCCACCACAGAAGAATCCACCATTAGTACCGGTTTAGAAGATATGAAATACTCCACCTCCCATTGAATTTAGACAATCAAATCAGAAAGGTAGAAATTTCCTACATAAAAATCAGAATCAAGGACTACTAGGAGGATATAACCCTCAACATTTCCCTAGGAATCCTCTATTTTAAGAGAGACTAAATCGATTCAGTCCCGATCCACCACCAGTCATCGAACCTCAGTGAGTGGATTGTGAACAAATCATGTAAATTGTATAGGAGGTTTTAGGCTGAGTACTTGGGTACAATAGTATCCTGGGGTATCACAAACTATATCTTAAATGGATATATCAGTAACATCCATTGTTGTGAAATTATCAACCAAACTTTGCCTTGTTTTTAGGTGATCTAGGTCAGTCGACTATCAAATATGCCGGTTGATTCACCATGCGATGCAGAGAGTTTTTGAATGATGACTATTACAAGTTGCAATTATTTGGTCATTCACTAATGGCGATGGCTTTTACCTTGTATTTAAACCTATTGTCAGATTAGGTGCACACTTGACAAGAAATAGAGGAGAAATTCAATGCTCAATTTTTCTTTAAGAATAGATAAATAATTATGGCCGATCTCGCCCGTTTTTTACAATTATTAGGAGAGACTTTCTGAGAGTTATATTACTCTGTTTAAAATGGCAAAAAGCTGATGTAAAATTGTTATGACTGAGGCCAAATTTGTGCATCTAGCACAAGACAAGCTTGAGTATAAACTTCATAAGAAGTTTATTGGGATAGAGTTTATGAGCCTGTATGACTTGACTAGGAAGGTCTCCAGGTACGAGGAACTTCTGAAAGAAGGCGTCTGACAAAAAACTCATCAATAGGAACTTATTACCATGACCCAAATTACGAGGTCGCAATTGCTAAAGTGGTAGCTAAGAAACCACTCGTGTTCAGCACCGATTAAAGCAGAATCGACTGCGTCGACTGCACAAAAAATTCAAAAGGTTTATACTTTTGACATCACGAGTGCTGATGAGATATTTGAAATTCTATTAGTCAAAAAGTTTATCAAGGTTACCATGAAACATAAGATACATTCGACTGACAAACAACAAAAGATTGAGTATTGTAACTGGCATAAAACTCGTCACTCAATTAATAAATGTGTTGTATTTAAGGACGTGGTCAAGGATAATATCAACTACGGGTTGTCGAAGTTCTTGGAGAAAGGTGAGGAGGTTATGTTAATCGACATGGATCCCTTCCCACCCAACCTTGAGGTCAATATGGTTGTAACAAATCTAAAAAAGACTAATTGGCTGTGGTCAAAAGCTGATCTTGGTCCAACTAGCCAAGAAAGCATACCACAACAACCAATGCAAGGGAGACGTTGGTCTCTTCATTTAAATGCCACTCGGCTTAGCATAATTCGGTAAGATAGGCAGGGTTCACAATTTTGTGACCGATGTGCTAGAATGACTATACCCGGATAGGGAGATCCTCCTGAATCAAGGTTGCAAGGCCGCTATATGACTCTTAAGCAAGTTGGAAGGAACAGTTAGTATCAGACACAATAAAGGACTCCTAGTCACTACTAACGAGGTGGGCTACCTAACCAAGAATGGTTAAGCTCCAAATGATTCAAGAAGGAGTATGGAAATAGGTTATGCATCCAAAATTTTCAGTATCACCAGAAGCATTGACTTGAACTCAAAAATGTTGATGGTAGTGATGTCGAGTTATTATGAGAGGAGAATCAGAAGAAATCACAGACCTGCCTTGGTCGAAAGTAGTCCAACCACGACCATTCTGGAGAACTCCTATGTCTGAAGAACTAGTGACTGTAAATAAGGTGGGAGAAGTCCTGTCTCATGTGTTATGTGACCAGGATTCTAATGTCTTTAGCCAATCCAATCGGACGGCCAACCCAAAAGAGGAAGTGGTTGCGGTAAATTAATAGATTATCTCAATGATGAATTCTTCCTAGGGGATGAATGGCTGATATATTTATTAGTAACAATTGTTGAAGCACTGCAAGTCGTCTCACCAACAAACACATTAGGCGGCCTCATGACCAATGAAAGTGTTAAGCAGGTCGAAGACCTTGATATGGAAGTGGATGCAAAAACACTAAGGGGACAATGTCCGAATGAAGGAATTGTGTTTGAGGCATTTCCACCCGTCGTGTTCCATTGTAATATAGCATTTATTAAGTGTCAAATATTGCATATTTCTCCTATTTATATCTTAGTTTTATGAACATGATAATGCTTAATGGGTATATTTTATACATATTTGTATTACGAGGTAAATCTGAGAGCTTGGATTGAAAAGAACGTTAAAATCATGGATTTGATGCTTACAAATCACCAAGGCAAGGGATGGATCTTAGGAGGCCAATATTAAAGATTTCAAGACCCCAAAATTAAAGGAAACCAAGTGGAGAATGAAGTTGAAAGTGCAAACTGTAAAAATTCACGGAATTTGAACTTCACTGTCTATGTCATCGATCACTGGTTGGTGACATCGAATCCAGTGTTTGATGACATCAAAGAATTACATAAAAATCAAGTGTGGTTGCTAGACAAATTGAATGCAATTCTCGATAACATTGAACCCCTATTCGATTGCGCAAAGACCTACTTGATGACATCGAAAACAGTTCGATGACATGGGAATTTTTGTGAATTTTTAGAGCAACTTGTTGGAACACTCTGGACACATTCTTGATTACTCGAACACTCTTCGATGACATTGAAGATAGTTTGATAACATCGAAGGTATGTTCGATGAAATGAAGAGTTATGCAGTGCGAAATGTGTTATGCAGTGTGAAATAGCACGACTTTCGAATTCAAGTTACACTCGATGACATCGAAGGCTGTTTATTGACATCGAAGGTGTTATACAGAGTGTGTAAATTTGAAGTGGATTCTAAAGATGGTCAGATAAAGGTTATAAATATGGGTTCTTTGAGTTTTAAACATGAATTAAGCTTTAAGAAGTAGAGTCAAAGGGTGGAGTAGCCTCTCAAGAGTTTTTCTTTGTTCTTTATTTCTTTTTTATATTTTCTTTAGAAGATTTAAATCCAATCATGCCTATGGTTGGCTAATTCTCTTAGTTAGAGCTAAGAGGGGAAGGTTATAGCATGTTGGGATGATTTTCTTGCTTTGATTCTTGTTCTTGTTGAACTTCATTGATTTCAAGTTTGAATTTAATGAATATTTTCAATTTTCTTTGATTTATTGTGACTCAAATTACAATAGATGTTGTGATAGCTTTAAATATCTTCTTTTCCTATTTAGAGATTGTGAGATTGGTAAAACTCATGATTCTCCATCGTCTCCCGGGCATGGTGGATGCATGAATTCCCTTCCAATCATCACAATACTCCTTCATTGAGGACTAAATCAATGAAAAGTCCATAGATTTGATTTAATTACTTTATCTTCCTATTGGATAGGATAGGACTCCAATTCCAATTGTGTTTCTTGAATCAAGTAAGGTAACATCTTGATAGCTACAAGTGGATCCTTGGCACCCTAGTTCCCACCTTTCAATTGATAGTTTTAGTCAATATTATTCACAATTACTCTCTTTTATTCTACATTTAGGTTTAGATCTTTCTCTAGTTCTAGTTTTAATTATTTTTAGAATACATACAAGTTTAGTCCCTGTAGATTCGACCTCAGTCTCACCAAGTTATTACTACATCGCGACCTTACATTTACGGTTGTGAACAATATTCACACCACCTTGTAACTTTCAGGCCAGAGTAACCCAGCCAAGTAGAATGGCAGGTGATGTGGAAGAATTTAGTCCCCCGTTAGTAATACAACATGCTTCTTTTTCATATGAGGAGATGACTAGGAATAAACCCGAGATCGATGAAACATCACATGTAAACACAATCACAATCGAATCAGGGGCCACGTCTAAAAGAGTAGTCATAAAAAGACCTACGCATGGCATGATGCAACATCTTAAGTTGTTGTACATATCTGCTCATCTTGAATGATGCCCAGTCACCCGGATCTTAGTCAATATTGGGGCCGCCTCAACCTCTTTTTACTAAGAATGATGTTAAAATTGTAAAAGACATCAGCCAATTTGATCCCTTCCAAAGTTATTGTCAGTAATTTTGTTAGTCATGTTACGAACACTTACATGGTCTTGCTAGTTAACTTGTCAATTGGGACCAAAATGGTATTGGCTTTATTTTTATGGTCGATACTTTGTCTAGATACAATGCCCTACTAGGTAGAGACTGGATTCATTCATTCGCATATATTTCTAAAAAGGCCGAGCTATACATCCTAGAGGGGGAGTGAATAAGAATATGTTAAATTAAAAAATGAATGCGGAATTGAAAGAAAGATAGCATAATCAAATAATAAAGAAGCACAAGTAAATAGCAACCTCAAATGTACTACTCTTAAGAGGTTCATACAAACTTAGTTCTAAGGACAACTTAACACCAAAAACCAAAGGCTTATGGCAGGACAACCTTATTAGAACATTTGTAAGTATCAAAAACTCAAACCAATAAAGAGGTAAAGGAAATAACAAATGAAATAAACTAAGTTATTACGATATTCCCACAAGTGTATAAAATAAATTACACCATTCACCACAAATGCTTTAAATGAATTACAACATTCACACACATGAGCACATTCAATCATCCACCACAACTCCAGGAATTATAGTGGTTCGCTTGTGTGTACACTAACTATTAGAAAACAGCCACATAACTACTCTACTCCCTCGAGATATTAGCGTTCACTATGAAAAAAAGTTTTTCAAGGTTCACCTTAAAAACTTCATAATTGAGTTTTCCATTGGGCTTACACAATTACAAAAACCCCACACTCTGAGATTTTCTGGATTACCTCAGACAAACTAAAAAGAGATTTTTTTGGCACAACCTCAAAAACCAAAAAGGATATACAAAACTGTAAATGATACTTATCTAGAAATTTTCATTTAAAGAAGCCTAGTATAACTGATCCAATGTAGACGAAAGATGTTTAATGTCCAATCTCACAGATGAAAAAGTTATAGTTCTAAATAATTTTTAATTAAATTAACCTGTGCTAGCTTGATTTAATTTTGATCTCAAGAAAGGGAAAATCACAAATCCCTTCTTAATGTAAGATTGGAATAAAGATCACAAAATCAAATTGCAAAAGCTAATCAAAGAGAAAATAAAATGAGCACAGAATAGCTTAATAAATTCACAAACTTATCTCTCAGAGTGGTGTCTTGATTTTGCTTTTATAAATGAATAAACTCTGAAATTCATGCTCTATTTATATGTGAAAAGACTATTCACTTGACTGGTTTAAGGTTCGGTTCGACTGTCGAAGTAGCAATAAAATTTTAAAATTTCTGCTATGATAAGATAAGGTCGTTACCCAACTAGTCGAGTGGCCTGCTCGACTGGTCGAGTGGGACTAGAAAAGGTTGTTGGAATTTAAGTCAAGCCAGCACGACCGGTCGAGCACTGTTCACTCGACTGGTCGAGCAGTCTCTAGGACTAGTTGAGAGTTAAATAAAAAATTTTAAAAAATAACAACAAACCTTTGACTGGTCGAGAAAACTCTTAGACTAGTTGAGCCAGTACTTGGACTAGTCGAACAAGGTCTAAGACTGGTCGAGAAACTGACCTATAAACAAAAGAAATGACCCACATAAAATATGCAATGAATATGACATAACCTAAGGTTAATCTAGGGTCATCTAAACCTGTTTGCGAGTTGGAACACTTGAAACACCATTTTCTTTAGAGACTTGATATCTTATGATACTTGAAGCTTGAGTTTGATTTCTTGAACTTGAGCTTGCGTCACACTTGAGTTCTTGAGTCTTTAGCATATAGTAGTTGAATTTCAAACTTGAATTTGAGCTTGAAACCATGAACTTCAACACTCTTTATTTTAACTAGAAGATGTAGTCAAGTTCGATGAAGATCTAGAGAACTTAAAAATGTACGAACCTGATGACTAACCCAAAGCATAATATAAATACTAAATGGTTTGGCACAATAAAATTTGACAATACTACAAGTATTAGATTTGCACAATAGCATTTACAATCTCCCCCTTTGTCAAATTTGTGACAAAACCAAATAAAGAATCATACACCATTTGAGTAACAAATGATCAACAAACAAATCTCCCCACATTTCCCCCTGATTCCATTACTCCCCCTCAATCCAGGAGAGGTGTGATTTGTAGAACCTATACAAAAAAATATATATTCCGTACATACACTCCATATTCCATAATCATCACACATCTCTACAAATTTTTTCCTTTTTGTCACAATAAGACAAAGGAAAGATATATAAAGATAAGAGAAGTAAATGAAATAAGATAGGAAATATCACCATGATAATCAAAATATCAATTTAATGCACATTGTCATGTCCACATACCAAAAGTAAAATTATGTCCAAGAAATATCCCAACACACAAAGAGTAGAAAGTATTAATGCATGTTTAGAATAAGAGAAAAAACTAATCGGATCCAGATGAAGGAGTAGGAATAGAAGGATCTATCTGATGTAGTCCCTTATTAATGCATCTAACGTATCTACGCATATATTTAAATTGATTTTTCTAGGACACATGCAGACCCTCTACCTTCTCCTCAAGGGATCGCAATCGCTCATTAAAGTCAGAAGGCTAAAAGTCAAGATCAGCCACAGAATCTAACTCATCAATCTCATCAAATAAGTCATCTATATTAACATCATCAGGAGGCAAAGCATCCTCTTCTTCAGTTGCTTTAACAGGTCCACCAGCACCCACACCAACTTGGCTAGGAGCCAACCTCAGATTCATCTTATTTGTGTTCGAGTTGTTGAAGGGAAGATGGTTAATGGGAGCTGCTCCAACAGGCATAGCTACAAAACTATGGGTGGCTAAAGCAGTCATAAGATAGGCAAATGAAATATTACCATGACCTGGATGGAGACAAAACTGAATAATGATGTAACAGATAAGAGATTGAAGACATACAAGAACACCAGTAACAATAGAGTGAAGCATGCGAGCCATAAAAGAAGTAGGCTCAGTCTTGTAACTAGACCTAGGATATACATTAGAAATGAAAATACGATGGAGAATCCTATATCTGGGTAACACAATTTGGAACTGAGCACCACACCTGAGTTCTAATCAGCATCCATGTTGCATAACACTCTAGTTAACATCCATTTTTTAGATTCTAAAGGTCTTGCCACTAGAGTAGAAATAGGAATACCGTCATCATTAACTTGAAGATCCATCAATCTAGATATTAAGTGATAGTCCACATCAATAGGACCTTCTCTGGTTGTAATAGTAAAAGTCAAATTCTCAGTAGAGAAGTCATTTATACAAGCAAAAATGGCCTGCGCAATAAAACGGTATGCCAGACCATCCCAATATAAAATGTTAGCCCAACCTACATATTGAAGGAGGGGAACAATACCAAAAGGTTTCAAATGATTAGAGTTCATTGTCCATTCAATAATCACATTGTGTAGATGAACATCCCGCACATGTTCAAGATCTTCTTCGGGTGACCGAAGATGGCGCACTATGATTAAAGGGGAATGAAAAAAAGAGGGATCACAAAAGGCTCTCTTCTTATTTCTACTTTCCATGGCACAAGGAATACAAGAAATAAAGATAATGCAAGAAAAGAAAGATGAGTTTCAAGGAAAATAAATTTTTAGCTAGAAAACTTATTAAATCACTATAAACCTTGAAATAAACTACAAAAATAAGGAAATGGAAGAGCAAAGAACTTAAAATCCTTAAGAAAAATGAAAAAGATGCACTAACCATAAAGGAATTGAAGGTGGGTTTGACCGGTCATGGTAGGGCTAGTTGGGGAAGATGAAACAAATGAAGAAAAAAAATACTTTTTGCACAATAAAAACCCCTAAACCTGAGTGACTCGACTAGCCAAGTGCATACTCGACCGGTCGTGCCACGAATGGTCGAGTGTGTACTCGACTAGTCGTGTACCTCAAAAATTTTGCAAGTTTTCATATTTTTAAAATTTAAAACTTTATAAAAATAAATAAAATAAAAACATGTAATATAGTACATATAAACACATGTAATTTAGATCATATTACACATACCCATATCCAATTTTAATTTTACAAACCTGTTTCTGTCAAGCGGTTTTGTAAAAATGTCTGTAAGTTAATTTTCAGTATGAATATAATCAGCAAAAATAATATTATCTTCTATTAATTCATGAATATAATGATATATAATGTCAATATTCTTAGTTCGTGAATGTTAAATTGGTTTTTTAGAAATATTAATTGCGCTAGAATTGTCACAATACAACACCATAGAATCTTGCACAGATCTGTAATCACTTAACATCTTCTTCATCCACATAAGCCGAGTGCATGCATTACCGGCTGTAATATACTTAGCCTCGGCTGTGGAAAGTGATACAGAACTCTATTTCTTACTATGGCAAGAAATTAGACAGTTCCTGACATAAAAACATCCACCGTTGGTAGACTTGCAGTTATCAATATTATCAGCCCAATCAGCATCCGAATAATCGGCAAATTGAACATTAGTATAATGAGGATACCAAAAGCCGAGTTTGGCCAAACTTGCGATATATCTTAAAATGTGCTTTATAGCAATCAGGTGGGACTCTTTAGGGTCTGATTGATATCTAGCCCAGATTCCTACGTTAAATGCAATATCAGATCGTCTCGCAGTTAAATATAATAAATTACCTATCATTGCGAGATAACTTAGGATCTACACTTTTACCTATCAAATCCTTAAAGAGTTTAAGTGTCGTACTCATATGAATATTGAAATTTTTATTGCTCTCAAAGTTAAATTTTTTAACCAAATTTTGAGCGTATTTGGTTTAAGAGCTAAAGAACCCATCAAAAAGTTGTTTTACTTGCAAACCTAAAAAATAGTTTAGTTCTCCAGCCATGCTCATTTCAAAATTGGACTTTATTAAATCTGCAAACTCAACAGTCATGTCAAAATAGGTACATCCATAGATAGTGTCATCAGATTATCTGTACTATCAATATGTGATCATTGTGTTTCTTTACAAAAAGTGTCCTATCAACACCCCCCATTATAAAATTATGACTTAGTAAAAACTTAGTTAATTTCCTGTACCATACCCTAAGAGCTTGTTTTAACCTATAAAGTGCCTTTTTTAGGCGATAAACATGATCAGTATGTTTAGGGTTTTCAAAATCCTTTGGCTATTCAACATATACTTCCTCATGTAGATCACTATTCAAGAACACACTCTTAACATTCAATTGATAAATTTTGAACTTTTTGTAACAAGTAATGGATATAAACAGTCTGATAGATTAAAGACAAGCTACTAGGGCAAAGGTTTCATTATAATTGATACCTTCTATCTGAGTATACCCTTGTACAACTAGTCTAGCCTTTTTTCGTATAATATTATCAAGTTCATCAGACATATGTTTAAAGATCCATTTAGTTCCAATAATGTGTTTATCATTAGGTCTAGGAACTAAGTACCATACTGTAATGCCCCGAACTTTTCAATACCTGAGTATTAAAAGTTCTCGAACGTTACCTTAAAATTTAACCTATTATGTACAAGGGTACAATACCAATCCGACTATCCTAACCTTACATCCTTGCCCTAACACGAACCTAACCGTTAGGAATGACCTCCATTCATAGATCAAGCCATTTGACCGTCAATTTCAAGGTAAGACTCTCCATCATGTGATTTAATATATATGTTTTCTCTTAAATGAATTAACGAATAACTTCTTATACATAATGATTTAGATATATGTCCATTCATAAGAATTTCTTAGAAACGTGTCTATAACCATGTAGAGCCATTAGATTTTTCAAAACTTACAAATCAACAATAATTATGAAAATGTCATTAACCTATACCCCTGAATTCTAGATTACAAGGTTCCCACTATCCATTCCATATAAAAATTTATACCATGCCTAATTATCATAAATTAACCGTACATGTCGAATTTCAGCCCTTAGATCATAGTAAATCAGTTACTTGACCCTACGTCCGTTCATGCACTTATCAGACCGAGATTTTGAACCGTTCATCTTGTTCATCACCTATGAGTATGCTTAACCAACCATCAGGACTACGATCTGAAAAACCTACACATGTGAATAAGATACTCTAATATGACTATATGCATGCTCTACCCCTATTTACTCCAGAAACCCGTTGTATATCCATCCATTTATGAAATTGACTGTACATCCACCTATACATATGATAAGAGTGCTAACCATCAAGTTTCCTTATTTTTAATAAGTCATACGAGTATCCGTTATATTTGGATCTGCCAAATGGGCTACACAAACATTATGGTAAACCGATCACTGTGAAGATCTTAGGGTCTAGGCCTAAACCACCTGGTAATTCATCAATTAGGTGAGTACAAACGCTATTTTGAAAATTTGAAGTGTATTAACCATTAAAAGAGTATCTTAGTCATCCTAAAGATATCGGGGCTCAAATTTAGGCGATGAAAAGAACATGAAAAATAACGATCACCTGTCAAATTTTATCACATTTGGATGGCGGAGTCTTGAGTTATGAACAACAAAAGTGTAGGAAAAGAAAAGGGTAGAATGGTAAATAATGGGTTACCGAGTGCATTGCACTGTTTGACGCATATTCCAGTTGAAGTTTCAACGATGACTATTCTCAATACTCCATTGGACCCTGTGGCCCGCCTATAACTCGGATCTACTTCAAATTTAGGTCCGTAGGCCTATATAGCAAGCTGAAGTCAATGAAGGGAGTGGATTTTCCAAAAGATCACCATAGTAGGCCCCACCTATTTATTTCAAATGAAAAACAAAAAACTCACGTAATTGATTTCTAAGTTAAACGGTGAACACAGTGCTCATGCAGAGTAATAGTGGGGCTCACCCAAATCTCTGACCTATCCCATATTTAGACCGAAGGCCTAACCTAGCCCTACAAAACTAGTGGACGGAGTGGATTTTCCTAAAAAGTATCCCAAGTGGGCCCCACCTTCGCTCAAGTCATTCACGAAACCAAGAATCTCACGTGCAATCACGTAACTGAGTTTCCACAAAAGCCTCTTCAACGGTGAACGTTGGCTGGTGGTGTGGTCCATCCAAAACTCGGTTCCACCTCAGATTTTGGCCCATGGCCTAACATAACCCTACAAAACAAATGAACAGAGTGGATCTCACGAAGGACATCACTAGTGACCCCACCAATTAATGCCAACAGATCTCTCGAGACTACTTGCGCCCGAAAATTAGAAGAAAGCTCCTTCCTTCTTTCTGCCTAAACAGACGGACGGACTGCGTCTGTTGGGAAACCTGTGTGGCCCACCAGCTCACTAATCCGAAGGATCTGAACCGTTCATCAGTCCTAAATATTGAATCCGACCAATGAAAGGTGATCATCGAACATTTGTACAAATGGTTGCGTACGCAACCTGTCCGCAGGAAAATCAACGGACCATATGAAACTGCGGCTCTATGACCTATCCGTCGATCCCGCGTACAATCTAGACCGTTGAAGGTCACCCCTAGGGATTTTCGACCCCATCCATGGAGTCTGTTTGGAGAACATCCTGCCCAAGGAACGCTGGTCGGAGAGTTTTCATGCTGCCGACTCTCCGTGCTGCGAAAGAAGCTGCGCAAGGACTTCGGAAGTCTTCTTGCTGCGTAAATGAAGCTACGCAAGGAAGCTTCTGGGCGTCAGGCAGGCTATAAATAGGACTTGCGTTTCCACAAGGAAAGAAAAATAAGAAAGAGAGAGAAGCGTGGGAGAGAGAGAGAAAGAGAGAGAACCGGTGCAGCTGAGCAACCGTTTCTGTCAGTCGGGCTTGCTGTCGTCCAGCAGGTAAAAAAAGAAAAGAAAACAAAACAAAAGAAAAGAAAGAAAGAAAGAAAGAGGAAGAAAGAAGAAGGAAATCTAAAACCGCATGCACTGGTTTTCTGTTCCGCGAACAGTGGAATGCGTAAGGGAAACGCTCCTGGTTTCTTGCTGCGTAAATGGGTCGGCGCAAGGAAAGATCTAGAAAACCCCTGGGCCTATAAAACTCTACACGTCCGATCTAGTGAAGTCACAACAAGAAAGGAAGAAAATAAAGAGAGAGAAAGAGAGGAAAAGAACGAAGGAGGAGGAATTTTCAGCAGCAAATCCAAGGAGGAGGTCAGCCGATTGCCGAGATCCATTGTGTCATTGAGTGACTAAACCAGGGTAGAGTGACAACACTCCTTTCTAGGTTTTCCTTTCCAACCAATCAAACCAAGCCACCATAATCCCATATCTATGTAATCACGCACATCAATCATCTATGACAAATTATAGGAGAACCTAATCATGTAAAATGTTAAAATACGAGGTGAGGTTAGGAATTCAACCCTACGTCACCGTCGAAGAAGGCACGAACAGTAAAGGTGAGGGTTTTATCCTTTAAACTTACAATAATTTAAGTGGATTTATTTATCCTGCTATTTACATGCCTTCCTATATTTTATCTGTTTTATACTATTTTATCTTGGCTTCTATGTATACTTTCATGAATTTAATATTGCCTTTACATGTATTCCTTTTATATGTCAATTTAAATCTTCCATGTTATGATATGTTTCACCATAAATTATGGCCTTTTCGTGCCTCTTACGATATGACTTATCATGTATTCTATGTTTATATGTTCTCTGGGAATTTTCTTATCAATTGATTTATTAACCCTTTTGGGATTATGACATGGTGTCAAATACAAGAGAATTTCTCTGAATTTATGTGAGGCCATGGGTACAAGCCTTACCCCTACCTCATCTCTTTATTTGAGTTGGCTCTGCCACTCATCTCTATATTTGAGTTAGATCTCTCACTCGTCTTTATATTTGAGTTGGCTCTGCCACTCTCCTTTGTTGAGTTGACCATTTTCACTCTTCTCTTATTATGTTGGCCATTGTCACTTTTGTTGAATTGACCATTGTCACTCTTTTCTTTATTATATTGACCTTGTGTCGTCTATCTTTAAAGGCATGGGTATGTGTCTTGTTATTCCAGAACCTCCATGATTCAGTTTATATTCTTAATGATTCATCTATATTCTCTATAAGTGCAAGTGATGTGTAAGATGTATCACAACTAGTGATTCAAATATTCTATCATGGACGTAATGCGCTTTGTGTAGAAACCCTCTTGTGGCACGTAAGTCCTTGGGCCTTCGGGTAGTGGTGCACAAATTGATGTGTGTAATTCTCTATTGTATTGTCACTTCACCTTGGGATTGAATGTCGCAAATAGTCACTCCATGAACAAATCGTTGCACGTAATTCACCCAGCTCATGTTGTTGTGCGCTCTGAGGTCCAAATAGTCACTCCATGAACAAATCGTTGCACGTAATTCACTCAGCTCATGTTGTTGTGCGCTCTGAGGTCCCCTCGTAAATCCACGGTAGTGTTGGCCATGCCGGTGAATATCCATAGTTATGGGATGCGGGTTGAGCCGGTTATCTATAAATCGTACTCCACATTGTGATGATCACTACGTATGATGAGCCCCACATACTTTGCCAGTCATGCATCTCATGTAGGTTGTTTGTGCATGCTAATACCTCGTGTTAGTGGAGCACGGGACATATCAAACCCTTATTTTACTTCTCTGAATCTCTTGAATTATTATAAATCTTGAAGGATAACCTTCACTATGAGTAGGGCATTGACCCTCTCCCAACCGTAAAGTTGATGCAGGTGATATACAGGTTAAAGACTTAGAGAACTACTTCCTTATATAAGATTATCTTGAAAGACTAAGAAGACAGTCTCATTATTTAGTTTTATACTTCTGCTGTAAACTTTGATGTTATAATAAACCTTCTTTAATGAGGTCTTGATTGTTCATTTTTCTCTGATGATATATATAATCAATATGGTTGATTTTATTCTTGTGAATGTTACCTTCATGAATGTATCTGGATGTAAACAAATGCAAAAAAATAGGGTGCGATTTCAGAGCATCCAGTTGTACATTATTAACACCCGGTTTCCTTGGGCATGAATATATACTCTGGCCGTGAAAGTTCGGCCTGTTACACATACATCATTCCTTAAGAATTGATTAAGTTTATCTTGCATACCTACAATCCAGTTTTCATCAGCAAGAGCTTCTTTTACATTGGTTGGCTCAATCTAGGATGTGATGCACACATAATTATAATTATTTTCTAATTATCTACAAGTGTACACACCAGTGTGAGGATTCCCAAGAATTTGATTAGTTGGATGGCCTTTAACTGACTGTAGTTCAGGGTCATTTTAACTGGATGAAGAGTCTAGTTTATCAAATAAAGAGACTTCATCATCTTCTGAACTTGAGATAGGTGTATTTAAGTGATCATCTATAACCACATTAATGGATTCTTGAATAACACCAATCTTCTTGTTGAGAACACGATACGCCCGACTATTTAGCGCATATCTTAGAAAAATACCCTCATCACTTTTAGTGTCGAATTTTTCTAAATTTTTCTGGTCAAGCAAAATGTAGCACTTGCTACCAAAAACAAAAGTATTTACTAATAAGCTTCTTATTAAACCATAGTTCATATGCAGTCTTATTATTAGAGTTTCTAGTATAAACATAGTTAGTGATATGACACGCCGTGTTCACTACTTCAGTCTAAAGATTTTTAGGAAGTTTCACGACTATTTAACATTACACGCCGTGTTCACGACTATTTAACATTACATTGGCCATTTTAAAGTACTCAATTTTTCCTTTCAACTACCCCATTCTGTTGAGGTGTCTTAGGTGCAAAATACTCATGCGATATTCCATGATCGCTACAGAACTTCTCAAAGTTTCTATTATCAAATTTGGAACCATGATCATTACGGATTTTGGTGACATGATTCCTTCTCAGTTTGGATACGCTTGAGTAACCTTTTCACTTCATCGAGAGTCTCAGATTTCTCTCTCATGAAAACTACCCATGCATACCCGGTGAAATCATCTACAATTACTAAAATATATTTTTTTACTGCCTCAACTCTCCGTTCTAGTTAGTCCAATGAGATCCATGTGGAGAAGTTTAAGGAGTTTAGATGTGGCATTAGAGTTCACTTTCTTGTGAGCACTCCTAGTTTATTTTCCAATCTGACATTTGCTATAAATTTTATCCAATTTCTTTAACTTGGGTAGACCTCTTATTACTTTTAATCAGTCTATAAAGATTATAGTAGTGTATATGTCCTAGGCGTTTATGCCATAATTCAGTCTCATCGGTTTGGACTATGTAACACGATAACTTAGACAAGCTTGAATCACTAAATATATAGTAATTCTCGGATGTTCTGTGACCAGTTAATATCACAGAACAATTCTCATTAGAAATCTCATACTCTTGGTTGGTGAATTTAACGCCATGTTTATTATCACAAATTTGAGAAATGCTTAAGAGATTATGCTTAAAGTCCTCTACAAATAATACATTCTCAAATGGAGGAAGATTAAAGAGTTAAACTGTACCTTGGCCAATAATCTTGCAGTTGCTACCATCACCAAATGTGATTGGACCATCAATCATATCTTTGAGATTGGTGAACAAGTCTTTATCACCTGTCATGTGTCTACTACTTTGATTAACTCGAAGCCTTGGAAGCGGTGTGGGCAACCAAACAAGCAACCTTAGGAACCCATTTCATTACTGTTTTGGGTTTTGGAGTATAGTTGGTCTTTATATGCTTGTATTTGTTGTATATTTTATCATTCAAGTAACATTTTAGAAGCTTCTTAAGTAGATCCACAATTTTCTCAGCTAAGGGATTATGATTCTGTTTTTTATAGTTAATATGGTTGTTTTTAGGTTTCATATCCTTAAAAAGTTTTAATATTTTTAAAATTATTTTGATTCAGACTTTTTTCTTTTGAGTTAGAGGACTCCCCTTTAACAAACTTAGGAGGAGTGTACTTGCTCTTGGGAGGTGTATTCTTATCATAGCCCAGACCAGATCTATCATCACATTTTCTTGATCCAGTTAGTAGTCTTTCTAGTTTAGGATCACCCAGGGCATACATCCAAGTATCCTTCAAACTCAAGAGAAAAGAGACTTCTAGTTTTAATTTTTCATTTTCAGATTTTAAGTTTTGAATTTGTGAAGTTTTGAAATCTAAATCAGACTTAGCGTTTTCAAAACAATCTGAAAAATGTGATTTTTCTAAGACTAGATTATCAAAATTTTCTTTTAATTTTAAAAACTTTTCTTTTTAAAGTTTTAATTTTACAACAATTTTACAACTTTTCCTGTATAGGGCATCATAAGCATCTTGTAAATCTTTATCATTTTCAGGATCACTTCTCAGATTGTCCTCACTAGTTGAATCACAACTATCTGAGAAAGTGAATTTGGCTAGAGTCATCAAGGCTTTGACCTCATTACTCAGAAAGAGGCTTTAGAGCAAGACGATTCATCCCATGTGGCTAACATGCCTTTCTTTTTAAATTTGTCCCTCTTTGAACATTTGTTTGCCAGATGCCCGTATTCATGGCAGTTGAAACATTGACTATCTTTAATAGATTTTCAATTTTTAAATCTAGTTCTTTTCTTTTCTAAAGGTTTTTGAACATCTACCCTCTTTTTACTTTTGAAAATCTTATAAAACTTCTTGGCTAATAATGCAATATCATCTTCAGAGTTTTCAAAATCAGAATTATTACCATTTTCATGAGAAATATTTTTAAAAGACCTAAGGGAGATGGACTTACCTTTAGGAGCTTTAAAGTTTAACTCGTAGATTTGTAAAGAACCAACTAGCTCTTCAACTCTCATATTATCTGTATCATGAAGTTTTCAAATGGCAGTGACCTTAGAATTGAACTTATCAGGCAATAAGCGCAATATCTTTACACAGACTTTATTTTCTGAGATACTATCACTAAGACCTCACATAGAGTTGACTATGTCATTTAACTTAGTATAAAAGTCTATGAAAGTTTTACTTTCTTCCATATGTATTTTCTCAAACCGAGTGGTGAGGATTTGAATTTTAGATTTCTTAACAATAGTCGTACCCTTGTGTTTAATTTTTAGAATGTCCTAAGCTTGCTTTGCAGTATCACAAAATATAATTCTTTTAAATTCATCTGATGATAGTGCACAAGTGATTGCATTTACAGCCATAACATTGTCACTACTCTCATTTTTATAAAGTGTTATCTAAAAAAAAATAAGGTGTAACTTTCATAAATATAATTCCATCAGTGCCTAGAACTTCAGTGGTAGGAGGGGTCTATCTAGTCACTGTGGCTTGCCACACACTCTCATCTATGGACCTTAAAAAGATCCTCATTCTGGCTTTCTAATAAGCATAATTAGAGCTATCAAAAGGTGGAGGCCTATTGATTGAGAGGCTATCAAAAATTGATATCTGATAAGCTTAGATCGACTAGCTTAGGAAATCAATCCAAATAAAAAGAAGCTATGAGGCTTTGATACCACTTGAAAAGGCTGAGCTATACGTCATAGATTGGGGGGGGGGGGGGGGGGGGGGAATTAAAAAATAAATGCAGAATTGAAAGAATGATATCATAATCAAATGAAAAAGAAGCACAAGTAAATAGTAACCTCAAATGTACTAGTCTTGAGAAGTTGATACAAACTTAGTTCTAAGGATAACCTAACACCAAAAACCAAAGGCTTATGGTAAAACAACCTTACTAGAACATATGTAAGTATTAAAAACCCAAACCAATAAAGAGGCAAAGGAAATAACAAATGAAATTAACTAAGTAATTACAACATTCCTACAAGTGCATAAAATAAATTACACCATTCATCACAAATGCTTAAAATGAATTACAATGTTCACACATATAAACACATTCAATCATCCACTACAACTCCAGGAATTATAGTGGTTCCCTTGTGTATACACCAACTGTTAGAAAACAGCCACACAAGTACTCCACTCCTAAAATCCACTCCCTCGGGATATTAGCGTTCACTATGGAAAAAGGTTTTCCAAGGCTCACCTTAAAACCTTCATAATTGTGTCTTTGATTGAGCTTACAAAATTACAAAAACTCTACACTCTGAGATTTTTTGAATTACCTCAGATAAACCAAAAGGAGATTTTTCTAGCACAACATTAAAAACCAAAAAGGATGTACAAAATTGCAAATGATACTTATATGGAAATTCTCCTTTGAAGAAGCCCGGTAGAACTGATCCAATGTACCCGAAGATGTTCAAGGACAGATGAAAAATTTCTAGTTTTAAATGATTTTTAATTAAATCAACCTAGGCTAGCAATTTTGATTTTGACCTCAAAAAAAGGAGAAATCACAAATCCCTTCTTAATATAAGATTGGAATAAAGATCACAAAATCAAATTGCAAAAGCTAATTAAAGAGAAAATAAAATGAGCACAGAATAGCTTAATAAATTCACAAACTTATCTCTCAGAGTGGTGTCTTGATTTTACTTTTATAAATGAATAAACTCTGAAATTTGTGCTTTATTTATAGATGAAAATACTGTTCACTCAACTGGTCTAAGGGTCGGTTCGACTGGTCGAAGGAGCAACAAAATTTTAAATTTTCTGATGTGATAAGATAAGGTCATTACTCAACTGGTTGAATGGGACTAGAAAAGCTTGCTGGACTTTGAGTCCAGACTGCACAACCAGTCAAGCACTGTTCACTTGATTGGTCGAGCAGTCTCCTAGACTGGTCAAGAGTTCAACAGAAAATTTTACAAAATAACAACAAACCTTTGACTGGTCGAAAAAACTCCTAAACTGGTCGAGCCAATACTTGGACTAATCAAACAAGGTATAAACCTAGTCGAAAAAATGACCTATAAACAAAAGAAATGACCCACATAAAATATGCAATGAATATGACACAAACTAAGGTCAATTTAGGGTCATCCAAACCTATTTGTGAGTTGGAACACTTGAAACACCATTTTCTTTAGAGACTTGATATCTTGTGATACTTGAAGCTTGAGTTCGATTTCTTGAACTTGAACTTAAGTCACGCTTTTGTTCTTGAGTCTTTAACTGTAACACCCCAGATTTTTGCCAATCTAGAGTTAGACGCCCTTAGGCAATGGGTCAACCATAACACTTTGGTAACTTCTCATAACTCAATTCCAAAGCTAAAGAAATCATTTAGAATTAAATTCTTTAGAAATTTAACATAACTTAACTAGCGCTAAACTAGATTACCTGTGAAATTAGCACCAACCGCTTTAAATACGATCTGTAAAATCCAAAGCCTATAGAATTGTTAACGCTACGTTACCCTGAAATCTATGATCAATCTCTAAACCCAATTGCTCTCAGGAGCATTTTGAAACTTCATATCGGACTTGGACCACACGTCGAAAGTTTGATAGCGACAAACTTAGACAATTATGACTGCCTAGTTGGACTTGACAATCACCTCAAAAATCACGTCCAAACGATGTCCTGAGACTGTTTCCTTGAGTCTGAAGTGAAGAGAGTGAGAAAGTGAAGAATTTTAAGAAATTAAATAGGAATTTAAGTAATCTGGTCCGTGTCACTTGTGCGCCTTTTCTAAGCGTTCTGCCCATTGGTTTTTTACCCACATTCACCCTTGGATTAGAGAAGGTGGCCCATACATGTCAAAACACTTGTGGCCCTGATTGAGTTTCGGTGACCGTTGAACTGAAACTGGTCCGTCACGGACGATCTGGGAACCCGATCGGACTGAAAACTTAACTTTCTTAAGATCCAATACTAGTGAGCTTAAGTCCGACCAAATTTGATAAGAAGACCTCTAGAAGTGTTCCGTTGGATCAGAAAGAGCCCGATTTGGTTGTAACCTAAGTATATCTTGGCCTTAGGGCTATTTCCATCGATTTTAGGCTTATAAAAAGGCTTTAAACCTTCACTCTCATATCTCATACGAATTTTCAAACCCTAGCTAAGGAAGAGAAGAAAAGAGAGAGAAAAGGGTGAGGAAGTTAGGGTGTTGCTATAGGGATTCCTCCCTGTTGTTCTAAGTGTCGAACCCACTCTACCATGTCGCCTTTTCAGCAATTCTAAATACATTTTTGGATAAAAAATCCTAACCCTAACCTTTTTTGGAGCTTAGAGAAGTCTAAGCATTGTTGTAGCTAACCTATTTTATGCTTTAGGTTGTCAATCTGCCGTTGACGAAGACTTAGCGTCTTAATCATATTCGTTACGCATTTTCCAGTTTAAGGTGTGGACTATATACGTTTAAGTTATAGTTTTCAAGACTTTCAATGTTAGATAATGATTTATTACTGACATGGATGTTATTTCACATGCAAAATGCGATGTCCGTTTCACCTTTCAGTTATATGTGAACTATATTAAATATATTATATTCCATGTATTTGTAGAATAACCCATATACGTATGGAATATGAATTTGAGTTTGTCATGATTAACCGTCGTCTATGTATGCTAGATGTATGTGTAACAACTTCTGGGCTAAAGGTTTAGCCCAAATACATAATATACCAACATACGATATGTAGTTAGTATGTGTAGCCTAAGTGTTTGTGAAAATGACTGAATGAGTTTAGACTTTATATTCGTGCTCTCCATGACAAACTGTCATGGATATACGATTGTTGTATGGGCAACAACCCTTTAACGAAAAGATTTTTCATAATACATATGCTAATTAATACATAATATGTGTGATGTAATGTTTAGACTAAGTGTTTGTAAAAGTGTCTGAACGAGTTAGTAGTTAGTAAGATGAACCTGTATGCGGGTTGAGATATGATTCTCAACTACATCAATGATGTGTATGATTTCCTCCACGTATGACTTATTCTGATGTTTGCTTGATTATGAATTGAATGTGTGTGAATTCATGTTTACAATGCACTTCAGAACATGTTCTTATGATTGTATGAGTTGTAGTATTGATCCATTACTGCTTTGACTATCTCGTAGGACATCATGTTATAATTGAATATGTTTGGGACTATGACATAGTCTAGGTAATCAGTAACAGCCCTTAAACTGGTGGTTGAGGTTATTTATGCCATGCAAGATGTGTTCGGCGAATTCGAATCATACTTGGGATGTTCGACAGTGGTTAGGCCACACAGAGTATTTATGCATTCCATGTCGATTAACTCAATGTGCACTTGGCCTGGTTGAGCTTATCAACTAACCCGATTGACCGATGTATGTTCACCATGTTTGGACGCTACTATTTGAACCTAAGGTACCAAACCTACCAGTGTAAAGCCCCTCTAACCTTGGTACCTCGATCCGCTAAGACTCATGAGCTGGACATGGTGGTATAGGACACCGTGCTCGAGCTGTCGGCCTACGCTGCGGTGACGAGCTTCCCTGTAGTGACCAGTGAGCAACCTAGACTCGTGAGTCGATTATGGTGGTATGAGACACTATATTCGTGTTGTCGGCCTACATTGATTGGTGACGAGCCCTTTGTAGTGACCTCGAGCATACTCTGAGTCTACATTGAGGCGACGAGTCTTTTCGTAGCATTAGAGTTTAACTAGGCCTACACAGATCAGTTGTCATGTCTTGTGCATGTGATGTGTTTCCTACAGGGGCAACACTGATTTGGTGATGAGCCCTTTTATGGTGACCTAGAACCGCAACATCATATGAGATTATCTAGGACTGATGACCCTAGAATGGATCATCGTTTGGGTATTGATATAAGGGAGGTACCTTAGCTTCCCAATCCTGCTGTATGAAAAGGACTAATAATAACTTGGTAATCACGTTTATAACATCGTACTGCATGTGTCATGGGTTAAAGTGCACAGAGAAAAGAAAGCATGCCGCAAACGTAAGATGATGTCACACGAGGGAGTGTAGGCGAGGGCATGCATCATGAAAACATTTCATCCTTGCATTAACAAGAGTATCTAGGACATGTTTGATTGTACTGCTTTATCATTACTGCTTGATTGAATTGATAACATGTTAACCTCTATTATATAGTTCCACTACGTTGATCACTCACTCCCACATTATGGGACGGTGTTTGCAACACCAAATAGTCCTTGTGTTTAGTTTCAGATGATGGCGATACTTGCGAAGCGGAGCCGGACTACGAGGATGACGAGGAGGCATTCTCTTTCATGCAGTTTTCGGGCGGATTCGCATGAGTCGAGTCCAGATCGACGGGGCTTCAGGGATTATGCATGTAGAGTACTATTACATTCTTTTGACATTTTATATTTTTGACACAACACTTGTAATTATTGACCTGACATTGTAGACATATTTTATGGACTTATACCAGTTTATATATTCATTTCAGTCTTCCGCTAGCGTATTACAACTGTCCCTGGATTATGTTTTGCTGTTTTGGCTTAATCCACTTCATATTTTTTGCACTAACACAGCTGACATTCATCCATCATTGAAAATCTTGCATAAGTGACATTCTGGAACTCGGGAGTGGAGTTTATGCTCGACCCCCGATTTTCAGGACGTTACATTAACATTAGTAGTTGAACTTTAGACTTGAACTTGAGTTCTCAAATTTGAGCTTGAAACCATGAACTTCAACACTCTTCACTTTAACTTGAAGATGTAGGCAAGTTTGATTAATATCTAGAGAACTTAAAAATGTACGAACATAATTACTTTAACTCGAAGCATGATACAAATACTAAATGGTTTGGTACAAAAAATTTAACAATACCACGGGTGCTAGATTTACACAATTTCATCATCCCTACATCAATTCGTTATCTTCTAGAATCAAAATAAAGTTAAACTAGTCTTGGCCAATAATAAATCCTTATTAGCAATCCATGTAAGGCCGCAGAAAGCACAGGGGCTTTACTGGACTTTCCGATGTTAGTACTAATCAGGAGTAAAAGAGTTGTGTTTGGTTACCTGTAATGCTGCAGAAAGCGCAGGGACAATCGCAACATTTTTCTCAGACCCTCGTGATATGTGCAAGTTAACTATTTTCAAGAAATCAGCTAAGACAGATACAAAGGCAAAAAGTGAATACAAACCACAATTCATGACTGGCTGGTAAAGTTGGGGTGTCCATTCTTGTTGGCATTCAGTTGCACACAACCTTTGCCAAGGAAGGGCATTTGTAAACACCCCACCCCAGGCCAATAAGCTGATTAAGTTTACACTAATGGATGGTCAACCGAAACCGTAACCCTTGAGGCCAAAACCTAAGGAACCCTAACCTTAATCCTTAATTGGAACCCTAAACCATAATCCTAAAAGCTAGGATTGTAAACCTTAAAGCATTGAGTCAACTCATTGAGTTAACTCACCCAATCAAGCTACCCAATCGATCAACCTAATTAACTCATATGACAAGCCCAATTCTAAAATAGGCCTGAACCAAAGCCTAAATTTCAGCCTAAACAGAACTAGAGGTGGGACAACAACTTGTCAAACCAAGAGGTAGGGCCTCCACACACTTGAGGGAGGATTCTTACCAAAATAGGAGGTCCCATGATCCACCCATGTGGCATGCCTCCTCTTTTGGCAGACACCCTCTAAGCATGTGGAATCTCCCTTTTGGGAATCCCAAGTGTGTGGACAATGTATAGTTACTCTGATGCCCATTTCCTTATCCAAATTTACCATTTTACTAAACCATCCAACTACTGTGATGATGTCACATGAACATCTTAAATCTAAACAATCCAACCATATTTTACCCCTGAACTTGGCAAGAATTATAAAATATCTAAGTTTGGGAGTTATAAATAGCCACCTTCCCTTCCTATTTGAAGCATCCACTCCCATTTTAAAGCTTCCTCATTTGTTAGGAATTTAGTTTTCTAGTCATCTCATCCCTCCACCGAGGATAGTGAGAGCTAGTGAAAGAGAGTTCAGCCCTAGTCTAGCCTAACCCAGCCAGAGTATAAGTCTCCTAATCCAAGCCACTTGATCTAGTCTTTGTGATACTACCATCCATCTAACCATTCAAACCTCAATTAGTTTTGTACGTGCTATTATGTTAAGCACACATAGATTGTCAAATTTCATAAGAATAACGTTCGTAAGATAAGCAATTCGAGATCAGTTCTCAAGTATGGATTCACAACAATTCTATATGCCTGAAGATTAACTCAAGATCGATTTATGATCAAGTCAAGATCGACACATCTTCTTAAAGAAACCGTCGCTCATATTTAAGTCAAAGTTTAAAACTAAATTCAAGATAAGGTGACTCTAATTTTTGATATAACACAAGTAGTATAACCCTAGAAAGACCTTAGGAATAGGTGCTTTAAAACATTCTATATTTTGGGTTTTTAGAAGTGTTTTTTTACTTTATAATTCGGCTAGCTTAACTTTTGGTTCGGCCAACCCAACTTTAAGATCAAGCTAAATAACAACTTTTGTTGAAAATTTGGCAAGCCTAACTTCGGTTCGACTAGCCTAAGCTTGAAATTCGGGTAGCCTGAGAAAGTTCAGGTGAAATTCCAACAATGTAATCTTTTGAAATTATCAAAAATTTGGCCAGACGAATTTTGGATAAATCTTATGTCACACTATCCAAAATCCGTTGAATAAAATCTGGTTAACTCGAGCTAGTCTAAGCCTATCTTAGGCTAACCAAAGTTCTAACTTCTTTGCCTATAAATGTTAAGTATCAAATATTTCATACTTTCTCCCATTTATATCTCGGTTTTATGAACATGATAATGCTTAATGGTATATTTTATACATATTTATGTTGCAAGGTGAGTTTAAGAGCTTAGATTGAAAAGAATATTAAAAGCATGGATTTGATGCTCAAGAATCACCAAGGCAAAGAATGGATCTTTGAAGACCAAAATTGAAGATTTTAAGACCCCAAAATTCAAGAAAATTAGGTGGAGAAGGAAGGAAGTGTAAAAATTAGTGCATAAATTCACAGAATCTGAGCTTATATGTCATCGAAGGAGTTTCAATGACATCGAAGGTTATTCAATAACATCGAAGAATTACAAAAAAATTAAGATTGGTTGCTAGATAAACTGGATGCATTCTTTGATGACATTGAAAGCTATTCGATGACATCGAAGCCAGTCTTCGATGACACTGAACACTATTAGATAACATTGAAGAATTACAGAAAAATCAAGTTTAGTTGCTAGACAAATTGGATACTTCTTTCAATGACATTGAAGACTATTCAATGACATCTAAGTGTTATGCAAAATTTGCGTGGACTGCATAAATTTGATGTGGTTTCTGATTTTACCCGAATAAGGATATAAATATGGGTTTCCTAAAGATTTTTAGGGATATATAGAGTTTTGAGAAGCAAAGCAAAAGGGTGAAGCCGTCTCTCAAGAGTTCTTCTTCCTTTCTTTCTTAGTTTTTAATGTTTTCTTTGAAGATTCTTGATTTAATCATGTCTATGGTTGGCTAGACCTCTTAACTAGGGCTAAGAGGTGAAGCTTGTAATATTTTTGGGATGTTTTTATTATTTTGATTTTTATTCTTGTTGAACCTCTTTGATTTCTGGTTGATATTAAGGAAAACTTTCAATTTTTTATGGTTTATTGTGACTCGAATTACAGTAGATCTACGATAGCTTTGAGTATCTTTTTTTCTTATTTTGAGATTATGGGATTGGTAAATCCTATTATTTGCCATTGTCTCTTAGGCATGGTTGGGTGATGGAATCCCTTCCAAATCTTCACAATTCTCCTCCTTTGAGGCTAGATCAATGAAAAGTTCAGAGATTTGACTATCTCTTTCTTCAACTAGACAGGATAAGACTCTAATTCCAATTGGGATTCCTGAATCAAGTAAGGTAACATCTTGTAAGTGCTATAATGTATAAAGCATACTTTTTTGTCAAATTTTGATGAGACAAAACAACTTATGATATGGTTCACACAACGTAAATCAAGATGGAAAGTTCACCTTCAAGAGATTTAAGTTGGAAAGTGCAAGCTTAAGTATAAGTCATGAAGTTAGAAAGTTCAAGCCAAAATAAGTTCACCTTCTACTACATTTCAAGTAGAAGATCAACTATGATTTATTGAAGACTCAAGAAGAAGACCAAGCGTTACACTTTAATGTCGAGTCTTCTCATGTATAACAAACCTTGAAAAGACCTTAGTCTTAGGCACTTTCAAAAAAAAAAAACTTATATGGGTTTTTATGCTTTGGTTAGGCCTAATTTCGACTACTCTAGGCCTCAGTTCGACTAGTCTACGTTGTGGCTCGACCAGTCTAAGATAATCTTCAACCAATCCAAGTTTGAAATCCAAAAAATGGGTATTTCTATTACTGTCTCGACTAGTCGAGTAAACTACTCAACTAGTCGAAGAGTGACCTTCGACCAGTCAAGGGTTGCTTGACTCGAAGTTCAACAACCATATTTTGGCTCCATCGACCAGTCGAGCAGGGCCTTCAACCAGTCGAAGAACAGTTTTATCTGATCGCGCTCAAAATTTAAAATTTTGTTAGATCTTAAATGAGTTGAAGAAGACCTTAGATGAGTCGAAGCAACATCATTTCTAACTATAAATAGAGGCCTTCTCTCATTCCAAATTAATTCATTCAAGGTAAGAAAAACCTTTACTAAGAGAGAGAGAGAGAGAGACGTCCCCCTATCTTCAAGCTATTGCATGGTATTTTAATATTTCATTTAAATGGCTTTTTATTTTAATTCCTTGATCTCTTTTCATGAATCTTATTATTTAAAGAGAGTAATTACTCTTCTTTGACATCTTGAGGAATTCAAATACTGTCTTTGGTTTGAATTAATTTAAAATCAATCTAGAACTTATAACCCTTGTTTGTGTTATTGGACATTGAACATTCTACTTTAAGAGAAGCGGTTCTACAGGCTACATCAAGTGATACATCTTCAATGAGAAAATAAGTACATTTGTATTCTTTGTATTTTGGTTTCTTTGAGATAATCAGAAAATCTCGTGTGTTGGTTTTAAATGAGATAACCAGAAAATCTCATTGTGAGTTTATTTGTTTGTGATAGCCCTTCTAAAATTACAATTGTGTAAGGTTTTAATATAAACGTGTGAACAGTTGGTGTAGACATCGAACCACTATAACTCCTGGTGTTCGAGTGAATGTTTAATTTTTAGATATGTGGTGAATGATTGTAACATTATTTCTGCACTGGTGAATGATTGTAATAGATAGGTTTATTATCACTTGCTTGGTTTGAAATCTTGATCCTTACAAACGTTCGTGAAATTAAGTTATCCTACCTAAAACTTTATTTTTGGTGTAAGGTTGTCCTACGAACTAAGTTTGAATCAAATTTTCAATACTAGTGCTATTGAGATTTGTGATTTGTTCTGATTTATTATTTATTTCAGTACTTTAAGTTTTTATTTTGCATAGTCCTATTCACCCTCTCCCCCCCCCCCCCCCCCCTTTCTCTAGGACAATTAAGCTCGCCTTTTTCACATCTCAATTACTACAAATGGATCCTTGGCATCCTAGTTCCTACTTTTAATTGATAGTTTAAACAATATTTACAATTATTCCTTTTATTCTAGATTTCTAATTAGATTTTCTTCTAGTTCTACTCATGATTATTTTAGAATATGCACAAGATTAGTGCCTGTGGATTCCACCTTAGTCTCACTAAGATTATTATTACATCGCGACCCTACACTTGTGGTTGTGAACAATTTTTTGGCACCGTTGCCGGGGACTACGGTTGCATTTTTTTAAAATTAATTAGTTAGAATTAAATTAAGATTAATGTTAACTTTTTGTTTTATTTTTAGGTTAGGAATTTTTCTGAACTTGTTTTTAGAATCTAACTTAATTTTCTATTTTGTAGGATTTTCTCTCTCTCTCTCTCTCTCTCTCTCTCTCTCTCTCTCTCTCTCCCCCCCCCCCCCCCCTTCTGCCAAGTAAGAGTTCTCTCAATCGAGCGGCGAAGCAACCTCCGTAAGTGGCACAATCGCTCTCAGACTCCCTCTCTTAGGTCTCTCTCTCTCTCTCTCTCTCTCTCTCTCTCTCTGTGTGTGTGTGTGTCAATCTCGAACTCAATTTCTCTCTTGAGATCGAGTATCTTCAATGTTAAAACCTGAATTAGGACTTTACAATGGTGAATTCCTAATTAGGGATCTACAATGTTGAAACCCTAATTAGGAATTTACTGTGTTGAATCCATAATGGGTGGATAAGATTCATCATTTGGGAATTCTTTCATTGCGGCATTTTTCAGTACAATATCATTGGATGGAGAAATCCAACTAATGTGATTTTTGCATTAGGACCCATAAAGAGGAACTGAGTTGCCTTCAGAATCAAGTAAGATTTATGGCATTTTCTTTCGTATGTAAAGAATTAGGCTTTTATTGTTGTTGTTGTGCTTAGCAATATCAATGTCATTTTGTTGTTGGAAGTATCCATATTTTGCTACCACTTCATGGAAACCATGTGCTGAGCACCGAAATGGTGGAACTTTAGGTAAGCTGGAATTGCATTCACCTGGTATTAACACCTACAATATTTAATTGAATTATTATAACTCAATTCAATTGAATATCTAAATGCAACATTAATGATTCAACAAAAGTTGTCGGACAAACATGTATTTTAGAGCATTTGCTATTCATTTATGATACTTTCCTGGTCACGCAACAGTTGCTTCTTTTCTATTTCATTTTCTGCTTTATTCTAAACTAAAGTTAGGATTGTCCAACTAGTCTGTTTCTTTCATGCTTTACTAATTATGTGTTAGTTTTTGCTAAGGTTGCATGTGCCTCTGTATGTGGCCATACGTGCCACTTGGCTTGTGGGATATATTAGTTGTTGATTCGGTGAGCTTCCCCATGCAGATGATCGGGCCCATAAATCAAGTGAGCCAAATAAAAGGATCTCTCTCTCTCTCTCTCTCTCTCTCTTATAAATGTTTTATGCCACATGTGTGCATTCAATCTTGTTGGGATTTGCGATGTGGAATCACACGAATATGGATCTAGGATAGCAATCCAAGAGCACCAAGAAAATACAAGAGAACACAAACATTTTATGTGGAAAACCCTTTCGAGAAAAAACCACACTACAAAGCAATAGATCTCCACTATGAAAATAGATATTACAAAGAGAGAGGACATACTCGATTCGAACAACCTCAAATCTCACCCTTGCTACACCTGTGGGATCCCGGTCTTTTGCAACATCACTCGTGTGCACATGTGTCCCAACTTATACCATTAATAGACCATACACTGCACCCTAGTGCACCTAGAAAATTCACCAATGTGATTTGTTCTGGATGACCTTGAGACCTCTATCATGTGGATTGTGTCATTGTTGTAGTTGAATGGTGAAAATCGTGTGTCAATCCGTCGCTCCATTAGTAAGATATGATCCATTGAATATACAACCTAAATTATGTATCCAGTAACACAATCAACCTTTATTATGCTAGGACCATTGGACTTGAGCCCATGTGGGCCAAAAGCCAACTTTTAAAATATAAAAATTACCAACAAATAGAACAATTGTTACATAACAAAATAAGAACTTAGCACATATAAGACAAACACTATAAGACAAAATTTGATTCTATACCAAAACCCATCATTAGCTCTCTCTCCATGCCTTAGAAATTAATCATGGCTCATGTCCACCTCATCCTATACATGCATCCAATGCATGTCTTGATTTGTGTCATATCACTTCAAACAACCAATTACAACACTCCACTTCATCATCCACCATGCATCACCTACAACCAAAAACCCTTATCCATCCATCAACCAATGCATGCCAAGATTTCTTTCACCTTTGCCAATGCATGCTTAGTACCATCCACCTCATCCATCCAGTACCTATACCATACATCACATTCCACCTCACTTTTAGCACCAATGAGATCCTATGAACTTGCCACATCATTTTGCGACCTCAACCCCCAATTCCCTATATAAGAGTAGGAGCTCTCTTGGACTTATTCTTTTCTTGTACTTAGAAAACTTCTGAGATTTTAAGAGAGAGTGAGAGAGAGTGGGGCCAAGGTGTGGCCCACCATTGATTAAGAGGGAGTGGACCACACATCATCATCTAACCATCCATTGAAGTGAGTTTACAACCCTCCTTCCATCTTCCTCATCCTCCTCTTTCTTTCCCATTTTATTTTCTTGATATGTGTGGGCCCCACTAGTGTGGAGTTCTTATATGCATGTATTTATATCTATGGTGGTCAACAAAGTGTCCCATGTCAGTATGGTCCACCATGATGAACATCATATCTATACCCTTCGTTTCTAATCTTATTTTTGTTTCTGGATAGCAAGTTTTAAAAATCATATAAAATTAATCATGCTAAGATCAAAGTTGAAACATGGGGATATTATGAATCACAATATGAACTAACTTTGGACCAAATTTCGTAGCCATCCAACGGTCTAATTATCTGTAACATTAAGTTTACTTAGTTGTTGTGCAGCTCCACATGCAGGATTCTGATTTACTTAAATGGATCCATTTTTAACTCTTTTAATGAATATATTAAAAATATATGTTCTATTCAATTTGTAGAAAATCGAACCATCTTTCCAATGGTATATAATAAGCCTTAATCGGAGTTTGGATGACTGAGATCTTGGCCTTATACAAAAGACGTATTTGGGAGCTTATTATGACCATTCTCGTTTGGGCCATATCCGTGATTCCAACGGTCAGATGTATTTGATATTTGCTCTTAACTTACTTGAGATAGTTAATAGTCATATGTATGGTCCCTATGGTCAGATTCTTTCATGATAAATTTAAAAAATTCTGGACCGATAGATACTTCCATAAAGACAAATCTTGAATTTTTTTGTGGTTCAGATAGATCCAAGGCTTTATATAGTTAGAAACCTATAAACGGCCTGAATGAGTTGTTCCCAAACCACCCATTAGATCAGATCTTCCAATAGAGAATCTGATCGTAGAGATTTCATCAATATATATTTCATGTGTTACTTGATGAATATGTTCGATTTATGTTATACATAACAATTATCCTCCCATTAACCCACTTGGGTGTGGGATCACTTATGATTTAAGCATTTTATTAGTTCATCCAATTTGGGAACCCATGTATATTTTTGTGTCTCTTATCTATGGTTTGTAAGTATGTGGGCCCCACTTGCCAATGGATCTATTTCATTCCCTTTCTGAAAATTTTTTAGGTACTTAACTGTATTGCATTTAGGCCTCCTTATAGTGGGCTCCACACTCTGTAGTTAAGGGTCCCACTTTGGGGGATGTATAATCCTTATATAAGTAAGCTGGGATGTCCCACCTTTTTGTTAGGAATGATTCCTAAGTGTTTGGAAATTGGGCCCTAAGTTGTGACAGACCCAATTTCTGAAAACTGTTTGATTATTTGTGTTTTGTACCAACTTTGGGCCTCTGTAGTAGACCACACGCTGGAGGTTTGCGTAGGCCACTACTTGGAACCTCTAACCTACGGTAATTAATAGATAAATCATATTTTAATTAGGCCAAATCAAACCCCACATGATTAGGGAGTGGATCCCAAAATGTGGTCAGGCATGGTTGTGCAGAAAATCAAAGTGCCTATGTTTGGCCCTATACCAAATATTACGTGTGAACAACTAGTTGGTCCCAACTTATAATTTTTGAAGTGCATATATATTATAACCAAGGGCACCTAATGACACACTAAAATGTGGTCCCTTGTGATCATGGGATATACTTAAAATTGGACCAAAACTAATTCTGCACTATATTTCCTCCACAATTTCTCCAAGTACTCATGTTTGGGCCATCACCGTAAATTGTACTCACCCAACCAATGAGGCCTGCTTTATAATTTGTAAAGCCCATGCATAGAGCTACCAGATGGTTATTATCTTTCACCATATTTAGTCTCCACGTGACCATGAATCAAACTGTAAATTGGCCTAGAACCAACATTGCAAAAAAATCTGTTTGATGTAAAATTTATGTGGGGCCACGTCAATGGGGTCCACCACCTTCCTAAAGTATTTCATGTAGTATCTAAACTCTGAAAAAATAACTCTCAGGTGTTGTTTGGCTCAAAACCTTAAGTGGGTCATCTAGTATAGGCTATCTTATATGGGCCTTACCTTCCATGTGATGAGGCCCAATGAGATGTATGTGAGGCCCTTGTATGAGGGCCACTATGATGTATATAAGGCCCATGTGATGAGGCCCAATGTGATTATGTGAGGACCTTGTATAAGGCCCATTGTGATATGTATAAGGCCTATGTGGTGAGGCCCATTGCGATGTATATAAGTCCCCTGTGATGAGACCCATTGTAATGTATATGAGGCCCATTGTGATGTATATAAGGCCTATGTGATGAGATCCATTGTGATATATGTGAGGCCCATGTGATGAGGCCCATTATGATATACGAGACTCTTGTGCAAGGCCTAATTATGATGTTGATCCCACCATGATGTATATGATAATGCTTATGATGCCCATCCATTTTTCTAGCTAGTTTAAGGGCCATGGGCCCCATTGTGAGTTAGTCTTTATAGCGGGCCGCATTCTAAGAGACAATAGCGGTTAAATGTCCACATTCTAAATTTCATAAGGCCCATTGTTAAGCCCATTCCCCATTGCAAGTTAGAATCTAAGGCAGACCGCACTTTAGGAGAAATAATGGTTAAATGTCCATGTTGCAAACTCTCTAGAGCCCATTGTTAAGCCCATTTCTATTTTTCCCTTATTGGACCCTCATTAAGAATAATGCTTTCCACCATACCCTGTAGTACTACTCAAACCTTTAAACTCATCTTGTGGCCATGATATGTAGGCCCATTGTGATATGTAGGCCCATTGTGATTATATGGGGCCCATTGCGCGAGGCCCCTTTGCGATTGTATGAGACTCATTGTGCGACGCCCATTGTGATTGTATGAGGTCCATTATGATTGTATGAGGTCCATTGTATGAGCCCCATTGTGATTGTATGAGGCCCATTGTGATTGTATGAGGCCCATTATGATTATAAGAGGCCCATCGTGATTGTATGAGGCTTATTATAATTATAGGAGGCCCATTGTTATGGTATGAGGCCCATTATGATTATATGAGGCCCATTATGATTGTAGGACGTCCATTGTGATGGTATGAGGCCCATTGTAATTGAATGAGGCCCATTGTGATTGTATGAGTCCCGTTGTGACTGGATAAGGCCCATTGCGATGTGTGAGGTCAATTATTGTTGCGTGAGGCTGATCATTGTTATGATTGATAATCATGCATGACATACGCCATGATTCATACTCATATGCATCATTTGCATGCTTGTTATGAGTGATTGACCATAACATGTGAGACTCATATCCTAGCCTGTATCGTTCTTTAGGCTTCTGCAGTCCTCCTAGTTGAATTTCAGCGACCCGCAATCTGTTATCAGCATTTGCGCACAATCCCGAGTCGTGTCCCGTATATCAGAGTTGGCTCGACTTGAAACTTGTACCCTTGCAATTACGCCATCACCGCGGTTTTAATGCCGCATCTCGTGCACTAATCCAATACCCAAGCCAGGAGATGTGGGGCCACGTTCAGTTCGAGGAAAATGTCACGCGTTGTAAAAATATAAGAGAAATGTCCCATCAATCACATCAACCAATCAAGTACCATATCACATTATGTCAAGTACCAACACCCATCCCTCTCTCACTTAAAGTCAACTCTCTCTTACAACCAAATACACCCATCACACCCCACCCCTATCTCTCTTACAACCTCTCTCTCTTACATCTCTCTCTCTCTCTCTCTCTCTCTCTCTCTCTCTCTCTCTCTCTCTCTCTCATTTCTCCCCAGCACCATGAGAGCAACCGTCCAAGCTTCCATGGAGAAGCTAGTGTGGCCCACCTTCCTACCTTCCATTTCCACCATCCAAGTTCAATCTCAACTATTGAAGTCCATCCCTTGGAGCTCTAGCATGCATTGGCGGAAGAAGGAAGAGGAGATCTAATAGTGGGTGTTTTTTTTAGTTTTGTTTGTATGGATTTGATGATTTGAGGGCCCACATATGGTGGGACCCATCTTGATGAATGGATTGTATCTAAGAGGGGCCCATAGTGACGAGGTCCGTCAATCGCCATCCTATCTCTCTCTCTCTCTCTATCTCTCTCTCACTCTCTCTCTCTCTCTCCCTCTTTCTTTCTCCTTTTGTGAATGATGGCCCACCTTGATGTATGATTCATGCCGTCCAACCAAGTGGACCCAACTGGAGCCCACTCACGGCCACATTGCTACCCGTTTGGTAGGCCCTATTAGAGGGAAAACACAAATATCAGCTTTATGCCAAAGTTGGTGGGTCCCACACATGTGGACCCACCTTTTATGTATGCATTTCATCCATGTGGGACCCATGTAATATGTGGGTTTTATCTAGCCGTCCGTTTAGCAAAGTTGGGATGTTGGGTCCCACTGCATGGGTGTTAGCAATTAAGGGCTTGATCACGAGGTGGTGTTATATCCAAACTATCCATCCATTGCTCGACGGTGGGTCCCAACTGCACGTGTGAGGTCTCCACCGTCCATACATGGGGTGTGGACCCCACCTCAGTGTATGTATAATGTCCAGGCCATCCATCCACGGCCTGGACGTTGGTAGATTTAAAAATATAATAATAATAATATTATATATATTATAATATTAATATATATATATATATATATATGTTATTTACATATATGGTGGCTCTACGTGGGAACCCACTTGCTGTGGGCCAGTAGTAATATATGGGTCTTATCTCACCGTCCGTGTGATGCTGGACGATGGGGCCTGTTGCATGTGTGGAAGTCCACATCGTCCAGTCCACTGGACGTGGACCCCCTATGAGATATGTATTATATCCTAGCCGTCCATCCAAATGGCGAGCTCTCTTTGGTGGGCCACGAACGTAGACCCCACCCCTGATGCATGTGTTTATTCTAACTGTCCATCATCTGCTAGGCGGGGGTTGGACGCTGGTGGGCCACCTACGTGGCACCACACCATGATATAAGTGCTTATCTTCACCGTCCGTCCAGTAGAAATATAGCTGCTGGACTGACGTTAGCAAGTTTTGTGGGTCCCACTTGGTTGTATATATTGTATATCAACCACCCATCCATTGACGTGCTCATCTTAGGTGGGCCACGCTCGTGGACCCCACCTTGATGTACGTGTTTCATCAGCACCGTTTGTTTAGATAGTGCCATGTACAACCCACCTTGATGTTTTATATCTGCACCGTCCGTGTAGTGACCCACCATGATGCATGTGTTGTATCTACACCATCCATCCATTTTGAGAGATAATTTTGTGGCATGAGAAAAAAAAGAATGAGATAGATCTAGTTATCCAGTGGACCACACTGCCTAAACAATGGGATTGAATGTCTACCATTGACACTCTTTTAGGTCACAGAATTCTGGACCAATATGATATTTATTTTTCCTATTGGTTCGGGTCCTTGTGACCTTATGAACAAACTGGATGGAAAATACATGTTATGATGGCCCCTTGTGAAATTTTTATACAGTGGAAATCACTGTCTCCACTGCTATTTGTGATGTGGTCCAACTGACCATTTGATCATTACCTCCACTTTATTTGTGGTATGGTCCAGATAATCTTTTGATATGATTCATTTTTTTATACTCTAACATGACTTCTAAAAATAGATGAACGGTGTAGATGGTGCGGCCCAAGTAGTGCAGCTCACTTGTTGTATTTAAGAGGCCCAATATGATGTATTCGAGGCCTAGATACGTGGCCCATTTGATGAATATGAGGCCTAGATACATGGCTCATTTGATGCATATGAGGCCCATGTGTAGGGCCCACCTGTTGTATCTATGAGGCCTATTAATGTGGTCCACTTGATGTATATTTGAGACCCCAACCAAGGCTATAAGGCCCATAATTAACACGGAGACTAGTCTAAGAAGAATCCAATTAGAATGGGCCTTTAATCATGCACTAATTAAGCCCAAAAATTAAAATTAAGATGGTAAGATAACTGACTTATATCCTCCTCAAATCTAGTGGGCCAACTGCCCCAAAAGAACATTTACGGGCAACAATTATTGGGCTCAATGCAACATTCCAGCCCACCCAAATTTCTAGGTTGGTTGGAGTCCAACAATAGAAGCATTTCTTAGTATATTTAATCTCTGATGGCTTACACACATCACTGTAGGCCCCACCATATGAGAGAGGATATGCAACACATATATCAAGTGGGCCAGGCCATTGGAATGCAGGCCCAACAGTAGCCTAAGGCAGGGATGTCCCATGTGTAGGCAGCTCTATGGGCCTGGGGTATCTGGCCCAAAAATCCACCCAATGAGCCACAATTGAATACAAAAAAAAAGGAGGGTGATCAATCCCCTAAGGACCCCACATAGATGGATGATGAGATATACAACACATCAAGGCGGGCCCACGAAGCAGGCTGGACGCCCTGGCCTAGGCGTCCCTGCCTGCTGGGTCACTCCCAGTCGTACCACGGTCAGTTCAAATCTACGTTAGGTCTAAAATTTTGTAAAGTAATAATTTCATAGGTGGGACATACCCCCACAAAATTACAGAATTTTTGGACACCTAGAAATATTTTAATTAATTTAAATAAAACAGTTTGTCAAGAAAATTGGACTGACCTGGACGCCCCAACGTGGTGGGCCAGTCCAGCACTTTCCAAGGTGTGCACAGGGGTCCATTGGCCCCAAATTTTGGTAGGTGGGTCCTATAATGAGTGGGACATATCTCTAAAAAAATTTAAGATTTTTGGACAGTTAAAAATATTTTAATTCATTTAAAGAAATCAATCTATCCTGAAAATTGGACTTATCTAGACACCACATTATACTGGGCCGGTCCAGCCACCACCATGGTGTTTAAGAATGTCCATTGGCCCCAAAATTTTGTAGGTGGATCCTACCATGAGTGGATCACTTCCCTGTTCATTTTTATAATTTTTTGATACTCATAACTATTTTAATTAAATTCAGAATTACAATCTATCTGGAAAGAAATGTTGCTGTCCATGCATTATTTACCAAATAAGGTGGGCCCAAACTTCATCTAGGAGGGGGAAAATAGAGGTTTAGTATTTTTTTCATAAAACACAGTAAGGTGGGGTCCACAAAAGTGGCCCACCCCTCAAAGAAACCAAGCTAAAGTGTGTGTTTTTCCTCCATACATGTGGGCTAGACAGCCCAACAAGGTGGACTGCCCACCTCTATGGGCCTCCCTTTCTGAGTACCATTTCATGGGCCATCTGAGGTGTGACCCACCACACCTCAAGGTGAGGTCCACACCTCATTATACCCCATAATTAAAAGAAAAATAATGGAAATCATGATCCAAAAATCCAAGTCAAACATTGAACATGACAAACCATGCAACAGTCTAGATTTTTTGGACAGCAATACATGGTTGGACACATCAGCCTATATCTCAATAATCTCAGCCATAAAAATGGTGTGTGGCCTTCCTTAGTAGGCCCCACATATGTCCAAATCACAGACTAAGACTATGACACTTGTATGCATTGATTAAGGTGTCCAAGGATCATGGAGTTGGATGGTAAGAGCGTCCCACACTGCTGGATTTTTTTTTTGGGGGGGACATCTTAAGCTTACCAAGTGGGCCACACACGCATCATCATCTACACATCAGAGAAAAGAGAAGAAAAAAAACAATCAGGCCATGGGGGTAGGGCCCTACCACTAATGGGCCCTCCCAAGAGTCAATCTCAACCGTACAACAATGTTACTTGAACATGCAATATTAAACTAATGCATGCATGATCTATGACTAGAATGGATGGTTGGGATGTCATCCCAACATGACTTCTAGGGTCTAGATGCCCTTGAAATAAATTGGATGATATAATACATCATAATGGGGTCCATGGAGAATGGTCCCATCATGTTTCATGATGTGCATGTAGGATGGGCCAAAAGGCCACATCCATGGGGTCAAATAGGGTCCCCACCATGGATTGGTGTGTCCCATATAATCCAACTAAGAAGAAAAAGAAGATCAAAGGGTAGAAAATAAAATCAGAAATTATAATCACCCACTTGCAAATTAAGCCTCCAAACTCCTACACCGTGAAGGTCTTGAGCCTAGGAAGAAGTTTTAATGGTGGAGATCTACTTTTAATGGAGGGATTGGGAGTATTTTGAGGATTAGGGGGCTGTAGAAGAGAGGGAGAAGGAGACGTTGGAGTGGGGTGTTACTAGCAATGGAGGAAAATAAGAGGGAGGGAGAGAATAAAGAGAGAGAAAAATGCCATCATTATTTTGTAAGAGAAGTCATCATAGCATAGGGAGCAGATTATTTTGCTTAGGCTTTTAGGCTAGGCTTGGGTAGTGTTTGTTGAGATATGTGGTGTTTTTATATAATTTGTGTGGTGTATGTGTACTGTGTATGGGGACTTATGCCATTGAGGGGGTCCACATGCATTTGCACAAAAGTGGGCCACATAATCAAGGGCCATACTATGTAATGCTCATAACTTTTGATCCATAAGTTGAATGACGCATAAGATACGTCGTTGGAACCACAACGATGATGCGAATAAGGTGGCATAGGTATCGGGTCGATCCGGGTCAGGTCTACATGACCAGACTCAAGGATGACTGCAAACACAATCCGACGGTCGTGGGTCGCCGGAATTCAACCGGTAGGACTGTGAGACTATAAGAAATGAAATGCATACCCACACACACGCATGCACATGCAAGAACTTGGGTTGGGTTTTACAGATCTGATTAAGAAGTTTGCGATTGGTGTTTCCATGGTGACAACATTGTTTATGGCCTTACCTAACTCTAGCATCTACCCCCCACATGTTTGTAAATGCCTACAAGAATGCTCTTGCCATTGCACTGGCTACCGAGTATTAATTCTTGCAAGTAGAGAAAGTGAAGGAATATTTAAAGGATCCAAGTGAGTTTGCTGTTACTGTGCTAGTTTCTGCTGGAGAAACTGCTGCTCCTGCTGTAATAGCTTGTGCCATAGAAGAAGAGAAGAAAGAAGAGCTTGCAGAGGAATGAGATGACGATATGGGCTTTGGTCTCTTTGACTAGGATCCTTATTAGATTTTGAGGTTTAAATGCTTTTAAGTTCTATTTTGATACATTTTAGTTCAGTTTTGGTTTCAGTTAGTTTTTATAGGTTGGATCACATTTTCATTATTAGTTATATTTTACTGAACATGTGTTTTTTTTTTTTTTTTCAAAAAAAAAAAGTTGCAACCCTAGGGCTAACTCCTATAGATTTTTGCTCTTCGATTTTGCTACAGGTTTCTAAATTGTCTTATGTGATGCTTTTATGTTAGTTTGTATGATTTCATTTTTTTTTAAAAAGGCAGCACGTTGTTGTGTCATTCCACATAATGCATAATTTTCTTTCTTTTTGCTTACTTTCATGCCAAATACCATATCAATGGAGAAAGAATAGTAAAATATGATGGATTTGATGCAAAGGTGGCACCTAATTTTCTATTCATTTTTTATCCTCACCAGTTCGTAAAATGTGTACCATGTTATTCTGTTAGGCTCAAGATGGGGCTAATGTTTCAAGTGTCTTGACAGCCAATCAAGTTTGCATCATTTCTGGTATGGAAGTTACATTCTTACTATGGTTGAGCTATCTTATGAAGCTATCTTAAGAATTTCTAGGTCCCTTTATTTTATCTTTTGCTAGACAAAGTGCTCAACTAGCTAAGCTTTTGTCAAGTTGCCCACATCTTCTACATCTTTGGGTAAGAAGCCTCTTAGTTTTGTTTGCTTTTTTTTTTTTTTTTTTGTTACCTCATTTCTCACCTCACTACTAGTTAGAGGACTATTTCTCCATGTAGAAAATCACGTTCCCCATAACCTTGACCACGACCTGGAATATTTTTCTTCACAGGTAGTCTAATAGGTATTGAGCTTCTATGGTTGGAGATCTTGTTTTCTGATTTGATGCAATTGGGTTCAAAGGTCTTCATTGGGTTTGTTGTACTAACAATGATTTATGCATGACTCAAGACAAAAGAGCAGCCTCACTAGTGCCCAGTTCAAGTCCGCTATTTCGTTCTGAATCTCTCTCAAGTAGTAGACCCAATAGTCCAAAACTCTTCAAATGTCGAATGACAGGTAAGCACAATTACCTGCTCTTGAAACACAAAAAAGGTGAGATCCAGCCTATTCACATTTTTATAGACAACCCATGTTAGAAACTGAAGGATCTCCAGATTGTTAGTGAAGAATTAAATCCATTTAGTGGAGAAGGTAATCACATGCAACTGCATATGCATGAATGTGCATGATAATGCTTATCTAAACAAACCCACAAGTTTCAGATTAACAACATGTATTGATGGATAACATGTAACATGGAGACACCACCGCCGTTGCCTCATATTCAGATCGTGCTGAGTGAATATGTATCTGAGGCTCTTGTGGTCGCAAAAGAGCTTGAACTCTTCTCTGTAGATGTAATGTCTCCAGAGCTTCAGTGTAAAGATGACGACTTCCAACTCTAGGTCATGTGTAGGGTAGTTTTCCTCATGTTTCCTCAACTGTCTCGAGGTGTAAGCAATCACTCTATCCTTCTGCATAAGGACACAATCCAGACCAACACGAGATGCGTCGGTATATTTGGTATACCTAATCCCCTACTCTAGCAATACTAGAACAGGGGCGGATGTCAAATTTTCCTTCAGCTCCTGAAAAGTTGCTTCTTCTAGACCAAATTCAGATCCTTCCATGTCAATTGAGACAACGGTCTGGCAATCTTGGAGAAGTCCCTAATAAATCGACGATAGTACCCTGTCAGACTAAGGAAACTCCTCACCTCAATAACCAAACTGGGCTGCTTCTAGTCCTGAACCGTGGCTACCTTAGTAAGGTCAACTGTTATCCCTTCCTTGAACACTACGTCCCAGGAACTTGACTTTCTCTTTCCAGAAGTCGCACTTCTTGTATTGCGCGAACAACTGATCCTTCTTTAGAGTATCCAAGACTATTCACAGGTGTTCCTCATGCTCTTCCCAACTCTTAGAATATATCAGAATGTCATCTATAAACATGATGACGAATCGGAACAGAAATGGCTGAAACACCCTATTCATCAAGTCCATGAACACGGCTAGTGCGTTCATAAGGCCGAATGACATCACAAGAAACTCATAGTGTCTAAAACTGGTTATGAAAGCCGTCTTCTGCACGTTCTCATCTCTGACACATAACTGATGATACCCTGACTGCAGATCGATCTTCGAGAAGTATCGTGCCCCCTTCAACTGATCAAATACATCATCTATCCTAGACAAAGGATACTTATTCTTTACCGTCACCTGGTTCAACCTGCGATAATCAATACATAATCGCAGTGAACCGTCTTTCTTCTTCATGAACAACATAAGCGCTCTCCAAGGGGACACACTCGATCATATGAAACCTGCCTCCAATAGACTATCAATTTGTCTCCTCAGTTCCTCCATCTCACATGGAGGCATGCGGTATGTCGGCAATGAAATGGGCGTCGCGCCAACCACAAAATTGATAGTAAAGTCGATCTCGCACTAAGGAGGTAATCTAGGAATCATCCTGAACACGTCCGTGAAATCCTAAACTATAGGCATGCCCTCTAATGTCGGGTTCTCAACACATTCTAACAAGGTAGCGTAACAACTAACTTAGCAAGGCCAACTAACCTGAACTGGAAAAGTAAAGACCGTGCCCTCAGGTCCGCAGGCTGTCATAACTCTGGCTTCGCAATCTATCTCTGTCCTCATCTCGGTGAGCCAATCCATTCCAAAAATAACGTCATAGTGCCATAGTGGGGCGACAATCAGGTCAACGACCACCGTCCTGCTACCTAAATCTATTGAGCAAGCCTCACAAATTCGGGTAACATTTGAAAAGGTCCCTGTAGTGGTAGTGAGTCTCACTCCCTTCGTAGGAGCAGTATCCAACCTTAGTCACTTGACTCCAGCACATGAGATGATCAAAATAGTGGACCCAATGTCCACCAATAAGAAGACAGGCGTACCTTAAATCTATGTCATGACTTCTAAAGCCATCGGTGCTACGTTTGATGCCTCAGATGCCCCCGCTATCAGTGAATGTACCTAAGCTTACTGCTGACGGTTCGACTGCGGTACCATAAGCAGTTGAGGCGGCCTAAAGCGAGGTGCAGGGGGTCGAAATGATGGGTCGTAGGTGCTATTCGTAGAGGTGGTGCTGATATGGCCTGAGGAAGAAGGCGGTTGATCCTCTGAGGTAGCGAGAACTCGCTATCCCTCATCCTGGTGAAACAATTTATCTCTATGTGGTCAGGCTTCTTGCAGTAGGTACACCACACATCTGGTCGCCTCATAGAGCAGGTGAATCCATAAGCCTCAGCAGTGAATCTACACGCGGCCTCTTATCGAAGAACGGTCTACTCGGAAGATCGGGTCGTGGCCTAGGAGCCATATGCACGCGAGTACGGGCCAATCTATTCTTGTCCTACTCAGCTCACAGAGACATGCCTACTAAGTTAGAAATGCTAACACAACACATCTTCGACTAGATCTTGGGTCGCAGTCCCTCAAAAAATCATTGCATCCTCATCGGTTGATTTGCTAGTATCAACAGAGCATACCTGCCCATCTCCATGAATCGGTTCTCGTATTTCGTCACCGACATCCCTCCCTGACGGAGGCGAATGAACTCACTCTCCTTCTCGTGTCGATAGGTGAGGGGATAGTACTTCTCGTGGAAGTGGGTCTCAAATGCGGCCCATGTCTAAACATACCTAACCGCAATAGTGCAGAGAATATTGTCGTACCATAAGCTGGCCTCCTTCTCAAACATGAAGGTGACCAACTCCACCTACTTTGCCTCAGTGCAGTGCAGCGGCTTAAGCATCTTAGAGATGCGGTCATGCCAATGTCGGTCTCCTCGGGTCTATGAGTACCCACAAAGGTGGGAAGCTAGAAGCACTGGAATCCCTCAAATGTACTGCTAGCACTCGGGTTCCTAGTAGGGTGCATAGGTGATGCAGGTGGAGTCACACACATACCCTGGGAAAAGACCCCTGCGACGATAACCAAGAACTGTTGTTGTTGCTGCTGTTGTTGTATCTGCTGCTTTTGCATCAACAACATCATCTACTTTAGCCTATCAGAAGGTGAAGTAGATTGCGGTGTGCATGGCGTCGGGGTATACGCATGGTTTTACTCAGGAACCGAAGGTGTAATGGGTGGGACCACAAACGGTGCCATAGGTGGTGTCGGCCTAGCAATGAGGCTAGTAGCCGGCTGAGATTCCGAAATGGTGTTGTGAAACAGACCCAAGCTGAGGTCCGCACAACTGTCACTTAGGGGAGGTGCCACGTCAAACGACTCACCCAATGAGAGATGTACTGAGGTCCTCGTGCGCTTAGGTGGCATGCCCTAAATATAACATAGGGTGTAACCCGTGAGATTTAGCATACAGCAATCATCTACATAGCATTCACATCACAGCTCAAAGGAACATCAAGCATTTCATTTAACAAAATTGTCACAATACATGAGGTGCAGTATTACATGGATCGCGATAGAGAAAGCATGGGAACTAACACAAGCAAAGTCCCAAACACTAAAAATATACTAACTACTCGACCACATAACAAACCTAACAAGGCTATACAAAACAACAAAAAAAAGAAACACACAAAGTAACTAAAAGGACGACTATGTATAGATCTAATCGTCGAAATCTGGCGATGGTGGAGGTGCACTCTTATCCTATACACAGCACAGGATGACCCTCAAAGTGCGAGACACTTTTTTAAATTTCTGTTTCATGAAAGCCTCGGTCTCCTCCACTTTGGCTCTAACCTACGTGATCTTCTGTCGTAGGGCAGCCTGACCCTCTTCCAGCTGAGCCAAGAGGGCCTCCCTAGTAGCCTGATCACTGTCGTGCTCTCGCGTAGCAGTGGGAGGAAAACCCTCATCAGTGTCCTGGGCCTCCTCTTCTTCTTCCTGCTCTTCCTCTATCTCATCACCACTTCCCTCTTCACTCTCTTCCTCTAGATCAATACTTGCCTCCCCCTCACTATCACACTCCTCCCCATACTTGTCGAGTCGGGCTTGACGCTGTCGGGGGCCAATCCCCATGTTGTTAAGCGTAGCATCATTTATGAACCAGATCGACGCAATATCATCCACGTTAAGTCTATAGCCGACCTCTCGAGAAATCTTATATATCAACCGGCTAAATGGGAGTGAGACTTCATTCCTAACAGAGCGCACGATCTAGATTATCTGTAGTAGGGCGAACGTGGGCAGGCACAACTTGTCCCCATGTCCAACCCTGTACAAGAAGTCTACCATCAAATGATTGCATTCAGTACAGTTGCCCCAACGTGGATACACATTGTACATGAAAATGTGGTGAAGTAAACGGAAATCATCTGTCAACCTTGTCGCTGGGAGGCAATTGTCTCACGTCAAGGGAACCAGTCGGCCACAAAGGTATCACGTACGACGATCTCTTTCTCGCACACTCTTAAAAAAATTCTTATTGACGTGTACCTCACCATGTGAAATTCCCATAATCCAGTTCACCACATCCACATTGATCGGGTGCTCCCACCTCCCTATAGAAATAGTGAACTGGAGAGGCTCCAGCGATGCATCTCAGATATGGGCGTAGAAAGCACGAACCGTATTCTCATATGCATGAGACTTGCCTTCGAACATGGGACCCCACCTAAAATCCACTAAGAGGTCCATAATCTAGTGTAGCCCGAATAGCCTCTCATCTACATGAGCTTCAAGTACAACCCTACGGCCACTAAACCGACCATATTCGAAGCCTATCGGTAACGATCTTTCGATTGGGATTTGGAGATCAAGGTCCCGCTTCGACCTATACTCTTAAGAGGCGCTTGTGATAGCATCGGCGCCCGCTCTCCTCCTGGGACGGGTTGGGTGACTAAGCCCGGCTTCGTCCGAGGGAGCTCTTCACTTTTCCATGAGAGAGAGTATCGAGGAGAGTGAGAAAATGGCCACCACAAACTCAAAAAGGGCCATTGGAGTGGAAATAAAAAGAGGAAACAAGATGGGTTGGTGGATTTGGAAACAGATGAGACACAAATCTAGTTTTTGTGTACTTAAAAGGAAAAAATGAAGGAAATGGAAGGCGAGTTTTGACAAAAACAGTGGAGAGGCATGAGTCTAAAAGGAAAATGAGAAAATGGAAGAATGGAGGGAAGATTTGAGAGGAGAAAATAGATTTTTGGAGAGAAAGGAAGACTTGCAGTTATGAAGGAAGGAAAAATAAGGCAAACTGAAAGGTTTTAGGGGTCCCCACGTGATTTGGTGGGCCCCACACGTGTCTAGGGGTGGACCCGATGCTTGCCCGCTGTGGCCCGACAGGCCCGACCGAACCCGACAGCAGTAAGCATGGCACCACTGCGGTCCTTTGGACCCGGCGTGGTGCCACCGTGGTGGGGCGGTGATCACCCCCCTCCCGGGGTACCGATGGTGTACAAGGTCCACTGTGGGTCCCCCCAAATTATGCCGATTTGGCCCTGACTTCGTTTTGAGTCGTTCGGGGTTCCCACTTACGTATATTCATGTATTTTTAATTTGTTGAGTGTGATACCTATGAAAGTTTCATCTAAACCCATCAATTGATGATCTAAAATGGTGTTGGGATCATTTCATGATATCGGGAAACCTGCAGGTCCGATTTCTACAGTCCGTTTCGGTCAATTTTGCCACTTGGCAAAATGAGAAATCCTAAGCCTGTTTCTACGTTTCCTCGCACTCTCCTACATCGAATTTGCGTCAGCGTATGCAGTGTGACCATAACCCAATTCCAGTTTAATCCAAATCATGCTCTGATACCAACTTGTAACGCCCTAAAAATCGGGGGTCGAGCAAGTGTTCAACTACCGAGTTCCAACGCATCACATATGCAACATAGATAATGATGATTAAATGTCAACTGTATTAGTGCATTGCATTAAACATGAATGAGATTATACCAAAACTGCATATCATACTCCAAAGATAATTAATTTACCCAAGCGGAAGACTATATTAAGTACATAAACATATATGCAATTGTACGTCTCCTGAGTATGATCATGTTACCAAGTCAGTTAGATACATGTAAGACTTTAAAATATATAAAATATGTAAGGTAATCTAGTCAGCATCCTAGAAATCCTCGTCGATCAGGACACGGCTCACATGAACCCACTTAAATACTATATATATGAGAATGCCTCCTCATCATCCTCAAAGTCTAGCTCAACCTTGCAGATCGCGCCATCATCTAAAATTACAACAGGGTCTAGTTGGTGTTTAAAACACCGTCTCAGAACGTGGGAGTGAGTGATCAATTCAGTGAGGCTATAAAGCAAAGGTTAACAAGTTATTAATTCAGTCAAGTAGTAATGATTAAGTAGTACAATCAAACATCCCTAGATACTCTGATTAATGCAAGAATGGTATGTAGTAATGATGCATGCCCTCACCTACACTCCCTCTGTGATCTTCATCTCACAGTCACGGCATGTCAATCACTTCTTAAGTGCTCTACCCAATGCCAAATGGCACATGCAATGCGGTGCATGAGCATGATTACCAAGTTCTTATTAGTCCTTTTCGTACAGCAGGATTGGAAAAGTAAGGTACCTCCCTTGTATCAATTTCTAAATAATGATCCATTCTAGGGTCGTCAGTCCTAGTAATTCTCATACGATGTTGCGGTTCTAGGTCATTACAAAGGGCTTGTCACCTGATCAATGAAGCTTAGTTTATATTCTAGTTACTATGGAAAGGATCGTCGCCTCAATGCAGTCTCAGAGTATGCTCGAGGTCACTACAAAGGGCTCGTCACCTAATCAGTGTAGGCCGTCATCTCGATTACAGTGTCCCATAACACCGTATTCAGCTCACGAGTCTGGATTGCTCACTGGTCACTACGGGTGGGCTCGTCACCCCGGCATAGGCCGACAGCTCGACCACGGTGTCCCATACCACCATGACCGGCTCATGAGTCTTAGCGGATCGAAGTACCAAGGTTAACAAGGTTTCCACTGATGAGTTTGGTACCATAGGTTCAAGAAGTATCTTTCGTACATGGTGAATATACATCGGGTCAATTGGGTTATTTGATGAGCTTGACTAGTACGCGTGCATGTTGAGTTGATCGACTTGAAGTGCGTAAGCACTCCATGTGGCCTAACCACTGTCGACATCCCAAGCATGTCACGGATTCATCGAACACGTCCTGTGTGGCGAAAATAACCTCAACCACCAAATCAGGGCCTGTTACCAATTGCCTGGACTATAACATAGTCCCAACCACATTCAATTACAACAAGTAATCATATGAGATTATCAAAGTAGTAATGAATAAATAATTCATATCCTACAATCATTTGAGCATATTATGGAATACAACTTAAACATGAATTTACACGTATGCATTCCATAAATAAAATAGACACTATAATATATAGAACATGGAGAAAATCATACACATAATTAAGGTAGTTGGGAATCATATCTCAACACCCATATAAATTACAATTTATTAACTACTTACTCATTCAGACATTTTTACAAACACTTAAACTACACATTCTAGCATACATAACGTATGTTGGTTATATTACGTATTAGGGCAAATCCTTTCACCGAGGAGTTGTCACATATACAACAACCATATATCTACGACATTTAATCATGGAAAGCACAAATCTAGGTTCCCAACTCATACAAACATTTCAACAAACACATGAAATACCTTATATACAACATAGTTCATATATTTATAAAGCAAAACAAACATTGCATTTAGCATGTGAAATGGAACCCACTACTGTTATAAATCATTATCTAGCATTGAAAGCCTTGAAAACTATAACCTAAACGTATATAATCCGCACCTTACACCGGTAAACTTGTAACAAACTCAGTTCGTACAGTATTTCGTCGTCTACAGCACAACGGTATCCTAAAGCATGAAATAAGTTAGCTATTTCATCACTTACACTTTTGAAAATCCTAAAACAGATTAGGGTTAGGTTTTCTTACCCAAGTACGTTGTCAAAAATGCAAGAATATCGCTATAGATGTGATAGATAAGCATGTGGAGTGGTAGGATTAAATCCCAAGAAGAAATGCCAGTACACTCTCTTACTTCCTCTCTCTTTCCTTCTCTTTTCTCTCTTCTCTCCCCTAGGGTTTTCCAAATTCGTATGGGATGAGGGAGAGAGGGTTTAAGGCCCTTATATAGGCCCAAAACTGATGGGACCCCAGGGCCAAGGTATATTTAGGTTATGTCCAAAGAGCGTCTGTTTCGATCCAACGGAGCACTTCTAAAAGGTCCTTTTCTGCGTGTGATCAGAATTAAGCTCCCTGATAGTGGATCTAGGTCAAACTACGATTTCGGTTTGATCAGATTTACAGATTGACCGTGGCAGACCAGTTTCAGTTTGACGTTCACTAGTGCTCAATCCGGGCCACAAGTGCACTGACATGTGTGGGTAATTTTCCCTGACTCGAGGGTATAATTGGGTCAGATTCTGATAGTCTGAATCCTTATATTTGGACCTGCAAGTGAATGACTCAGTTTACTTAAGTTTGGTTTTATTTCTTCAAGATATTCACGTTTCTCACACACTTTGCTCCAAGCTCTACCAAACAGCTTCGAGATACTATCTGGACTTGATTTCTGAGGAGGTCAATAAGTCCAATAAGATGGTTGTATTCGTATAGCTTTGGATTATTTAGGCACTCGACACGCGGTCCAGGTCTGATATGGAGTTTCAATGCACTCCCGAGAGCAACTGGGTTGTGAGATGGATCCTAAGTTTCAAGATGATGTAGCATTAACGATCTTGTAGATTTTGCGTCTTACAGATTGTATTTAAAGTGATTAGGTCTAATTTCACAAGTAATCTAGTATAGCACTAGTTAATTCTCATTTAAATTCTAAAGGATTTAATCCTTAGTGATTTCTGCCTAAGGTGATACTCGGGTCTTTGTACGGATTTTTCTGGGATGTTACAGATTTGGGGTGAAATACATTGGAGGACAAAGGTTTCTTAAATAGGATTGTCGCTAAAAGACTTTCCTTAAAGATCTAGAAGATAAAAAGAGTGGTAAGTTGATGTTTAGGTTCATACTTCTATTTCCTTTTGTATTAAATCTTAAATTGCCATTGATTTACATGTTTTTTACACTCACCATGGGAAATAGGTGAAGTCATTTTATGCATATGTTATGTTGTTCTTCTTAAGATAGATGGACACAAATAAGAATTCTTTTTCAGGTGCTCTTTGCCAGTATTATTTTTTGCTTATTATGTAGTGGTACATAAGAATGGTTTAAATTTAAAGACCATCACTTTTTTTAAAAAATAAAATAAAATAAAATAAAAGATAAGAGAATGGTTCACTTAAGGGGAACCGGCCTCATTGGGGTTTAGAAGTGTGCCGAAATTGAAAATTTGCAATGGTTTTTTGGTTTAAAACTGTTCTTAAATAAGAAAAAATACTATTTCCAAAAATTAAGGAATTAGAAATGGGCTGGAAATTAAAAATTTGCAATGATTGAAAACTGTCCCTAATTGTTTTGCGATGCCCTATTTCAAGAACGGTTGAGAACCATTGCAAACTTTTCAATTTTAGAATGGTTCTAAACCGTACCTAATTTTTTTGTGACGCCCTATTTAGCCACAGTTTAAAACCATTCCTAAAAAGGGATCTTGGTGGAGTGTATATTAATATGAAGCCAACCACATCCATGTTACTTAATAAAAAATACTAGAAAAAATTTGAGGGATCTATTGGTGTAGTGTGATCATAGGAAGATCCAATGAGAAAGGTACCTATGGGAGAGATCAAATGAGCTTTAAGGATGAAAAATAAGAAAGTTTTGGAATTGTGGAAGGAAATGTTATTTGCATGAAAATTATAAATTCAAGAAGGAAAATTAGAAGGATTATAAATTTGATTCATTTGATTTTAAATAAAATATTAAAAAAAAAAAAACAAACTCAAATTCAAAGGGTTCAAAGGAAACCTATTTGAAAAAAGGCAATTCATTCAAGGATAGAGAAGAACTATCAACAATTCCATAAGAAAATTTGAATGATTAATGGATTTTGAATTCAGGCATTTCCTTTCAAATAAAATCAAATAGGGATTGGCTCTACATATATTGGTTTTGTGATAGTAGCATGTTTAAATGGGTGATGATAACCTATGTAAGATTGTGAAAGATTGGGAATGTTAAAATGATCATTTTATAGTGAAGAGGATTCATTAAATATGGAGAAAAGAGTATTGCAAGTTGTGAATGAAGATATAATAGGCTGTCCATAATGGTTGATTGGAGATACCATGGGTGGAAATGCTATTCTCATTAATGTCAACGCTAAGTTTGTCAATATTTGATGTAGGCAGTTGAGCTACATGAGAAATGACTAAAGATATTTCTCAATTGATGTTTACTTCTTACTTTAAAGTATATTAATTTAGATTTTGTTAAGAATGTCATTTAAAATTTTCTAAATAATTTGTTTTCTCTCTTATGCTATTAGAAGTAAGGATGCTTTAGATGTGATTCACTCTAATAGTTGAGAGTATTATTGAGTCATTAGAAGGCTCTAACTATTTTATTTCTTTTATTAAGAATTTCTCCTAGAGGGTATAGGCTTACATGCTCAAAACAAAGATTGCTGCTTTTATTCAAGTATTTAAAAATCAATAATTGAGCATAATATACTTTAAAAGAATTTATAATTTTTTAGAATGAACATAACATTGAAAGGTACTATATGGTCCCCTTAAAAGTTTAAAGCAGTAAGAGAAATTTAAAAGAGAGAAGATTTAGAGTTTGAAAACTAAAAATGGAGTAGAATATGCCTAAAAAAATTTAAGAATTTTTACAGTAAGCATGGCAATGAGAGGTACTATACACTCCCTAGTACTCCTTATCATAATGGAATTATTGGACATGAATTGCACACTTATGGCTCATGTTAGGAGCACGCTTAGTTCAACTAGTCTTGAACTTTCACACCCCAAATTTGGTTCCCGGTGCCTATACGCCATAACCCGAATCTGGTGTTGATAGCCACCTTAGAACCCCATTTCAGGCACCCAATGCCCATACACTAAGTCCCAAAGGCAGTTTTCCATAAGGAGGATTTGGGAAAACTTTTGTAATTGAGCGTAACAATAGAACTCCACAAGCAACGTATATCACTAAACAACCGATTAAGGTATAATGTTATTGAAAGGGAATACATAGGATAGTAAAAGCATAAACAAAGGAGCATGCTCCAACATCACCAACTGTTGCAGTATAATATCCATAAAAAAATGAGCAAATGCTCATAAGCTTCTACACGAAGCCTAGTAGAGAGAGAGAGAGCCACGCACGTGTGCAATGCATATGACATATATATATATATATATATATATATATATCATCAGTATCAAAGTAAGCACCAAAGATAGAGGGCTAATCATGCTAATGTCCATGCATGCACCAACCATACCAAGGTTATACATATATACTTTGTGATGGCCAATCAAGCCGAATGTCATATGTAATCAAGCGATGCAAATATGTTAATCCTGATGTCTAATCACATCTTAGTACGAGTCTCATTTGGAACCACCAGAGTTTAGTGTGCAATTAAGGCTTATATTGTAAGGCAATGAAAGGTCGATAGCCATGCAAAATCCCACCAGATAGCCAATAGCAAACCAATTTCTAAGTTGGTTAGACATGACCTCAACCACCACCACACTCTTTGAGAAGGTGAGACAAACTCCTTTCCAACCAACCCCAACATAATGGGAGACGTGGCCCCTTGATATTCAGCACTCGTGCGCTCATATATCCACTCAGTCTAAACATTAGAGCATCTTGTAGGCCCACAAGGTTTAAGGACTTTCTCCCACAAATATCTTATATGCCCTGTACCCGTAACTAGTTTTTGGTGTCCATAACTACCAACCACGGTGAATCTACAGTGGCCACAATCCTGATGTCACTAGGGTGTGCATGTAAATGCGTAAATGCTTAAGTCCATCATCCGAGTCATGGAAATCATGCATACATGCAGGGGAACTCCATCGCACACGGGTCTCTTGAAAAGTCAAAAAGCCATAGGGTCAACAATGAAACATTAATGTGCATAGGAAAGCCAATATCATGTCATGTGTATCAACCAAAATCCACCACTGGTGTAAGACCCATATCTTAGCCTGTATCATTCCTAGACTGAGTGGATGCATGAGCACATGAGGGTCGTATACCGTTAGGTTGCGTCTCCCAATGTGTCATGGTTAGTTGGAAGGGGGTGTAGCCTTCCCTGCCCAAGAGGAGGGGGTAATGCTAGGCTGAGTTTGACCAACTCGAGAAATGGATCCACTATGGACGAGCCGAGCCCGATATTGGTAGGCGGATAGTGAGGTCTCTTCCACTCACCTTGTTGCGCGATGGGGCGGCAATCGGGTTTGGAGTATAATAGACCTCGATAATTTTTCAGAGAGGAACCGTATAGATATGTGGACTTATTGAGTGGGAGTTGTATGCTCATTCATTCATTCATTCACTATCCACTCAGGCTGGTGGTGCGTAACTAATTGTTGTGTACCTTTGTTATGGCAAGGATTTCGGTTGGGCGCGTGACTAACCTGAGATCAGGAGTTTACCATGTTGAGTCTGACTATCCAAATTTAGGTTGGGACTGGTTTGGATAGAAGTCCCTTGTGATGGACCCTGTAGCCTGCGATACTACGTACTATCATCCCGACCTCACTCCATCATGGTCATTTCATTTGCATCATATATTGCATTACATCCGCGGGCATATAAAATTTTGGGTTGCTATGTTTCTGCACTTATATGGCCTAGACAGACTTAGCAGGATTTGTATATTGCATTGTATCCTTGGCATCTGATATTTGGCTCTTTATGACTCCTTATTGTATAACTATTCTCTATTGTGTATTTTGATATTGATTGACTTATGGACTTGTCTATGTTTTCGCTTACTCTGTTTACTCTGATAATTCATGATCTTGTTAGTATTTCTGCTTATTTCAATAATGTACGATTTATGGATTACCAGTAATTTCAATATTGTATGATGATGACATTGTATTACTTACTTAACAATTACCTTGTGCACACACTTTCACCACCCACTAAGCTTTTTATAAGCTTATACACGATAGATATGTGCAGGTAGCGTTAGGTTGCAGTAGTGTTGAGCATGGAGCATGCAGTGGTTTTCTGGAGCTTTGATTTTAACATATGTATTTTTCTTTCGGCATTATGCTCAAATGTTTATATTAGTGGATACGTGATGATGATGTTACCTTTTTGATTTGCGTATACTTGTGGTTATGCTTCTTATGAGACAAATGTTCATTAGAAAATTCTCCTTGTAGAAGCTTAGGATCGGAACTTGGCTTATGGATACTGGGAGCCGAGAATGGGGTACTACGGAGGCTGTCGACACCGGGTTCAGCGATCGAGATTCCTGTGAATCCAATTTTCGGGTTTGGGGCATGACAAGTGGGTGTACTCTATCATGATCAAACTAACATCCCATGTCAAGCACACATGATGCAATGAATGATGCATAACATACAACCAACTATGCATGAAGTGTGCATGTAGTGCCATATCAAGCATAAGGCAATGCTATATCAATATAAGAGATGTTATATCGAGCAAAAGAGTAATGTTACATTTAGCATAAAGGATTGTCACATTAAACACAAGAGAAGTGCCCCATTAAATGTAAATGAAGTGTTAAGGCAACACAAGCGTAAATATCGCACCAACAAAAGTGTAGCGCCACATTACGCATAAAGGAAGTGCAACAACATCAACACAAATGTAATATAACATCAAGATACCATTTACAAGAGACAGGGTCCGCTTAAAATCAAAGCCTAATGGGGCCTCACAAGGCTCTACTAGAGTGGGCTTTTAAACTAATGGGCCCACTTAAAGCAAGCACACATAATGGCACAATCGTACTAATAATGGCATCCAAACAGGGCGATAATCGTAAGGTCCATAAGAGATCATGATAGGATTGAGACGGACATCAAAGTGGGGCTTACAAGTGTCCTCAAGCAAAGGCCAAAAGGGCGGCCTACAATTTGAACAAGGACGGGACAAGGATTGACTCAACATAGGTATGGTGTAGGACTTTAATGATGGGCCCCCACACACTCAAGGATGGATCTCATGGTGGGTTGACACGATTACAATATCAATAAGCATCTTTTGCGCCCGTATCATCCCACCATGAGATCTATCCTTAAGTGTGTGGGGGCCCGTCATTAAAGTCCCACACCATACCTATGTTGATTCAAAGTGGAGTTAAAAACTGAAGAAATATAGAAACTGTTGATCCCATCGGTAGGTCTTTGATCCCACTGACAGACCTTCGATAAGACCCCAATGAGATCGTGCTCAAAACAAGAAACTCTTGATTTTCTAGAGAAGTTTGCTAGATAAATTCTTCAATCCCATTGAAGACTACTTTGATCCCATCAAACAACTTTGGGATTTTGAAAGTTAGTTGTTGGACGAATTCTTTTTTCTACTCGATCCAATGAGTGGATCTTCGATGCCATTGACAAGACTTCGATATGTTTCAATCCTTTCCAGGAACCTATCGAAGAAGGCGGTGACTGCGTAAGTTTTATGAAATTTTCAAGCGTTACTTACCTTAGCTGGCCACTATTCCCATTATGCAGGGAATGATGTCACGCCCCAAACCTGAAAATCGGATTAACAAGAATCCTGATCGCAGAATCCGGTGTCGACAGCCTCCGTAGTACCCCATTCTCGGCTCCTGACAATCATATGCCAAATTCCAACCTTGGGATCCTACAAGGAGAATTTTTAGAATGATTTTTTTTTTTTGTAATGGAGCATAACTAAGTCACAAAACAACATCACCACATATCCACTATATCAAAAACTTTAAGTACAATAGGAAAGGAAAATACAAGGTGATCGAAAACTCCAAAATATCCAGATACGCACTCCTGCCTTAGTGCTACTGCTATCCAACGCTACCTGCATGTAACGGTCGTGCATAAGCTTACAAAAGCTTAGAGGGTGGTGTAAGTGTGTGCGCAAGGAAAATGCCAAGTGTACAATATCAGAGTAATGCGAAAGTATGTGGTAAGTCCATGAATAAAATTAACCGTACCAAGGCTATGTGATGCAAGGCATGAATGCTATCGGCCATACCAAGGCCATGCGATGTGAGACATGAATGCCATTGGCCACACCGATGCAATACGAGGCTTACATAACCGAATGTCATATGCGAAATGCAATCCAAGCAAGTAGGTACTCAACAAGTACACATATCAATACAGTTCCTCTCTAGATATCACCGGGGTCTAATACACTCACACTAACTGCCTCCTCCCTAGCTGCATAGCCAAGAAAGCGGAATAGACCTCACTATCCACCTAACCAGTAGTCTGTCAATACCTAACCGGCTCGTCAATAGCGGACTCATTTGTGAGATGGTCAAACTCAGCCTAGCTTATAACCCCCTCACTCAGGAAGATAAGACCACACCCCCTTCCAACCGATTACGACACAGTGGGAGACGTGACCTACTGGTATTCGACACTCGGGTACTCGTGTATCCACTCGGTCTAGATGTTGGAGCACCTCCTAGTACCAAAAAGGTTCTGGGACTTACACCCAAGGACATCCTAAGTGCCTACAGTGCTAGAACCAAATATTTTCGACATCCAATACGGTCATCCACAATGTATCTGTGAAGCCACGACCCTCATGTCATTAGGGCGTGCAGTGATCAAGTCACACATATGCGAGATGCATGAATCACACCGTCAAATCATGCAGCAACCCAGCGCGTACTGCGCGATCATATGGGACAATCTGTCTCATAACGAGTCCCACAAATGGTCTGTCCAATGGTGTATGCTATGATCAGTCACTACTCATATCAAGCATACATATGATGTGTATGGGCATGAGTCATGGGATTATACTAAGCATGTTATAAAGTAATGGACTACTCTTACGATGTAAGCGAACCTAGACGGCCTATACACAATTAGTATGGGCTTACCAATGGGCCCTAAGGAGAGATAGAATGCGGACATTTAACCAACATTGTACTTATAATGTGGACATCAAATCAACATTGCTTCCAAGGCATGTCCCACCATAAAACATCATTACACCACCCAAGGAAACATCACACATTGCAATAGACCCTAAGGATATCCCATTGGGCCTTGACCCATGGTCTTTAGATACATCAAACGGGCCGCATCATATGGGCCTTATATAAATCTAGTGGGCCACATCAATGGGCCTTATGTACATTGCAAAGGGCCATAGCCCCTGGCCTTTGAATACATCACAACAGGCCTCATAATATGGGCCCTACATTTATAGAAAAGTGGGCCTCAACCACGGCCTTATACACCTCAAGATAGACCACAACAATAGGCCATAAATATGGGCTACAAATGCATCAAGGTGGGCCTCCACGGATGGCCACAAGTACATCCATATGGGCACCATTACATGGGCCTTATATAAATCAATGGGCCACACCAATGGGCCCTACACACATCATAGTGGGTCACATACACCTCAATGGACCTCATGAGACAACCTATGGCCCTCACAATAGCTAGAAAATAAATGGCCAGCATCCATATTATCTCGTACATCATGTTGGGCTTCAAGGGATGACCCATGGTTTATATACATCAAGGTGGCTACATAAAGGCAGCCCATAAGCCTCATTCATCATGGTGGGCCTTTTTAGGGCAGCCCACATAATCCAACAAATTAGATGGGCAACATGTACAACACATACATCATAACAAGCCCACATGGGGCAACCCATTGCCTAGGAAGAATGGGTGGATAGTGTGTGCAACACATACATTAAAGTGGGCCTTGTGGGGCAGCCCATGGCCTAAAAATAGACAAACAGTGTGTACATAACACATATATCATGGTGGGACTCTCAGGGCAGCCCATGGCCCTAAAAAAAATGGATGAACAGTGTGTATATAACACACACATGGTGGGTTGTACAAGGAAGTGTTACAGTGGAAGTCCCAGCCCCCATTGTTCCCTGTAATGCGTCAACCTAAGATTTGGATCTGCTGCATTATCATGGGCCCACACTGTAGAGTGGGCCAGAAAAATCTGATGGAGGGTGTGGGGGCCCCACACATCACCAATGGGCCCCACAATGGATGCACAACATGAATATACAACACTTACAGAAGGGCAGGGCATTTGCTGGACAGTCAGGCCACCTACTACTGGCCCTGATTGGGCATCCAAACAACTGGACAACCTAGATAAAATACATATTCCTGGTGGGTCTAATGGATGTGGGCCACCCACAACTAGCATGGTGGGCGCAGAAAGATTTTAATGGCGACGTTACTGCGGCCTAACAGCGTTCAGGCCTACTGCTGGACAGGCAGCAAGATAAAACACTTACATCATGGTGGGCCCTGCATTTATACAGTAAGTGGGCCCACCGTCCATGTCTAGACGGTATGGAAATACCACACATGCATTGTGGCAAGCCTCACGTCCCAGTAATGGACGGACGGCCTGGGTATAAATCATGTACATCATTGGTGGGTCCCACGTGGGGCCCACTATAACGTTTATTTTCCATCCAATCCATTCATAAGGTCACCCGTAACTGGATGAAAAGGAAAAAAAATTTTCATTTTGATCTGAAACTTCTGTGGCCCAAAAAAGTGTTTCAAAGGCAGACAGTCAATCTCACTATTCCCTCTAATGTGGGCCACCTGAGACCTGGATCAAGCTGATTTTTAGGGTGGGTCCACTTCAGAGGGTGGCCCACATTATGAACGAGTTAGATGGAAAACAAACATCAATGTGGGGCCCACGGTTGGAGGCATGGGTGCCCTGGCGTCCGCCTGCCCGTCGAGCATAAGCGCTGCCTGCGCCTCTAGCCAGCAGCCCTGCTACTTCTTATTTTAATTTTTTTTTTGAAAAGCGGTTTTTTCATGGTTTTCCTGTGTAGGGCCCACTTCAAGTGAATCCAATCTAGCCACTGGATTCCACAGCTCATAAGAAATCCAACGAGTCTAATATTGAGTATTCTTTTGGAGGTATAGAAATATCATAGTGCATTTTAATGGTAAAAACCACCGTTTTCTATTCCGTGGCCCACCAGATACTCGGATCACCTTCATTTTTTAGTTCATCGGCTAAAATAATCTAGAGAATAGAATAGATGGCGTGGATTGAATACATACATCAAGATGGGGCCTATGTGAGTGGCCCTTCTCCAATGCTTGGAAAAAGCTCATGTTTGTGTTTTCTTCCCAGCAACGTCCACTCGCTGGACGTTTTTTGGGCGTAACAACATATTCAAGGTGGGCCCTATTTAGGTGGGCCACCACATGATGGATGATGTGAGTGCAATACATATAAGATGGGCCCCACTCATGGACGGCTTGGATAAAATACTTACTTCAAGGTGGGGTCCATCCAAGTGAGCCACACAACCATGTCATGATCACATATAAAAAAACAAAATGGAGAGGGAGAGAGTGATAGAGTGGGACACGCATGTGATGGAGGGACCCCGACACTATGGGCCCTCCGTTCCATGATCTACATCATAAATCAAGTGAGTCCCAATCATGTGGGCCTAAAAAAAACATTTGAAATCTAACGGTGGAGATCGCTTCTCCACGAAAATAGACGGTCTAGATGACCCATATACAAGCTAGGAAAGTAAACATCATGATGGGGTCCATGGAGAATGGCCCCATCATGGAATGATATTGATGATCAAGATGGGCCATCAGCCACATCCTAGGGTCCCAAGTGAGATCCATACCATTGATCGGTAGGCCTCACTTGGCCCATCATAAAAGTATGAGAAACTAGCCTATAGAAGCACCCACCTATCGATCTTCTCGGTCCGTTGGATAGCCTCTCTCCTTATGCTTCACTTTGATGGTGGAAGATGAAGAATGAATGGCTAAGATGGAGGTTTTGGGATGGAAAAGTAGGCCACCGAAAATCACATTTTTCTCTCACTTGGGAAAGCCATGGACGTGCACTCTCTTGGTTGCTTGGAAATTATTGAGAAATGAGAGAGAGAGAGAGAGAGAGAGAGAGAGAGAGAGAGAGAGTTGTAAGAGAGGTGAGTGATGGGTGAGGTGATGGATTGGTTGACTTTTGGATTTGCTTAACTTGTGGAGAAAGGAAGCATGGGTACTTTGTACTTGACATGAGAGGTGATTGATGGGAATGATTGATGGGATTGATTTGACATGTTGTAAAGATTCTCTTGGGATTGCCAACGCGCAGTGTTTTTTCTCAAACTGAACGTGGGCCCACATCTCCTCATCTGGTTATCGGATCGGTGCGTGAGTTGCGGTGTTGGAACCGCGGCGACGGTGCGGTCGCAATGATACAAGTCTCGAATTAAGCCGACTCAAATGTATAGGATACGGCTTAGGTTTGCACGCAAACATCGATTATCGGTCGCAGGTTACCGAAATTTGACAAGAAGGATCGCAGGAGTTGATGGAACAGTACGGATTAGGATACGGGTCTTATAAATGACATGGATGTCAATATGAAAATCTCTTTTAAATAGTGTCAAACTAAAAGGATATGGTCCTCCGTCATGTTTTATGGACTTTGTCCATAAATTCACACTTGATATGTACAAGGACTGACTTTAATACCTTTGGTGCTCCATGGATTAAAAGGATCTGCTACACTTTTGATCCTATGAACACCACCTACCTTTAGAATGATGCAGATTGGTTTGAATCTTGTGTTGGACGTTAATTACTCAATCTGTCCGCACAACCCAAATTTCGTCTCCACTTTGGTAGGATTAATATGCTTGAGAAAGAAGAAGGAAAAAAGGCGTATCTTTGTAAGAAACAATATCAATAAGCATATTTTGTGCCCGTATCATGACTGGTTAATGGCAGTTTTATGCCAAATACCGTGTGATGGTACCTTTAATCAAAAGGGTCCTTCGGCCCAAAATTAAAAGGGTTTAAATGACATCTATAGTTTTAATCTAAAGTTGGAGACAAATCGATGGCTGTTAACTTTGTTAACGGCTGGCATGTTTATCTCTGCTTTGGTCCTTCCTTAACGTTGACAGTATGGTACAACACGTTCTTAGTGTTTAGTAGAAGAGCAGGTTTATCCAAGTTGCCGATTTTGGGCCTATACTCCTTAGGCGACGATGCAATTATCACATTAGTAGGGTTGAGGGTTGTGTCCGAATATGTGAAGGTGTTGGATGATTTGGGAGTAAAATTTACTTTCTTATTAAAAAAACACCTCGTTGGTGTCGTTTTCAACACTGGGTGTGTAGGCATGCCAAAATTGAAATTGCTGCTTCAATTCAAATTGAACAACAATGACCCCAAGTGCCAAGATAAACAAACAGGTAGTGTATGACTGAGTTCTGGTGAGATTAGTCGCCTATTCAGCCACTCATTCGATGTGTAAAATTGGATTAGGTGATATTCAACAGGTGGGGTTCATCCTCTGATGATGAGTTGCACTTTTACCTTCCGTATAAAAGGACATTTCGATACAGATAAATAAAAAAAAAAAAAGGAAGGGATTCTTACAGTTGGTCGTAAAGAACAGCTGAAAAGATCCTTTCTGACTGATGAACTGAATCTAGTGCATGACATTGACTCAAATTACAGCTAAAGATTATTGGTTACTTAGTAACCGTTCGTAATTACTTTGAACTCCTTTATTTCTTCTCTTGCCACTTGTCTTGTAATCGCTTTCACACGATTGCTCAAGCAATACATGGTATCATTTGATACACTCCAGCTACTATTATTGAGAAATCTTCTCCATATATATATATATATATATATATATATATATATATATATATATATATATATATATATATATATATATATATATATATATATATACGCAGATCTTCGAATGCTGTGCAGATCTGTACAGATCACATGTAATTCTCCTTGATTAGTTCTCGAAGGCAATGATGACAATGGGGATGAACAACCCTTAATCTCCAAGAATGGAGTATTTTAGTTCGCTAAATGATTCTTCTTGCACCATGGATCTATGGATTTATCGTCGATTTTAATTCATGCCCTTCTCTAAATGGACTCTATATCTCTCCCTTTTGTGGGATCAGTATAAGATAAATATAAAAAAATACACTTGCTCCACCTAATCGGGCAAGTATAACCCCAGTTTTCTTTGAAAAGTGTTACAGTTTCCGCAATCAGTCTGATATCAAGATCGGGTGAATCACCACTAGTGAAAATTGGGTGTCCTCTTTTGACAGCAAACCCAATTATAACATCATATTTTGTAATTTTCAAAATTTCCTATCATACCCTATCCTTAACGTAAGTCTTTTCACCAGAGCCAACTACAACAGCCATGTGGTATTTTCTCCCCATTTTGTATACAAGTCTTGAAACGTAGAGATCACTCATGGAGTCATTCAAATTTATACTCGTCAATTCGATCCCTTGTTCACTGTGGTCTTATGGCTCTAGCCAGCAGTAAATTCTGAGATTTTGACTAGTGGCAACTCCAAAATGCATCACACATTTCACATCACACACACTACGTCAAAAGTGTGGATTTGCGATGCATTTTTGAGTCTATCGCAAAAAAATGCTTGGTTTAACGACGGATTTAATCCGTCGTTAATCGAAAACGTCCGTCGCCAATCCTTTCTCGAAAATCCGTAGTTCAAACGTCGCGGAATTTTGCGACGGACCAAAATCCGTCGCTAAAATCTGGTTTACGACAAATTTACGACGTATTTTGGTCCGTCGTAAATTAGCAGCGGACTAAATCCGTCGTAAATTTCCATTTTGCGACACAACGAATTCAATGCAAATTCCCGCCTAAAATACCAGTTGGCGCCGGTTTTTGCGACGGATCATGGTCCGTCGTAAAAGTCCTGCCCTAAACATTATTTTTTTTTTCATTTTTTTAGAATATGGTGGAAAAATATGTTTTGTTGGAGTCTAATAATTTTTTTGAATAGAATTTTAGTGGTTTAATTATACATATTTATATATAAGATTATTTTTTAACAATTGATTGAATGAAAAAAAATATGTATTTTATTTTTATAACAAATGAGTGGAAATTATTTTATGTTTTAATTTAAAACTAATATTTAAATGATTTATAATATCACATGAAAATGAATATTGAGAATAAAAATTTTAACAATGTTAGAGAAAAAAAATGAGATTTTGAAAAAATAAAAATCGTAATTTAATAAAAATCTATTTTGTGGGAAAAAAGAAGAATATTGAATAAAGTCGATAAATTTGAAAAAAAAAAACATTTGATTTTGAGAAAAAAATATTATCCAGAAAAGAAAATTAAAAATATTTTTATAAATGTGAAAATTTTCACGATGTTAAAAAATGAAAATATTTTGAAAAAGAAAATGAGATTTTGTAATTTAAAAAATAAAATAAAATTGAGAAGTTATAAAAATTGGTAAGTTTGAATAAAATGCTTTTAAAAAAATGGAGAAGTTAAAAAGAATTGAAATTTTTAAAATAAAAAAATATTAAAAAATCGATACTTTATTAAAAAACAAACATTTTGAAACAAAAAATAAAGAAGTTAAAAAATTTTGTGATTTTGAAAAATAATTGAAAATGTTAAAAATTTGAAATTAAAAGAAAAAGTTATTTATAAAAATACTGAGATTTTGAAATATATATATATATATATATATATATATATATATATATATATATATATATATATATATATATATATATATAAAAGAAAATTGAAAAGTTAAAAAATAAAATGATGCCTTCGTAGAAAAAAATCGGCATTTTGGAATTTTTGAGAAATAAAATAAAATTTGTCAAAATTTTAGAGGTTTTGAAAATAAAAATTCAGAATTTGTATTTTAATTTTTTTTGAAATATTTTATAAAAAAATGATATTTTGTTAAAAGTTTTCAAAGAAAAATTAAGAGTAAAAAAATATACATTTTGAAAAAAATGTTATTTTGAAATGAAAATTAAAATTTATCTGTGAAATAAAAAATTAACAAATTATTTGGCACATCCACTAATTGAACAATTAATTGTTTTTGGACAATCAAATTAGTCTAGATTGAAGAGTAAATAACTTTAAATGTTTAAATCAAATTTCACTCAAATTGTTGATCAATCTGGTATGCCCAATATCTTTCTCATATGTAGTGATTCTAATTGGGGTGAGTAACTAGTCAAATTGAAGGTATTGATCATTAAAATAGAATGAATGGACCAGACATATAAAATGGGCCAAAATATTATTGTCAAAATTGTAACCCAGTTTATTGACCTCGCGAGAACCTAAGAATTGATGTTAGTAAGTTTTGTGGGCGCCATCATAATGTGTGTCGAACATCAACACCATGCATTTGATGTGTCCCCTTTAGGTTATGAGATATCTCAAAAATCATTCGTATACGAAACTCAGGTGGGCCATACCATATAAAACCATGTGAAGACATCCTAAAAAAGTATAAAAGCACTTGGTGGGGCCCACATGAGTTTTGGATGTGGCTAAAACTTGGTCTGACCCCTCATCCAAGTGGGACACACATAATGAGTGGGTTGGATATGTGAATCACATTTAGAAAGACCCAATATATGATTATGAATGTTTTAAGGAAAACTCTCTCCACTACATTTAAGTGAGTTACTCATTACCCTTACTAGAGTAATCTTTGTGGGGTCCATCATTATTTATTTATTTTATCCACTCCGTTCATCCATGTTAACAGATAATTCTTGGAGGCCATAGAAGTTTTGGATCAAGCTGATGTTTGTGTTTTCTCTTCATTCATATCTTTTTGATCTTATGAACAGGTTGGATGACAAATAAACATTACTGTGGGCCCAAGGAAGGTATCAATGGTGGAAATCATTATTCCACATTGTTTCGTGTGGCATGGTCTACTTGAGTTTTAGATTTACCAAAAACTTGGGATGAACCCACACTATTCATCCATTTTTTAAAATCGTTTTAGGGCATGTTTGGACGGGCAACGTTTGTTGGAGTAGCCTGTATTAGATTGGATTGGGTACTTGAATCCTACAACGTCCGAGCAGTTGTTTGTTTGGACGGGCGGTGGATTTGTGGCTGGATGAAAATCCGTTGGTTTGTGAGGGATTTGAACACTGGATTGTGGGGGGTTTTCAGGCGTACGGTGCAATCTTGTAGGATTCAATGCTAAATAGGGGTTTTTTTGGAAACCATGATGTATGTGTTTCATCCTTTCCGTTCATCTATTTTTACAGATCATTTTATGGCTTGATCCAAAAAATGAGAGATATATGTTTTTCAGTTGGACCACACCACATGAAAACAATATTGATTGGACATCCATCATTCAAATCATTGCAAGGCCCACTGTACTGTTTTTTTTTACATCCAATAGGTTGATTAGGTTTGTTTTTTTGACATCCAATAGGTTGGTTAGGCCGTACAACCCCAGATGAAGGGAAAAAACAAAAATGAGCTTGATCCAAAACTTTATGGCCCCAAATTGTTGTTTTAAGGTCGACGCTCATTCAATAATGTTTCCTATAATGTGGTCCATTTAAGATTGGGATATAGCTTAATTTTGTTGTCAGATCATAAAATGATGTGTTAAATTAGATGGATGGCATGGATGAGACACATACATTGTGGTGGGTCCCACGGAGCACCGACCATCAGCCCGTCCAAACACAATCTGTGTTTTGCCATCCGCCCATGCAAACACGCTCTACCTGGGCCGCTGGTTACAACAATCCGATGGGATTGCATGTAATCCACTGACACCATCTTGAAAGGCGTGCAATTCACCTTAATACTACCTAATCCAATTCAACGTGCCCATCCAAACACGCCCTTAGAGAATTATCCAAAAAATGAATCATATCCAAAGATTAAATGAACCACACCACAAATACCAGCATGGATAGGAATGGATCGACGACTCCCTTGCCACTAGCTTGTTGTCTAGCATTCGGTGCTATGTGGGCCCCACTATAATGTATGTATTTCATCCATTATGTTAATCCATTTTTATATATCATTTTAGGCTTGATCAAAAAAATGATAGGGATATAAACCTAAGGTGGACCACATCATAGGAAACCAATATTAATTGGATATCCACCATTAAAATCCTCTTATGGCCCACTGTACTGTTTATTTGACATCTAATCTGTTGATTAGATCATACAGGCCCTGATGAAGGGAAAAAACAAAGATCAGCTTGGTCCAAAACTTTTATGGCCCCCAATAGGGTTTCAATGGTAGACGTTCAATCCCCCACTACTTTTTTCAGTGTGGTCCACTTGATAGTTAGATTTGTCTTATTTTTTGTCCCAAGCCTTACGACGAGCTCCCCAGTTGGATGGACGGTTTGGATATAACACATACATCACGATGGGACCCGCAGAACTTACTGACGTCAGCCAAAGCAGGCCCTAAAATGACCCTGTTTCTCTCTCCCTCTCATCCGCTCTCCTCTCCATCTATCCCTCTCCCAGCGCCGGCCCTAAAACGGTCTCTCTCCCTCTCATCCGCTCTCCTCTCCATCGGTCGCTCTCCTAGCGCCGGCCCTACAGATCTCTCCCACTTCTCTCTTCACGAACATTGAGGTAACTCTCTCTCTCTCTCTCTCTCTCTCTCTCTCTCTCTCTCTCTCTCTCTCTCTCTCTCTCTCTCTCAATCGATTGATAGTGGTGGTTCTCTCTCGATCTCTCTCTCCCAGCGCCAGCCCTAAACCCCCTGGATTCGGAACCCCCATGATCGGAAACCCCCTAGATTCGAAACCCCCTGGATTCGGAACCCCTAGATTCGAAACCCCCTAGACCATTGATCCGCTGCATCCCATCATGGATGGACTGTTCTTGAAAAATCTCCTCACTAAGGTGATCATAACCTTTTGATTTGTGGCTAATAGATGGCTTCAAGAGAGACATTAAGGGTCAATGATCCATGGTGGGTTACAATAGACTAATGGTCTGTATTACCAAACCCTGGGCCTCACTTGTTAGAATTGAGAACCAACGTATACCACACCCCAAAAAGCCTTGGATTGAATTCCTATGATTCTTCTTGCTTTTAAGCATCTGAATTTCTTTTTTGGCTACAAAGTATCATTGAAATGGCTTTTTATTTATTTTTAAAATTATTCTTTATTAGGCCATTGACCAAGATGGACGTATACCATCATTCAAAAAATAAATAAATGATGAAATGGCTAATTCCTGTCACCCTCATTGATGTCAATTCTCGTCACGCAGTTCATGTCATGGTCATATGCCAGCTTGGAAACTCATAGGGTCAACTCACTAGGCTTCTCCTTTTTACCTATTCATTAAGTCCGATGCACATATACATTTCTTAGGCTTTTTGCTGGTTTTAAACTTCAAATTCTAGAAAGCATCTCTTTCTGGGCCTTTTTAATTTTTGTTACTATTCAAAATATGGTTGGGAATTGAGTTAAATCACAAAAGGTTTGAATTTGTAAGTGGTTCTTCTTGTATATGGTTGGAGATTCAGTTACTTTTTTTGTTTATTTGAATCTCAAAAGGTACGAATTTTCCAAGTGAGTCTCGTTTGGACTGTGCTTCTATTCTTTGGAGTAATTATTGCAAACCAATTCAATAGTGCATTCAACTGCACCCTTCAGCATGTGAAATTCCGAGTAGGTAAACATGATCTTATTACCTGAGCAAGATCTTAAGTTTACAACCTGTTTGCTGAGTTAAACTGACAGGCAAAGCCAAAGTCATTCTTTGGAAGTTTATGCCCCCTCTTGTCCAACATTCAGAAGCAAGAATCAGAAATCAAGGCTGCCTAGGTAATTCTCTGTTAATGATGGTAGATTATCAAGTTAAGTGAAGCATTAGTTTATCCTTAAGCATGGAAGTGAAGGAAATGTCATCAATGCTTTTGGATGAACTGAGGGATTTCACATTTACTCTTGCTACCTCTTCACAGGTTCATATGCAAAAAAGAAAAGAAAAGAAAAAAAAAGGGCCTGCAATAGTCAGGCAGACCCGTAGATCTTCCAGGCTTAGTTGAGATTCCTTTTTTCAATTTATATATATATATATATATATATATATATATATATATATATATATATATATATATATATATATATATATATATATATATTTCAATTTATTTACTTTGCATCAGATATCCAATTCGATTCCCTGTTTTTATGTTCTGCTCAAATTTTTGGGTTTTGGATGTGAATGAGGATTTGTGTCACAGTCCATGCACATTGGGTCACATCAGACCAATGGCTTGGATCATTGCAACATGGGCCCAGCTTTTACAAACTGAAAACTGGAGGAATCTATCTTATGTGTTAGGACAGTAGGTAGAGATACAACCATATACATACCTACTTGTAATGTACCTGTAATACACGAAGGTCTGTATGTACAACTGTCATTTGTGCTTATATCTATCCACCATCCTAAAAATATCCAACGATGGAGTGCACCACTTGCCTCACACGTGGAAACAAGGCACACGTGTTTGAGATCAGAGCCGCTAGTAAGGTGACCCCATTGTATATATGTACTGTCTCAAAAACTAGATAAATGTGATCATTATGTCACCCAACCTTAGCAAAATAAAAGAACGGTTAAAGAAGTTTGACCAACTGTCCAGATTCTATATACATGTGTGGCCGTCTTCATGATCATTGCTGATATATGGCATCTGGACAGCGAGGATTGTTGCAAGAATTTTGCTCGTTTCCATGTTTAAGGGTATCATTGTCAAACAACACCCCGGCACATGTTTGGAGACGATGGTTTAAATACCAAATGCTGGTGTTATGTATTGTAGTGGTGGTGCACATGCATGCATAGGAGGTTTATTATTATTATTATTATTATTATTATTATTATTTTATTAATAAATATTTGTGGTTTTGCTTAGCTTGTATAGATTGTGTGAAGGAGCAATTTCCACAACAATTGGTGGGGTGTTTGATTTTTTAAGTTCATGTATAAATCACGGTAAATAATTACATGGTGACAAGCGCTGTTTGAACTTATTGGTCTCTAAACTAGCGGGTAAAACATGTGGGGCCCACTGGGATGTATGTGACTTATCCATGCTGTTCATCTCTTCCGCAGGCTCATTTTAGGGAATGAGCTAAAAAATGAGGAAGATCCAAAGCTTAAGTTGATTGCACCATAGGAAATAATGGGAATTGAATGCCCACCATTGAAAACTTTTTGGACTCCTTAGAAGTTTTGGATCAAGCTGATATTTGAGTTTTCCCTTTATCCATATATGTGTGACCTTATGAATGGGTTAAATGACAAATAAACATTATTATTGGCTTAAGGAATGAAGTAACTTTCAGTTGTAAACGTTATATGGACGACTTTTTCTTGTGGTATGGTCCACTTGAGCTTCATATCTACTTCATTTTTGGGTTGATGGCTTAACATGTTCTGGTAAAATGGATAGACGGTGTGGATATGTCATATACGTGCATCATGGTTGGGACACTATTTCAAGTCAAACCTTTTCCAATCAATTTTTGAGGTATCAGAATTCTATTTCTTTACAAAAATATGTTAGAAGTACTATTAACTCATTCACTAGCATTTACCAAGGATTTGAAAAATCAAACACCCCTTAAAGAGAAATGGTGAGAAGCCTTTTAGCATAATATTAGTGGTGGGGTTCATGTTGCAATTGTTTCAGATGGCTAGATCAAGCTCTTCTATATTTCAAGTACCAAAGTTCAACGGATTCAATTACACAACAATATTAATTGTTAAATATTATGGATCGACAAAGGAAAATTGTACAATTGTGGTAGAAGGAAATAAAAGAAACCTATAGCAATGGAAGATGCAGTTTTTAAAGAGAAAAACTTCTTAGTTATGAGATATCTTTTACTTTCACTAGATATTTCAATTTGTTTAACGTGATCGATCACTATCAGGGTTTATGAGACAAGTTATGAAACCCATATGAATGGAAGTCTATATCAAATAAGATATTTCTTCAAGGTAGCTATACAACTTAAAGTGACTTCATTACAAGAGCACATCAAATGAGTTTTATACCCTACTTGACACTTGGATTGAGCATTTTCTTTTTGTTACTAGTGGTGAAAGGAGGATTCAAGAATATACTTTTGTAATTTGGTCAGGACATGTCGATTGTGTTTGAGGTTATTTTGGATATTATTTGACTAAATCTTTATCTTGAATTATTTACTAGTTTTTCTTGACTAATCTAGTGATTTGTTTCATCTTTTCATCTTCTTAAGCGTAACAGGAGGTTTCTGCTTCCAATCCCGGCTTGCAGTCAAGCAGGGCTTTGCTATTCCGTTAGTAGGAATGGCCGGCTTGAGGGCCACAAGATGCCGTATGCCTTTTCTTTTCTCCCTTTTTGTTCCTTTTTGCTTTTTAGGATATATGATGGATGAACTTGGTTTCATTGCAGAACTCATGGTCTCTAATGCTTTGGTTTCATGGCAGAAAAAAGGGAATTATTTCAAGGCATTTTTTTAAAAAAAAAAATCTTCTTTTGGATCTCTAGTGCTTAATTAGCGCAAAATGTTTATCTTAATTTTTGTTTTTAGCTTCACAATTTCTTTCACGATGCATGAACTAGGTATGTCTTAGAAATTTCTGACAAGTCCTTGAAGGTCAAATTCAATTATAACTTATGGTACGGTTTAATCATATACAGGTTCTTATCTTAGACATTTTGACATATATTCATGTAGTACCTTATACTCAGTTGTAGACAGTTTGCAAATGGCAAGGTTTTGAAGAATGCAAATATAATTGTTGGCATATCTTGAAGGATCCAACAACAGAAATTAACTTTTTCACTCTAAAAATTTACCTTGGAAGGTTTTAGTCCACCATTACTGTAGGGATTTTAGATTGTATAGTAGAGGTATGTGCAATAGTGGATGAGCTTTGTAACTGTTATAGCTTGGGTCTTAGAAATCTGCAGGTGGAAAGTGATGCTATAATTATTTTTGAAGGGATACATGTGCATTGTACTCTCATGAGCTGGCCTTCCTACTACAATCACGATGGCAGGAGTCTCAATGGAAGAAAGAAAAGACAATGATGGACAGACGGAAAAAATAGTCATTTTGAGGATGGTCCATTGAGTATGGAACAGAGTGGGGTGAATGAGCAGACACTCTTAGCTACTGCCAAGCAATCTATGCAGCAATCGATGGATTACCAAGATGTTGAAGTTGCAGGTATAACACCAGGTAGCAGTGCTGATAATGACACTCATTGTTCAAACCTTTTTAGATCCCACCGTCCATAAGGTCCCATAAACCAACACAAAGGAGACCTTGATCAAAAAGTTTCAATGGTGGGCGTTCAACCCCCACTATGGGCCCACCTTAGCCTTAGATATGCTTTAATTTTTAGCTTATAACCTAACATGATTCAGCAAAATGGATGAACCATGTGGTAAAACACATATATCAGGGTAGGCATTATAGAGAGGATCAAATCAGGTGAGAACACAGCCTCACCCAGGACAGTGCAGCCCTTATTGTGGGCCCACCTTGATGTATGTATTCTTTATTCTAATTGTGCATCCCTATTTTTCATATTATTTTAGGGCATGATCCCAAAAATGAAGAAATACAAATCTTGGGTGGACCCAGCTCTAGGAAAGAGTAGTACTGAATGCCTTACAATTTTCTGCTGTGCTTTTTTTGCCATCCAATCTGTTGATCAGGTCACAGAAGCCTGGATGAAGGTACAAATATCAGCTTCATCTAAAAATTTTGTGGCTCCTTAATTGTCAATCACCACTTTTCCTACAGTATCGTCTACCTGTTAATTGGATCTACTTCATTTTTGGGATAGTTTCCTAAATGATATGGAATAATAGAAAGAGTAGGCAGATATAAAATATATACATCAAGCTCGGCCCTACCATTAGAGTTGTACATGATTCGAGTTAGCTCGGTTAGCTTGCTCAACTCGCCTCGGCTCGAAACTCGATTCGGATCTAGTTAAGTTGGTTTTTTGAGCTTGAAAAATTTTGAGTCAAATTTGAGCTTGCCCGAGCTCGACTCGACTTGGATTGAACCTCAACTCGAATCGAATCAGCTTAGTGACTCAATTATTTTGATATTGATGTTGTTTGCCAAGTGTTTAATGAAATGACTCAACGAAGTGTTGTTTTGGGTGTGTACATTCTTTGCAAGATCAGCCAGCGACAAGGAAGGAATTGATATGAAATCAATCACTACAAAAAAATTCTTTACACATTCATTCACCTACAAATTGAAACAAATGACTCTAGGTGTGAAGGCAAGAAAAAGCAGTTCCTTCATCACCTTCAACAATCAGAAAATTATTTTTCACGTTTCCAGTTACAGCAAGGGTATGTCACATGTACAACATTTACACTTGCAATTGAAGCTATGAATCTGGGTGTGGTACCAATGACAAGAGATGCTACATTATTTAATTTTATTCTATTTTTCCTATTTGAACTGGGCTTGAATATTTTCCTTATTTATTTTTCTAAAATAGGTTTTGGTTTGCATGATAGCATTTGGGTTTTCAAGAAGACTAAGAAGCAATTAGTCTGTGAAGAACCTGAGTTCACTAATCTCTATGTAAAGAATCTGGAAAATGGGTTGACTGATGATCTCTTTCGGGAAAAGTTCTCTGTATTTGGAAAGATCATCAACGCTATTGTAATGAAGGATGATTATGGGAAATTTCGGGGCTTTGTGTTTGTTAGCTTCGAGTTGCCAAAAGACGCTAAGAAGGCTATGTAGGCCATGAATGGTGCACAACTGGGTATGTTCATTGTAGTTATTTCTGTTTGTCTAAATTGCAGGTTCATATGTTCAGATGAATACTTACAGTAGGATCTTTGTTTGTTGGCCATGATCAAAGAATCTCCATGTAGGAAGGGCTTAAAAGAAGGCTGAACGAGAGCAAATGCTAAGTTTCCAGTTCAAGGTAAGGCATAGCCAACAGTTTCTATAGTTTCAGGTAATTTCTTTTTGTATGGATCTGTGATTGTTGTCAAACTTATGTGGTAGTAATCTTAAACATACTGTACTTTGCAGGGTTTGAACGTGTACATGAAAAAACCTCATTGACTCTGTTGATGACAACGAATTATGTGAACTTTTTGGTACTTTCGGCAAAATAAGTTCAGCAAAAGTGATGCTCAATGAAGGATTTGAGTAGGGGATTTGGTTTTGTGAGTTTTTCCACTCTTGCTGATTCCATCAATAATTATTTTAAAAATGCATTGCTCAAAGCATGTATTAGTCAGTTTGATTTTGTTTTGGGCAGTGCATTGCTCTCATAGTTTAAAAATGCATTCCATCAATTCATTTTTTTTTTTTTTTTGTCTTTTTAGTAGAAAATCAGTAATAGTTTTGTTGATGATAACATTTATAGGATAATGAGAGTGGATATGAGAAGGCTTGTTGATTGGAACCAATCAAAGGGTAGGTGTTTATGAAATGCAATTGCTTTCACATCATGTTGGTAATGACCTTCATGATTTACTATTCTTTGCTTTTCTCTATCATATTCACGGAAGTCTTGAAGCTAATTGCAATACCTGCTTGGAACTTTCTCAATTGAGGTTCTCAAATGTGATTTTCACCTTGAAAAATCTATAAGTGAACTGGTGAGAGGATTATGCTTGTAGCTATGGATCTTATTTCCACGTGGTCCCTTTTTCCCCTAACTACACTAAATTTCCTAAAAGAGAACTTGTGTGAGGGTAACATGCGATGATTTTCATTTTTTTTTTCCTTCTAAAAATATTTCCCAGTTGTTGAAAATTATGCGGGATGTTTAGAGCTTAGTTTTGGGAGTAGGATGATATGGCAACTGTTGCTAACTTCTCCATTCCTTTTACTGTCTGTATCCATACATTTTCACGAATTCTATAATTTTGCTGAAGTGGTTTCTGATTATATTAAAATGGAAATCTTCATGCTGATTCTTTGAGAAAATTCCTTAACCATGCTAGCGGTCCTCGGCTTTGATACTCCATAAATGGGGCAACGTATGGTTGGACGGAACCATTGTATCATCTATCTAGTTGGCTTTCTTTTGTAGAGCAAGGCATAAATTCACATTGGTTCGACAATTTTTAGTTGTTTGACCATTAACTTAGCCATGTTTGCTTTCAACCATCTGTTTGAAGGCCATTGAGCAAATGCTCAAGATCATCTTGTTAATTTCAATGGTTTGGATCATCCAAATATGTAACCACATGTGCTTTTTTTTTTTTTTTTTTCATTTAACTGAATTTTATTGATACTAACAAAACAATCTTTATTTATGGGAGAGCATGTTTATAGTAGTCCCCACCTGATGAGCAATCCAGATCAATGTCATGCTGGCATATGTGATACAGATTGCCTCTTCGCATGAATCATGTCATCATGTTGCTCTGTTTCTGCTTCTTATATCATAAAATTGACACTGGGGGATGCTTTCTTGCAGTAGACATCATCCTGGCAGGTGTATTAAACATTACAGTATAAAGTGTCCCACCTCATGAAGACTACCTTGTGCGAAAATCGGGCTGGTTAACAAACCAAGCAGGCCAGGCATGTATGTTCAACTAGCACAGCTAGCAAATTTATTTAAAATGTAAATACTTTTTGTAGGAGGCCACCTTATGAGTGGATTAACGTAAATCTTTAAGACAGTCTGTAATATTGCAATTTTCCTTTTGGTGGAAGTATTGTAATTTATTATATATTTTTTTTATTGGGAAGTAATATAGATTTTGTTTAATATTTAGTTTAAAATGTATTAATTTTTGGAGTGGGCCACTTGAGTCATTTCCTCTTTTATTGAATTAAGTTGTTACCAATTTTGTGAATAGGATTCTTATCAAACAATGTGTGAATTATTTTGTGAATGACCAGGTGCAAGATTAAAATAATAATAATAATAATTTATTGATATTTTTTTTGATAGACAGATATTTTAGCGACGGATCAAATCCGTCGCTAATTTCTGAACAATGAACATGACGGATTGGTGGTCCGTCGCTTTCTCATATTAGCGACGGACTTATCCGTCGCTAATGTTTTTAGTGATTACTAATTTCGAAGGATTTTTAATTTTTTACGACAGATTTTATCCGTCGTTAGGAGGCGACGGACCTTATCCGTCGCAGATTAAACGACGGATTTTATCCATCGGAAAAGAAAAACGACCCAGTAAACAGCGATGGACCCAGCGACGGATCAAGTCCGTCGTTTATTTGGTTTTACGACGGATTTGGTCCATTGCAAATCAGCAATTTTGGCGTAGTGACACCACATCATCTGGACACACTATCCAGTATATCAAGATAAATTCTATGATGGCCTTATTTACATGTCCTCAGCTACCAACTTAATTCTCTACAGGAGATGGCTTCTTTTGTTTCAAACCGGTATGAAGATTAGTGTTTTTTTTTTTTAAATAATAATTAAAAAAATAAAAATCATTCAGCTACCAACTTAATTCTCTGTAGGAGATGGCTTCTTTTATTTCAAACCGATATGAAGATTAGGTTTTTTTTTTTTTTTTTTGAAAATCATTATTATTATTATTATTAGTAGTAGTAGTGGTAGTAGTAGTAAAAAACATATGAAATCATGTGGGTGTTTTTCCGCACCGTCTCTCTCGAGCATGCACTGACTGGTCATTACAATAAAGTGCTCGGTTTTATTCAAGTAACAAGCAACAATTAACAAATAGCATAGGCAATTTTCGTTTCCACCCTTGCATGTTTACTAGCAATTATTTCATTCACTGGGCAGCAAAGACCACTGACATACACAAAAGGGTCATCTTTCGCAATACAATGCCTTTTTTCCTACCTAAACGGAAGTACCACAAAAGTTTTGTATCAAGATATTTATTGTTTTTCTTTTATAAAGGTCTGCGTGACCTTTTCAACAGGTTGGATGGTCAATAAATATTAGGGTTGACCCTAAAAATATTTTTAACGTTGGACGATTAATGACCACTGTTTCCGTAGGGTGGTCTACCTGAAAATTATATCTGCTTTATTTTTTGGAACATGCATTAAAATAAGCTGGAAAATACGATGGACGGCGTGGATATACATAATTAAGGTAGGACCTACGGTCAGGCTTGCACGCACCCACATCACTGGTTCGGGGTCAACGTAGTCGCGCTCGCCTTTTTTTACTTAAATTATCTGCTACACCTTCTGTACATAATACCTGCCTCTTGAGCTACACAAACTACGGATAGAGGGACTGGATAACGCCTTCCCTATCATCGGTTCGAAAATCATGCATACAAGATGGTTCTAACCACTGATTCTTTCAATGATGAATGTTCACAGTTGCTATTTTTATTTACAATCGTCCAGTTATAGGATTCTTCACTTAACGATAGGATCATCTTATTTTCGTGTACATTAAAGTTTAGGCGCATCAATGTTAGTTTCAACTGAACGAACGGTCGCGATCAACGTTCCAACCTCTCTGTGAATGATGAATAGTAGGGTATATAGGAGGGATTTGATAGATGACGATTTACTGAACGATTTCAAAATAATTACAGGTACAAGTCTTTGGATGGATAAGGTAAGTCTTTGCCTCAGTCGAAAGAGCATTGCGTCTTACCCCCGTCCGGAATGTTATTCGTCCGGGCAGAGCTCTGTGGGAGCCACCTTGACGTGAAAGACTTATCCACGCCGTTCATACCTATTAAAAGATCATTTTATGATACAATACAAAAAATGAAGCAGGTACAGATCTTCAGTGGACCACACCATAGGAAGAAGTGGTTATATTGACATTCACCATTGAAACCTCTCTTAGGGCCACTGTGATGTTTTTTTAACCATCCAACCTATTCCTAAGGTCATGTAGACCTGGATGAAGTACGAAAACAAATATCAGCTTGATCCAAAACTTCTCCAGCTCCCAAGAAGTTTTTAATGGTCATCCTTCAATACCTACTTTGTGGCCCACTTAAGCCTTGGTTCTGCCTCATTTTTGGACTTGCAGGGTATAATGATCTGTAAATATGGATGAACGGAGTGGATAAGACGTTCAAATCACAGTGGCCCCCACAGAGCTCTGCCCGGGCGGGGGTAGGACGCAATCCGCTTCCGCCTCAGTCACGATTCAGAATGCACCGTGAACCGGGGGCTAGTGTGTCCACGTGCTGAAGGAGCCAAATGATTTAAATTGTTCATATTTGTGTTACTGTTATAAATAAGCTATTTTTCCATGATAATAGAGTCATTGAAAAATTTAGGATTATTTCCTACAGTGGCCCATTTAACATAGATTCGGCGATATGGATGCTACCGCTCATCAAACCAGGCGGCATGTGGGTCCCGGATATTGAGCCGTGAGTGATGCAAAACAACCTCCCATGGAGGCTGGATTTTAGAGGAGTCCGTTTTTGTTAACATGGCACACAATGATCATCATTTGTCTCCGGGATAATGCCTAATGAGAGGATGGTCGGATGATCAGCACCGTCCATGTTTTGGCCCCAACACAGATAAGGAATAGATGTTGGAAAATATTTTACAAATAATATTAGAAATTGAAAATAAAAATAAAATTAACACCACTATGAATAACGTATGTAATTCGTAACAGAGTTGAACGGAAAGTATTTTCCATTTAAAATGCACAGATATATATACAATTGAGAAATCCAAAGAATAAGGAAATTAAATATTCTAAATAACTGGCTTTCCTAAGTTGGAAGATTACAAGAATAAGTCAACTATACACCAAATATTCTAAATATGTAATATACAATGAATTGAGTCTGTTAGGCGCCCTCAAGATGGTGCTACAGTGGAGATACCAATCTTGAGAGAAATATCCTGGAGCCGATAACGAGAGAGCGGTTTAGTTAGTGCATTTGCCAACTGATCTGCGGAAGAAACATGAGAGACTCGAAGGCAACCATTTTGTGCTAGTTCATGAACAAAATGATAATCCAAAGTGATATGTTTCATGCGAGAATGGAAGACCGGGTTTGCGCATAAATATGTCACACCAATGTTGTCACTATAAAGAGTCGGTGGAACACTGACTGAGACACCAAGTTCTTCAAGTAGAGAATGTACCCACTTAAGTTCTACAACGGCAGAAGCAATTGCCCGATACTCAGCTTCGGTGGAAGAGCGAGCAATGGAACGTTGCTTCTTTGAACTCCAAGAAATAGGATTAGGACCAAGAAAAACAATATAGGCACCTGTAGAGGTACGATCATCAGGATCACCCGCCCAATCTACATCACAAAAGGCATGAAAAGACAAAGAGCTGTGGCGCTGCAATCGAATACCATAAGACCGTGTGCCATTGAGGTATCGAAGGAGACGCTTAACAGCGCCCTAATGATGAGTCGTTGGAGCATGCATGAACTCAGATAGCTTGTTGACAGCAAAGGCGATGTCAGGACGACTAATGAGAAGATATTGTAAGCTGCCAACTGTCTGACGTTAAATCGTCGTAACCGCAGGTGGAGAACCATAATGGAACTACAGGGAAGAGGAGGTGGCTAGCAGCATCTGAACATGTTTAGAATTTTCCATGGTGTGCTTGGTAAGGATATCCATAAGATATTTCTGCTGAGTGAGGCGTAGGCCCTCTGGACAAGAAACAACCTCAACACCAAGGAAATAGGATAAAGCACCTAGATCTTTTATCAAAAAATGAGAACTCAATTGATCAACAAAATTCTGAACGGTCATATCATCACTCCCCATAAGAATCAGGTCATCAACATATACTAGAAGATACATGGTAGTCTCCCCATGACGATAAATAAATAGTGATCCATCTGATATGGAATTTATAAAACCAACCTCAAGAAGAAAGCGACGCAATTCATTGTACCACGCTTGAGGAGCTTGTTTAAGACCATAGATGGCTTTGTTGAGTTTGCACACATAGGTGGAATCCTGGCGGTTAAGACATAAAGACATCTTCATTTAGTGGACCCTGAAGAAAAGTGTTATTAACATCCATCTGACGGAGAGACCAACCTCGGGAAACCACTAAGGAGAGCAAAACCTGAACTGTGGTGGGTTTAACCACTGGGATAAACGTGTCATGATAATCAAGCCTTAGTAGTTAATGAAAGCCCTTCGTTACAAGTCGGGCCTTGTAGCGATCGATGGTGCCATCGGGTTTCTGCTTGTTACGGAAAATCCATTTAGAACCAACTATATTCTGAGACGTATCAGGAGGTACCAAGTCCCAGGTACCATTGTGAAGTAGAGCATCAAACTCTTCGAACATAGCTGCACGCCAACGTGGAATTTTGAGAGCATAAGTGTGAGAGGTAGACTCAGTGGTATCCAGTTCGGTAGCAACGGTGAGGCTATACTTCGGGTTTGGTTTGACGATGTTATTCTTGGAGCGAGTTACCATTAGGTGGAGGAAAGTGGTAAGTGGTAGAGCAGGTGAGTCACTATCGGGAAGATTCTGTTGGGTGGCAGTAGGAGAGGAGGTCACAGGAGATGTCTCACAGGAAGTGGTCTGCGGGAGGAATAGAGGAGATGACAAGAGATCTCTGGATGTAATAATGGGAGGCGAATTGGGCAAGGTAACTTTGGCAGTAGGTGGGGGTGGAAGAACTAGCAAAGGATAACTTGGCACAGAGGCCCCCTCGGCCACCTTAGATGGTACCATATTTGGCAATCCACTGTAGGAATCAACATCAACACCGGCCAAAGAGGACGATTGAAAAGGAAATTTAGACTCGACAAACACAACATGATGAGAGACGTAAATTTTTTGAGATGACAGATCATAACATAGGTAAGCACTTTGAGTAAGGGAATAACCAAGAAATGCACAAGGACGAGAACGAGATTCCAACTTGTGAGATGTGTAAAGACGTAGCCAAGGATAGCAAAGACACTCGAACACCTGAAGTTTAAAGAAATTAGGAGGAGTTTGAAAGAAACACTCAAAGGATGATTTCATGAATAGGTTTCGTTTGGGCATACGGTTAATGAGAAAGGTAGCGGTTGCAAGGGCAAAGGGCCAAAATGAGGAGGGGACGGACGCTTGGTGAAGTAATGTTAAACCGGTTTTAACAATGTGACGATGTCTGCATTCTAAAAAAACCATTATGTTCAGGTGTGTGAGGTGGGGTCGTCAAATGAGAGATACCATAAGCCCTAAGGAAATCTCTAAGAGCTATATATTCCCCACCATTGTCTGTGTAGAGTGTGATAATAGGTCAATTGAAACATTTTTCCACAAGTGATTTGAAGCATTTAAACACAACCAGAACTTCAGACTTATTTTTAAGTGGATAGAACCAGATATATTTGGTATAATGATCAACAAAAATCACAAAATATTTATAGCCATCGCATGATAAAACTGGAGAAGTCCAGACACCCTAAAACACCAAATCAAGAGGAGAATTGGATACAAGTGAGGAATCATGAAAGGGTAATTTGTGGCTTTTATTGCATAGACAAGCATTACAATGAAAATTACTTGATGAACTAGAAGAACAGGACACAGACTTGGACAATGACAGATGATGCATGACTCTATTAAAGGGATGACTTAAACGATTATGCCATAAAGAAAAAGATTCATGGGATACTGAAAAAGCCAATGGTGATGCCGACACATCCAAAGATGAAGACCAAGAGTAGATGCCACCTTTAAGTGGACCTTGATGGAGGATGGCCCCTGTTTGAGGATCCTTCACCTGAAAGTGTGTTGGAGTAAAAACAAGAAGAACATTATTATTTTTGCAGAGTTGGGAGACAGATAACAAATTTTTGTTCATTGAAGGCACATAAAGGGCATTTGAAAATGTAAGGGAAGAGGGATTATAAGGTAGAGAGAGAGAACCTATATGAGTAATGTTCAAGCCGGCACCATTGCTGACGACGACATCATCTGATCCCTCATATGGAGAATGGAGGGAGAGATTAGCAAGATCCGTTGTGACATGATGTGTGGCACCCGAGTCTAGAATCCATTCAGATGAGGATGGAGCGAAGGAATAGGCTGCAGCGTTGGCTTGAGGAGAAGCATCTCTGAGCCTATGCTGAGTCCGTGGTGCCACCAAACCAGTACACGATAAATGTTTGAGGGTTGGGCACCGCTTAGCAAAATGTCCTTGTTGTTCGCACAATTAGCAGTGCCCAAGGTAAGGACGAGGGCCACATTGACTTTGTGTCTGTGGTGGTTGGGGAGTCCATGTCCCAGAAGGTCGAAAAGGACTAGGTCGTGGCGAATCTGTGGGGCGATTATTCGGCCTATGCGGTGGTCCAGACTTAGCAGCTGCATGGTCGGTAACCGGGAGGGATATTTGGTTACCCTTCTTGGTGGCAAGGTGGGCTTCGCGGTTGAGGAGCTTCTCATGCAGTTCTTCAAAGGAAATCGCCGTCTCTCGTACTTGAATAGCATTAACAAGTTCTATATAGTCCTCATCAAGACCATTAAGAATATTAATGGTAAGATCCTTGATGTCAATGGGGGCATTCATCATTACAAGTTCATCCGCTTTTGTCTTGATATTTTGCATAAACTCGGTGATCGTCTGGGAGCCTTTGATCGGGTTACTTAGTTGAGTTTTCAATTGGGTTATTCAACCACGTGTCAATTTACCATATGTGAGGGCCAAGGTCGACCAAGCATCGCGAGACGTTCGGACGGTTGCAATAAATGGAATTAAAGTCAGAGACAACGAACCAAGAATAGCATTCAAGATGAGTTGATCTTGATGTACCCATGTGTGATGGGCGGGATTAATGGTTGTGGTGCCATTGACCGTGATGGCTTGCTCAGGACATAGGTGTGTGCCATCGACAAATCCAAGCAAATCATAGCCAGTGAGAAGAGTAGAGAATTTTAGACGCCACGAAAAATAATTTGAGGTGGTAAGCTTCAATGGCGCTTGCGCAGCAACATTGAGCGCAATGATGGTTGACGTGGTGCGTTGATCAATTGGATTAGCGGCTGCAGTGACCGGTTGAACCGTGACAGTGGCTGTGGACTGGACCAAGGGGGAGGCGTGCGCTGGTGAAGACTGTGATTCCATGGTGACAGTAGCAGTAAGCAAGCAAGAATGGTGGTGAAAGAAAGAAGAAAAAGAAGAAAAAAAAAAAGATTATGCTTTGGTGTAGGCGTGAGCCAACAGCTCTGATACCATAACAGAGTTGAATGGAAAGTATTTTCCATTTAGAATGCACAGATATATATACAGGTATATACAATTGATAAATCCAAAGAATAAGGAAACTAAAATATTCTAAATAAATGGCTTTCCTAAGTTAGAAGATTACAAGAATAAGTCAACTATACACCAAATATTCTAAATATGTAATATACAATGAATCGGGTCTATTAATTCGCTGTTCTTAAAGCTTAATTCACCCATTTCTGGATTGAAATTGAGTTTGCCGATGGGTTATAAGGGAATTGCTTTTATGATAAGATAGGCATTATTTTAAGGTCTCGCGTGGTTGCAATCTTAAAAAGACCTACTTGGGTACTCAGCCACGTAATTCAAAACTCTGACAGATTTGTTGAATGATCAAGCTCAGTGACTGAAACGAGATGCATAATCTTGAAAGGAAAAGCTTCGAGAGATTGGATCAAATTGAATTAGTTGGACTTGGATAATCTCGGAGTTAGAGGGTCTAGTTTGTATAACATATGGGGTGTGAACTATTCCCAAGTAGTCATCAATGGTTCTAAACATTCATGAAACATTTCTGACTGTTGGCATTAATTTCCAAACATTTTAGATTGTTAGATTTACAATCAGACCATTGGATTATCAAGGGTTGTTTGTTTTTGGACCGTTTTGGATGTTAAAGCTACTAGTCATTCTATAAAACGATCAACAGTTTTGGATCACTTGATTTAATTGTTTCCAGTAGCCCTAAAGCCCAGACCTCTTCGCGCCTCTCTCTCGCAACATCTCACGATGGTTCACGAGGGAGTGACCACTTTGCAACACGTGCGAAGTGCATAGTGTGTCATCTAGCGCCACTACAACCACATTGCCCACGCCCTCGCCCATACCCATGCTCGAGCGCATGAGTACACATTGGAACACGTGAATCGAGCATCTCAACCTCCATTTCTCCAAGTAAGAATACTCCACACCCAAAGACTTATAAACAAAAAGTTTTCTCCCACCATAACCGATGTGGGACTAAATAAAAAAGAAACTTTTCTTTGATTTATTCAAATTTGTTTTGGTGGGAAATGAAATTTCATTTTTTTTTGTTTAAAACCTAATTCTCAATAATCCGACATTTGGTTTTAAAATAAACAGTAGCAAATTTTACTAGAGATAAAAGACAATTCTTATGCATAGAGAAAGATATCATTATTATTCAAATCTTTCCTTAGTGTACATATTCAAACTTTTACCGAAATTCATAATAGACACAGCTTTGAACCAATTATTCCTTCTTGACACAACCAAAGATACCATGCATATAATAGAATCTGTATTATGAGTACTTTTAATGGCCATGTACTTATCCTGTTTCATAAACGATCCCGAAAAAAAATATAATTCTCATGCAAAGCAACACCACTTCTACGTCTATGTAGGTGAAATCCTTCCAATATTTCCGTTAATATTTTAAACACTTGTCTTATAGACTGGATTTCATTAAGAGTTCTAAAACTCAACCATCTAGTTATAATGGGAAGCACTCTTCATCCTAAATGAGGTTATTATTTATTTTTTTTTTGCAGAATCTTTCCACTTATCAGTGATTTGTTTCACCCATTGAACTCGAACTTTAGAAATTTTCTAATTTTGGGTTGGGTTTCCATCAGCAGTGGAACTTTACTTAAAGGGTTTTAACTTCATCCATCTAAATGTTGTCCTTATTACCTCTCTTGTTATAGATTTAATAAAATGATCAACCAAGTTATTATTTGACTTCACAAATGTGAACGCAATGATTCCATATTGAATCAATAACCTTATATAATTATGTCTCAGACTTATATCTCTGAACTTCCTATTATATATATTATTGTAGGCTCTCACTAGAGTGATTTCACTGTCACAATGAAGTGAAATAGCCGGTATAGGCTTCACACAAAATGAAATTTCTAATAGAAGATCATTTAGCTATTTAGCCTCTTTGTCAGTTGAAGCTAAGGCTATGAACTTACACTCCATGGTCGAGTGCGTTATGCAGGTTTGTTTCTTAGATCCTCAAGAGATGGGTGCACTTCCTAAGGTGATTATCTAACATGATATGTAGTTGTTATCCCACGCACTCGATATCCAACTCGTATCAGTATATCCTTCTAATACGGCCAAAAACACTAAGTAAAATAGCCCTGATTTTTTGGTTTCTTTTAGATAACATAAAACTCTACTTATAGGTTTTTAGTGTTCTACACTAGAATTACTAGTAAACCTATTTAGCTTACTCACAATGTATGCTATATCTGGTCTTGTTCATTCCATAGCATATATAATATTGCTTGTATATAGTACTGGCATACTCTAGTTGTTCAAGTGCTCTTCCACCATTTTCTTTCAATTTGATACTTGGATCAAATCGGGTTTTTGCTTCATGGATTTTCAAGTAGTTAAAGTTGTACAATATCTTCTCAATGTAATGAGACTGACACAATGCATAACCCCCACTAGGTTTTTTCATTTTAATTTTTTAATTTTTATACCTAGTATAGTATCCACTTGTCTATGATCCCTTATTTTAAAACAGAGGAAAGAAATCTTTTTATTTTAGTTACACCTTCTATTTTATTATTAATAATTAACATATCATCTATATATAGACATATAATCATAATATAATTGTTGTTGTCAAAATCTAGACCATCCTCCACTCGATGCTGTGAACCTCTATTGAACCCTGGTTCTGCACAAAAGCGGTGAGCAAAGGAGACCTTGGCTTAAACAGGGGACCCTCCGATGCCTAAATCAGGCCAAGGGAATCCGGGTCTGATCGAAGTGTTGAGAGGGTGTGAGATATTGCATACCTGTCTCCTCCCCGAAAGATGCTACTTATACCCTCTTGCTTAGGATGGGTGTGTCTACATAAGTAGGCGCATCTTAGGCCATTCACCACGTTCTGTGGGTAGTTCGGCCACCCAGTCATTTAGTGCTCGTGTGGACATGGGCAGTTGAGTAACCATCAACAATCGTGTAGTAGTGGGACACCTCATGGTCCCCCTTATTAGTAGATTCTGCTCTAAATCCCAAGCTGACTGCCTTGGCCTCGGATCATTCTAAGTTCCAAGTTAGCTGTCTAGGCCTTGGGCCTCGGAGTAAAGGTATAACGAATGTCGGGTTGGAAGTCTGACCTTTGCCTCTTTCTATTACTCCGAGCTTAGTCTTGCGCCTCAAGTCAGTTGGGAATAGCCTCGGACCTCGGAGTTCAGATGTCTCTGATTTTTCCATAACAGAAGCCCCCTACTCTCTGAGTTTGGACACGGACTCAGAGAGTAAATACGTGTAAAAAATCGATAGCCTCCATCGTTGTGCCTCTAATACGTGTGGCCACAATCATGACTCCCATATCTAAGGAGATACATACTCGGGGTTTCCCGTCTACAGGTTTACCTCGGATGGATGTGTGGCAACGGTTAGGATTTCGAATCTTCAGGGTAATCATGAGCGGTTACCACGTAAGCCAAGAAGGAAAGCTAAGTGACACTTCCACTGCTTGAAGCTCGTCACCTGATGCTGAGGGCACGCGACTTGGTAGTTCTTAGGCTAGTGGCTCTCTGCCACATGTCTTATAAAGTCGACCTGTGATGATTCGAGCACAGTCATCATGTCTCGCCATAAATGCAAGAAGCATTAGTGGGTTATGTAAACCCTTGCGCTCAGAGATGCCTTCACTTCTTCCATTCTTCCATTCTCTAAGTTTTCATTATTATGAGCTGCCAGGGGAGACGATTTTCGACGAAGGCGATTTTCGGCGAGCATGACCTGCGAGAGAGGTAATTTTGACCGATCACCAGTTTTCGATAAAGGTGATTTCTGGTAATCGTTTCGGACAACTTCTTGTGAGTCCCCCCTCACTTTCAGCTTGCTCTTATTTCCTTTATTTCCTTAGAATGTCAAACGACTTAGAGATTGTCTGAGATGGCTATGCTTTTGAGGATGATTTCGAGCCAGAGAGCTCGGATGATAGGCTGGAGGCCTCCAAGAGCCCTCTCGTCGCAGTACCCCTCTACCCTCCGCCAAGGAAGGGCAAAGAGGCAAGGACTAGAACACTTTGTAAAAGTAGAAAAAAAAACCCCCCAAGATCCAATTGGAGGGGTTACGGAGATGCCCACATATGGGCAAGTCTCGGAGCTCATCCCAGGAGGCTCCATGCTGGTCGAGTCCAAAATGAGATGGTTCTGATAAGAATTTCAGATCCTAAACTCCATCTAGATATGGGCTCCTGAGCCCCTTGACACCCCTGAAGATCCTACTGAAGGGGAGGTTGTCATTTTTCTTTGCTCCTTACAATGTAGGCTCCACCTTCTAATGCATCCCTTCATCTGCGCTCTGACAACTTACTTGGGACTGACCCCAGGCCAGTTTACTCCCAATGCTTGGAGGGTTTTAATATCCTCGTACATCATCGAGCATCAAGCCAAGAACCCGGAGCTGATGTCGAAAGATCTGATAAGCCTGTACCTAATCAAGCATGATAGTCAAGAACCGTGGTACTACTTCATGACCCGCGATAGCAAGGGCTCAAGCCTAGTCCTCCAACTTCCATCCTCTAAGAAGGATTGGAAGAACAAGTAGTTCTGGGCCTTAGGTGAGTCGAAAGTGCCGACGGCGGAGCTCGGGAATCTAAGGACTCAGGTCCCTACCCGATTTGCTGCTCTAGTTTAGACCTCGAACAATCCCTTTTCAACACTCCCCTGCATGCTATACTCTAAACAGTGTTTAACTTTATTCTGCCGGCTTCATGAGGGGTTAGCCTCTCCTCTCTTCGACTCAAAAGAATCAGATTGCTAAGCCCAGGGCGCGTTCAGAGGATTTACGCTCCCGGTCAGTCTTAATTATGGGTAACCTTTATCAGTTCAAGCTCTGTAGGTTCAAGCCGCTCCCCACCTCATTCAATAAGTGCCTCTTTGTTTTTTATTTTGCTGAAGATCTCGCAACTCGGACATTAACTCACTGTCACATGTGCAAGCATGGCCAAGGCCTCTGGATCTTAGAAGAGGAAGCCCCCTGTCTATCCAAGAGATGCCGAGATTGGAGCCGCGAATAAAGATGACGGCTAGGAAGAGGTAGGCGACCCCTCACAGTGAGTACTCCTTGGCCCCGATTTCTGTTACCGTAATTCCAACAACTGCTATTGTAGCTTCAATTTCTATTGTTGCAGCTCCAATTTTTGTTGCTATAGCTTCAGTACTTCCAACCAACACCGTGGTCGGAGCCACAACCGATGATTCTCCAGCTCCGATTCCTCCCCCCGGCGTCGCCCCTCATGCCTCCGAGGCACCTCCACCAGCCCTTGAGCCCTACATAGCTATCCCGTCTTCCTCTGAGCGGGAGGAGGCCATTTGGATCACCGACACAATGCTCTTTCCTACCAAAGTTAGGGATGATCATAGGGCCGAGACCCAAGCTTCGGCAGGCAGCGAGATTGGGGCAGGGGGCACAACAGGGTCTGCCTAGGTCGGAACCAGTGGGGGTAAATTTCTGTTAGGCTATCACATGTTGGACTTAGTTCGTTGGGCTACGAAGTATGCTTCAGAGGAGGAGATTTCTACCCTTATTATTAAGGTAGATGACTCCTTTGTGAATAACATAGCCTCTGTCTTCTACAGGGTATCTTTACTAAACTTTCTTGCCTTGATTCTTTCCTCGTCGCGTTTATATGCTCATATTCATGTTTTGGTTCAGTCTGTCTAAGGCTCCTAATGACTTGAGAGAGGTTGAGAGAGATCGCATAAAAGGATAAGGAGATAGCCGCTCTCAGGGGTGAACTCGGGACTCTCCAAGATGAGGTTGCAGTTCTTCGAATGGAGCAGGCATAATTGTATGAGCTGCTAGATGAGGGGAAGGTGAAAGAGTTACAGCTTCAGGGGATCGTCAACGACCTTCAGGTACGTTGCGCTGCCACTGTAGCTGAGCTGACGAAGGCCAGGGCCTATGCCGAATCGTTCGCGAAGGAGAACGCTCGATTGGGGGACTCATTGGAGCGGGCCAAGGTTGAGGCAGCAGAAGAACTGAGCCGAGTAGTAGCGGAGGTGAAGGCGGCTTAACGGGCTAAGGATGAAGCTTCCTTAGTGTTGGCTGCTGACCCTTAGTTCCCTCCAACCAACTAGCTTTTAATACCCCCCTCCCCCCCTCTTTTTTTTCTTTTCTTTTTTAACTTATGAAAAAACTCTTTAAGCAGTAGTTTCTTGATGAATAATTTTTTGTGGAAAATCTTTTGACCCTCAGGAGAGGGCATGATATAACAAGGTTGATTTACTAAATGACAATTCTTAGATGTTGAGCTATTGATTGACGAACCGACCCCTTAGGAGGTCGACTCATCCAAGAGTTGTTCTCCCATACCTAGGAGGCGCCCCTTAGATATTTTACAGAATCTTGTGTTGTTAAAATTGTAAGGACCGACCACCCCCCCCCCCGGAATAGCGAGTGATAATCATTTTTGTGGATCTGTTGGTTGCATGGCAAGCTGACCCCTTCATCAAGGGATCAGGTTGTCCATGGGCTTTTCCCCTGCATATGAGGGGACCCCTTGGCAGATTTTCGTAGGTTAATGTATTAACCCCTTCTTTAAGGGATCAATCTGTTAAGTTAGTCCCTGCTTGTAAGAGGTAACTTTTTTCCGTTTGTAGATAATTCGTGCTAGTAGATTAAGTATAAACAAAGAGATTTTATTGAAAGCCTTAAGAGGCTAGCTGCTCCAAGCTGTACACTTATTGGGGGCCTTAAGTGGCCAATACATCAAGGGTAGTAGATTTTTAGGTGCTCGGCATTCCAGGGGTAGGGGAGCTAACGCCCTTCGAGATCCTCCAAGTGGTAGGAGCCTAGCTTAGCCGATTTGACTATCCGATAGGGCCCCTCCAATTAGGTCCGAGTGTTCTGGAAGACACGACGAAGGATTAAGTTACCTAGTTAGAATCACTGAGTCTTGACCTTGGAGTTATAGAATCATGCCACCTGCTGATGCTGAGTAGCAACTTGAAGTCTAGATACATCATTAGCTTCCTCGAGTAGGTCCAAATTGCCTGCAATTTGCTTTGCATTTTGATCTTCCTGATAATTCCTGACCCAAGATGTAGAAAGGCTAATCTCAACTGACACCATTACTTTCGAACCGTAGGACAGTGAAAATGGAGTTTCCCCAGTAGATGATTGGGATGTAGTCCTATAGGCCCAAAGGAGGAATGGGATCTCCTCGGCTCAGTTGCATTTCGCTTTCTCCAACTTTGTTTTGAGGTAGTGCTTGATGACTTTGTTCACTATCTCCACTTGTCCATTGGATTGAGCATACCGAGGTGAGGAATACGCATTTGAAATGCCAAGCCCCTGACACATGTCTCAGAACTTATCATTGTTAAACTGCTTGCTGTTATAAAAAACGATAGTGCGCGGGATTCTAAACCAATAGATGATGTTCTTCCAAACAAAGTTGACCACCTTCTGCTCCATGATTTTTACGACAGGCTCGGCCTCAGCTCACTTGGTAAAGTAGTCAATTACAACAATAGTGAACTTTACCTGTCCTTTCCTAGTGGGCAGAGGTCCGATGATGTTGATTCTCCATTGGGAGAACGGCTACAGCCCGCTCATGGGGGTCATCTCTTCTGCAAGTTACATTGACACAGTCGCATATCGCTGACACTTATCACACCTCTGGACATAGTTCTTTGAGTCTTCCCTAATGGTCGGCAAGAAATATCCTTGCAGGAGTATCTTCAGAGCCAGAGCCCGACCACCGGAGTGGTTTCCACAGATGCCTTCATGAATCTCCCGAATCACGTAGTCTGCTTTATCGAGTTAGAGACACCTGAGGAAAGGATGTGAATGCCCCTTCTTATACAAGACCCCGTCCAAGACTATATATTGTGCAACCCTAATTCTCAAACATTTTGCCTCCAGCCTGACCAAGGGGACCTCACTAGATGTGAGGTAATTATAAATTGGGTCCATCCAGCACGGTGTGACTTCCAGTAGGCTGATAATTTCCTGATCTATTTGGTCTATGCTCGGATGTTCCATGAACTCCATGAGGATGACTTGAGGAATCTTTCCCTCTATGGCCAAGGCTAGCCTTGCGAGGGCGTCGGCCCAGGAATTCTCTGCTCTCGGTATTTGATAGATAGTGCAGCTCCAAAACTTTTCTATCAACTTCTTAGCCTCGGCCAGATAAGCCACCATCCTAATCTATTTAGCTTCATATTAATTGGAGATTTGATTCGACAACAGCTATGAGTCGCATTGCACCTCTAGGGACTAAACCCCTAGACTGGCCGCTAGTCTAAGTCTAGCCAATAAGGCCTCATACTTTGCTTTATTGTTAGAGGCTTTGAAGCTAAGTCTGATTGCGTACTAAATAGGTGTATAGTTGGGCACAACTAGGACAATCCTTGACCCATCGCGCTTGACATTGGACGACCCATCCACAAAAACCAACCATCTCGATTCTGACTCTGTATCTTAATTGGTTGGAGGAGTGGGTGAAGGAGCTGCTTCTACTTCGGCACTCGTCCCCTCTTCGCTCAGAGCAGTGAATTCTACAATGAAGTTGGCCACATCTTAGCCCTTAATCGATGTCCTTAGTTGGAACTAAATATCAAACTCCCCGAGTTCAATCGCCCACTTAGTTAGTTAACCTGACATCTTGGGCTTCTGGAGGACTTTCTTGAGGGTGGAGTTAGTCAGGACTGATGGAATTGGCTTGGAAGTATAGTCGTAACCTCCAAGCCGAGACAATTATGAAAAGTACTAACTTCTCCAGAGCTGGGTACCTTGTCTCAGAACGCATCATTGCTTTGCTCACATAGTACATGGGATGCTGTTTGCCCCCCACCTCCCTGATTAGCGCGAAGCTAACGGTTGAGGCTGAGACTGCCAAATATAGGAATAAGGACTCACCCTCTTTAGGCTCGGACAGTAAGGGCAGTGAGCCTAGATACTGCTTCAACTGATGGAAGACTTGCTCACATTCCGATGCCTTCTTATGACCCTTTAGCTGCTAAAAGAAAGGTAGGCATTTGTTTGTGGCTCTGGACATGAACCGTCTGAGTATTTCTACTCATCCGATGAGAAACTATATCTCTTTTATCGTCCGAGGTGAGCTCATAACGAGGAGCACCTTGATCTTATCGGGGTTTACTTTAATGCCCCGTAAGCTGACCTGAAACCTGAGAAATTTGCTGGAGCTGACTTTGAAGGCACACTTCACGGGATTCAGCTTCATACGGTATTCTCAAAGGATGAAGATGGTTTCTCCGAGATCCGCTAGGTGATCGGATGCCCTGAAGCTCTTGACAAGCATGTCACCTCCATGGTGCGTCCGATCTTCTTGGAAAACATCTAGTTCACCAATCTCTGATATGTGGCCCCGACATTCATCAGGCTGAATGGCATAACCCTGTAACAGTAGAGCCCCTTGTCAGTGACGAAGGTAGTCTTCTGCCTATCTAGGGGGTGCATCACAATCTGGTTATACCTGAAATAAGCGTCCAGGAAGGAGAGTAGTTCATGCCCAGCCGTACTGTCCACTGGCTGATTTATCCAAGGCAAGGGAAAACTATCCTTGGAACAGGCCTTGTTCAGGTCTGAGTAGTCCACACAGACCTGCCACCTTCCATTTGCTTTTTTGACGAGGACCACATCTGCGATCCAATCTAGATAGTGTACTTCCTTGATGAAACCGACACTGAGGAGTTTGAAGACTTCGTCAGCTATAGCTGCATATCGCTCGACATCGAACGCTCTTCTCTTCTGTTTTACTGGCCTGTGCCCTGGGTCCACATTCAGCCTATGGACCATGACATCGGAAGAGATTCCTGGCATGTCCTCATGTGACCATGCGAAGATGTCTCGGTGCTGTTATAAGAAGACCAACATCTGAGATTGTTTCTCAGAATTCAATGACATGCTGAGCTGAACGGTTTTGCTTGGATCTGCTTCATCAAGAGTATGGCCTCCAAGTCCTTCATGGATGAATCCTCTACAGGACCCCTAGGATTAAGGACATTAATGCTGAGGGCCTGCTTCATTGACCCTTTCCTCATTGTTATCACATAGCATTTCTAAGCTTCGCGTTGATTGCCTCGGAGATAGTCTATTCCGCCCTTGGCAGCAAACTTTAATATCAGATGGTATGTGGACACAACCACCCTCATTGCATTGAGGGATGGTCTGCCCAAGATGACATTGTGCACTGACGACACATTAATAATAAGACAGTCCAATAGAACGGTGACTTGATGACGTCCTTCTCCCGTGGTCATGGGGGAGATAGCTCCCTCGAAGATCACCCTTTCGCAAAGTCGTGTAGAGGGGTCTTCACAGGTCAGAGGTGCAACCTTGGAATCCCCATTCTTTTGAAGGCATCTGAGTAGATAATATCAGTTGAGCTCCCAATGTTGACCAGGATGCAATAAACCTTGTGGTTGGCTATGGTCATTGCCACCACTAGGGCATAGTCGTGCGGATGTTGGATTCTGTGCGTATTGTCTTCCATGAAGGTCAGGTTGCAGGAACTGACTCAGACCTCTTTCTTTGGCCTCTCAGTCATGTGAACGTAATGCTCCAGATCAGATTTTCAAGAATGGGCTTTACGAGCCCTATTTGAGTCTCTTCCACCAAACGAACCGCCAAAGATGGTACGAATTTTGACTAGTTCTTTTGCAGTTTTGTTCGGCTACTCTTCTCTCTAAGCTGACTTCTCCTCCTTGGTGTATCGGCACAGATGACCCTTACGGATGAGGGTCTCGATCTTGTCCTTGAGATCCACACAGTCACTCGTGTTGTGACCGTAGTTACGATGAAATTAGTAGTATTTGTTCTTGTCTCGATGATCCGCGTTGGCTTTCATGCAAACAGACCAATTCACGAGATTCTGACCCCTGATGTCCAACAGTATTTATTCTGTAGATGTGTTGAGGGGAGTGTAGGAATGAAATTTTCCCTCAGGCTTCTTGCTCAGCCAACGATCACGAGGAACATGGTAGTCTGATTTCTTGTTTGATGACTAGGGCTCTTCGTTCCTCGATTTCTTCCCTTTAGTTAATAGTTCTTCTACTTGGATATTCTTGAGAGAGTCAGAGAATTCCTAAACATTAGTGTATTTTTGAGCTCAACTGACGAGCTTGACCAACGTCTTCGACGGGTTCTTCCCAATGGAGAAGGTAAACTTCCCTTCTTTTAATCCGCCAAACATGGCAAAGAGCGCCATTTTTTCATCATAGTCCTCCACCTGTAATGCTTCCTCGTTGAAGCGGGTGATGAAGTCCTTCAATGACTCTTTAGGCCCCTGCTTGATGGTGAACAAATGAGAAGTTGGCTTTCGACTCTTCTTACCATTTATGAATTGGGAAAGGAACAATCCGCTGAGCTTTGCGAAGGAGCTGACTGAATTGGGCTTGAGTTGTCTGTACCAATTTCGAGCTAATCCAGCGAGGGTGATCAAGAAACCCTTACACATCATCGCGTTCGTGGGCGTCTACGTGCTCAGACAGGTCTCCAAACCCAGAGTACTGGATGATAGGAGGTATCTAGAACCTCTGTAGCATCACCTCGCTCATGATTGTGGAGGTGAAGGGAGATTCTGTCTCTTCCATCATCGCCTGAACAGCGACAGGGACAGATGAAGGTTGTTATTTTTATTGTAACATTCGAATCTGATTGCTGAGTTTTGCGAACCATGTCTCCCATGGATCTCTATTTTCGGCTACTGCCTCCTGCGGGGCCTCTACCTTAGGGGTCCTCCCCCCTCCTCCCTCCTAGCTTGTGACGGAGGTTCGTCGGTGTCAGGGTAGAGGTGACCGAGGAATTCATCGAAGCTTGAGTCGTTGGGTTTTGAGTTAGAACTAGGTTTTGGATCGAAGCGAGGTTCTGGACTGAAGCTGGAACTCGGGCGAATGGATGTTATAACTCCTTAGGCTTCACACTCCGTGGTACGAACTCGACTTCCACCAATAGTCCTAGTTCTTCCCAGAAAATCATGTAGTAGTAGGACACCTCATGGTCCCCCTTATTAGTAGATTCTACTCTGAATCTCGAGCCGACCACCTCAGCCTCAGATCACTCCAAGTTTCGAGTTAGTTGTCCATACCTCGGGCCTTGGAGTGAAGGTATAATGAATATAGAGTTAGAAGTCCGATCTCTGCCTCTTCTTATTATTTCAAGCTTAGTCTTGTGCCTCAAGTCCATTGGGAATAGCTTCGGACCTCGGAGTTTAGATATCTCTGATTTTTCCATAACAATAACGATTATAAAATTTAGAGCACTTATCAGCTATATTATGTATGAAACCATGAGATAACATATTTGAATCAAACTTTTTGAGCCACTGTTTGGGTGCTTGTTTTAATTCATATAGAGATTTAATGAGTATGCATACTTTCCTTGCATTTCCTGGTAGAACAAACCATTCTAGTTGCTCTATGTATACTTCCTCATCAAGGTCACTATTCAAGAATATTATTTTTACATTTGATGGATATGAAGATGATATATAGATGCTAAAGCAAACAAAATCCTAATCGATGTTATTTTAGAGGTAGGTCTATCAATTCTCATATTTAATTTAACACAATTGAATTCATTTCATCATTAATGTTCTCTTTCCAAAAATTGATGTCTCTAAAAGTCATAGCTTCACTAAAGGTTTTATGTTATCTTCTACAGTAAAAACTATAAGTATTTTCCTAATGACATTCTATCTATCACCCTCTACTAGATGAAAAGAGAGATATTGAGAGCTTATTTAATCAAAATTAAGACTCTTCTGTACTCTTGTTCTTTGCCTCTTACGAGATTCATTGGGAGTTTCAACTTCTTATTGAGTTCTCTCTATAGTCATATTAGGAGATAGAATCTCAATATCTTTTTTCTTAATGGATAGCAAGTTCTTAAATAACTCTATATCTTTAGACTTCAAGATCACATTGGATTAAAGTCTTAGAGTCTATAGGCTTTACTATTTTGTTGCATACCCTACAAAGACACACTTTACAAATCTCAGTCCAACTTGGTTCTTCTAGGGTCAGGAGTTCTACAATACGAGAGGCACCCCCACACTCTAAGATATCCTAAATTTGGTTTTCTTCCTTTCCCTTTCATATGGAGAGGTATTGGTTTTCTTAAATGGAATTCTATATAGGACGTAGCATGTTGCTAATAGTGCTTCTCCCCATAGTGCTTTAAGAATGTTAGAAAATATTTTACAAATAATATTTAAAACTAAAAATAAAAATAAAATTAACACCAGCCTAAATCACATATGTAATACGCTATCCTTAAAGCTTGATTCACCCCCATTCTCGTTTGAAATTGAGATTGTTAATAGATTATAGGTAAATTGCTTCTAGGATAAGATAAGCTTTTGTTTTTTATTTTTTATTTTCCTTAATGTCCTATGTGCAACAGTCATGAAGAGACTTGCTGTGGGACTCAATTAATGCAACTTGGAACTCTAACAAATTTGTCGAATGATCGAACACAATGGTTGAAACAAGATTCGATTCACTTAGTGAGTTATTCTTTATAACCTTAAAAGGAAAATCTTTAGAGATCAAATTGGATTGAATTGGTTAGACTTCATGATCCTAGACCCAGAGGGTCCAGTTTATATAACATCTGGGGTATGGACCATTATCAGGTGGTCATCAATGGTTTATAATGTTTGTGAAATGTTTTTGACCGGTGGCACTAATTTATGAACGTTTTAAATAATTACATCAATGATCTGACCATTGGATCATCAAGGGCCATCCTTTTTCGGATGGTTTTTGCTACTACACGTTCTAAAAAATGGTCTACGGTTTTGGATCCATTGATCTGACCATTTTCAGTAGCCCGTAAATCCCAAACCACTTCGCACCTCTCTCTCGCACTGCAATCACATTGTCTCGCAATGGTTTGTGAGGGAGCGACGACTTTGCTAAGTGCAAAGTGTGCCATTTAGCACCACTACAACCACACTGCCCACACCCATGCCCAAGTGCACGTGTGCATGTGTTCCACTTCATAGCATCTCTACCTTAATTTCTCCAGGTAAGAATACTCCACACTCAAAGACTTATAAACAAAAAAGTTTTCTCCCAATCTATCCAATGTAGGACTAAATAAAAAAGCAACTTTTCTTTGGTTTTTTCAAATTCGTTTTAGCAAGAAACAAAATTTTTAAAAAATTATTATATTTTTATTTTAAAACCAAAATCTCAGCAATGGATAATAGGAAAATTTTTAATGGCTCATATTCAACATGATAATCAATTATCAGGATCATTTTTTGCCATTATAGTTGGATCATTGGCCATTCAAACTAGTGCCCATAGTGTGGACATAAACATGAGCCATTCTAAATAGTGCCCATTGTGTGGACATAAACATGGGCTATTCAAAGGGTATTTGGAAATGGATCATTTAAAATAAGTCGTTTAAGTAGCGCATGGAAATAACGATCATAAATTGAATGTAGGATGGATGCTTCCCAAAATGACCTCGTCAAGGAAGTATTATTGAGCAAATTTTATTAGAATAACGAGGGACCAACTTCTTGATGACCCAGAGTCCTTGTAACACTAAGCTCTTAGACGCCCACCTTGAACTCTATGTTATATGCATTTTGTCCATCGATTGCACCAGATAACGTTATGGTGTGATGTCAAAAATTAGGCAGATTTAAAATTAAAGTAGGCCCGACCACAGTAAATAGTGGAGATTAAATAACCACCATTGAAACCTTCTTGGGCCATAGAAGTATTGTATTGGGCTGATATTTATGTTTTACCTTCGTCCCAAGGGAAATTATCTTATGAACGGATTGGATGCCATATCAACATGAAGGTAGCAAAAAAGGTTTGGGTTTTTTTTTTTTTTTTGGTGGTTTGTTGTGTTGGGGCTCACTCGAGTTTTTATTTGCCTCATTTTTAGGGTCACACCCTACCCTAAGCTGCCAATACAAATGAAATGAGCACATAAGCCCCATGAAGCTTAGGATTATAGGGCAGACTGTAACTGGGTCACAAGTAACCTGGTTTTGCCACAAGTTCTTGTAAAATTAAATTATTTTGTAAGAACTGGATAGTGCCCACCCATTTTAGCTAAGATAGCTATGGAAAATAATTTTTTTTAAAAAAAATCTTACATTTGTTTAAGATAGTGGTAAAGGAAGAGAAGTTTGAAATTTTCTTTCTATGTCAAGTCATAGACTCAATCACCATCTTTAGGATAGCTCGCATGTAATGCCCCAAATTTTAAGGGTCAAGTACTTGCTGAATCCCTAAAATTTTAGGTATTACTTTTAAATCGGAAGCATAGTTTTTAGCACAATTAACCAATATTTGACATAATAAAAGAGAAATAAAGCAAAACATATCATTAATTCAGAGTTCAATAGTTCACAAGTACTAACATGTCAAAATCAAACTATACAGTCATCCAAAGGAAAATAAAAGGAGTCCACTCAGCTTGGGATTCAAGTACATGCCCAAATAATTATTTATAAGTTTAAGTGTTTTAAAGTAATAGTCTAAGGTTAACAAGAAGAAAATTCACACCAGGTTACTCCTACCCTTCTGTTGAGTGTCAAATATTTCATATTTCCCTCTATTTATATCTTTATTTTATGGGTATATTTTATACATGTTTGTATTGCGAGGCGAATCTAAGAACTTGGATTGAAAAGAATGTTAAAAGCATGGATTTGATGCTCAAGAATCACCAAGGCAAGGGATGGATCTTAGGAGACCAAGATCGAAGAATTTACATGCCAAGGATCCAAGGAGACCAAGTAAGAAATGAAGAGAATCAAAGATTTGATGTGAAGAAAAGGAATCCTGAAAATTGTCCTTATAAAAAATATTCTGAGATTTTGGGGCTAGAAAAACATAGTTTTGAAAAAGTGCTAGAATCAAAATTTATGGCATTGAAGATTCCATCGAAGACCCTTACATGACATCAAAGATAGTTTGATCAATTGAGAATTTCAGGATTTTCAAGCCAAACTCACTAGATAGTTTTGGATAAGTTTCGATGCCATCGAAGGCTCTTCATGACATCGAAGATTCAATCGAAGGCACTTCATGGCATCATAGGCTCTTCATGGTATCGAAGGCATTACACATATTTTATGCAGAATGTGTAAATTTGAGGCAATTTTTAGATTTTTCCAACTCAGTGCGAAAGTTGGAGTTCTACAACTATAAATAAGACTTCCTATGATGCTCCAAAACATCTTTTAGGGTTTGGAAAGAGAAATGAGGACTAGGTGGAGTGTCAACATCATTCTTCTACTTCGATTTCTTTTTGGGTTCTAGTAGATTTTCCTGTTTTTCTTATGTTTTTGAGTTAGCTATGACTAGCTAATCTCTTAGTTAGGGCTAAGAGGTGAAGCTTGTAGTGTGTTAGAATGTTTATCTTGCTTTGATTATCGTTTATGTTGAAGTTCATTGATTTTCAGTTTAAATTTAAGGAATATTTTCAATTTTTCATGATTTATTGTGACTCAAATTACAATACATGTTGTGATAGCTTTGGATATCTTCTTTTCCTATATCGAGAATATGAGATTGGTAAATCTTGTTGTTCACCATTATCTCCTAGGCATGGTAGGGTGATGGAATCTCTTTCAATCATCACAATTCTTCTCCATTGAGAATTAAGTCAATGAAAAGTTCAGATTGTGCTTAAATTATTTTATCTTCTAATTGGATAAGATAAGACTCCAATTTCAGTTGTATTTATTGAATCAAGCAAGGTTGCATCTTGGTAGCTACAAGTGGATCCTTAGAGCTCTCTTTCCCTTTTGATATTTGATAAATTCTTTATAATTACTCTTTTTTATTTAGATTTTAGATTTAGATATTCTTCTAATTATATTTTTTTTCAGAATACATACAAGTTTAGTCCCAGTGGATTTGATCTCAGTCTCACCGAGTTATTACTGCATTGTGACCCTGCACTTGGGGTTATGAACAAGTTTTGGCGTCGTTGTCGAGGACTACGACTACATTTTTCTAGAATTAATTGGTATTAAAATTAGGTTAAGATTAGGGTTAACTTTTCTACTTTGTTTTTAGGTTAAATTTTTTTTTCTGAAATTGTCTTTAGAAACTAACATTGTTTTCTATTTTGTTAGATCTTAATATAGCCACTCTAATTTGGTAACCTTTTTCTAATTCTCTCTATCTTTTCTAGATTTCTTAGTTGCTTTATTTAGCTTTATTTTTCTTAGGTTTAGTTTTGTTTAGTTGCTTGAAGATTGAGAGTGTTTCATGCCCAAGTGGATCTGTGATAACACTCTGTCTTTTTGAGTGAAGGAGGATTAGTTGAAGGGTTGCCTATCCATCATAGATTAGATACCACTTGAGATCCTCTGAGTTAATAGAAGTGATGGCTACAAATCAAACTCAACCCCCCAGTTGAGGAAGTTTAAGATGAAAATGAGGTGCATAATGCACCCCTGCTTCATACTCTACAAGATTATTTACAACTGGCGGAAGTGAGTACACCTTCCCGTATGATATTTCCATTGAATACATGAATTGTAGATATTAAAACAAGGGTAATTCAATTCCTCACTAAGTTTCATAATTTAGAATATAAAGTCCATACTTGCATGTGAAAGAGTTTAATTAGATAATATCTACGTTACACTTCCCAAACGTGTCCGCGGACACAGTTAGACTAAAATTATTTCCTTTCTTTTTAAAAGAAAAGGCTAAGTCGTGGTTATATTCCTTAATACCACAGTTCATTGGCACATGGGCTGAGATGAGAAGGGAGCTTCTTAAAAAGTTCTTCCCCTATCATAAAATGAATACCTTAAGGAATATAATCATGAATTTTTTGCAAAAAGAGGATGAGACCTTTCAATGTTGGGAGCGATTTAAGGATCTCGTAAATTCATGTCTACAACACGGCTACGAAACATAGCATATAACAAGCTTTTTCTATAAGAGATTGACCTCACCCATGCACCAATTTGTAGAGATGATATGTAATGGGGAATTCATGAATAAGGAAGCCGATGATGCGTGAAATTATTTTGATAAACTTGTTGAAAAAGCGCAATCATGGGATACCTCCTTAAGAACTACCACTTCTAAGCCTACCCAATCAAAGGAAAGGGGAGAAATTTATATTTTAAAAGAGGAAGATGATATAAATGTAAGACTGACCACACTTACAAGAAAATTCGAGGCCATGGAACTTAAGAAGGCAAAACCTAATAAGAATGCATAAGTTATTTGTGGTATTTGTGCTTGCAACATACATACAACTGAAAATTGCCCAACAATTCCTACTTTTCAAGAGATATTGAATGAGTAATCAAATACCATAAACAATTACCAAAGACCGTTCAATAGACCCACCTCAAATACATATAACTCAAGTTAGAGGAACCATACAAATTTTAGTTAGAGGAATGGACAAATGACTACTCCTCAAGGAATCCTTAACTAATTTCTGAATCAAAGGAAACCTCAAGAGGATCCAGTCTTTAAAAATATACAAAAATAAGAGCTTTTTAATTAGGATATACTACAAGCCTTTCAAGACCTTACAAAGGCCATACAAGGGCTTGAGATAAACAAATCAATTGGGGAGAAAGGGATCCTTCCGGCTCAGCCCCTCCCCAACCCAAAATAACAATATGAAATCAATAACCCAAGCTCTTCAAAGCAGATGGAGTAGGCTAAGTCTATCACCATTCTTATGAGTGAGAAGACGATAAACAAATCTATTCCAGTGAGGGTTGAAAAACTTAAGGACCCGAAAGAAGATAAGAATGATAGACCTAGCATAACTCTACATGGGTTAGAACCGAAACCTCAAAGTAAGCCAATTGCGTCATTTCCTCAACAGTTAATTGCACCAAAACATCTAGCTAACTCACAGGATATTCTAGAGGTGTTAAAACAAGTGAAAGTCAACATCCCTCTGCTGAACACTGCGAAACAAATCCCCTCTTACACCTAACTTTTAAAAGATTTATGCACAACCAAGAAACGACAGACCATTTAAAAGAAAAATTTTCTGACGGAAAAGATGAGTGTCATCCTCAAGTAAGATGTGCCACAAAAATACAAAGATCCTAATAGCCCAACAATTACCTGTATAATTGTGAATCACTAGCTTGAGCATGCGCTTCTTAACTTGGGAGCGAGCATTAATTTGATTCCCTTCTCAGTATATGAATAATTGGGTCTGGGTGAATTAAAACCCACCCGGACCACATTATAGCTTGTTAATCGCTAAGTTGTTGTACTAAGAGGGATGATTGAGGATGTGTTAGTCCAGGTTGATAAATTTTACTATCATGTAGATTTTATTCTCTTAGATACTCAACCCATCGTAGATATAAGCACTCAAATTCCCATCATTCTTGGTCATCCATTCCTTGCTACATCAAATGTAATAATTAATTATATAAATGAAATTATGAATTTATCTTTCAGAAATATAACATTGGATCTCAATATCTTTTTTAATATGAGCAAACAAGTAGAGGATGATGATGATACCTATGACATTAATATGATCAATTATTTCGTGGAAGATAGAGCACTCTTAACTATATACTCTGACCCTCTTGAGACGTGCTTAGCCCACTTTCCTGATTTAGATGATGACATAATTTGAGAGATGGATACCATGCTTGATGCTGTGCCGGTACTTGAAGTTAATCAGTGGAGGCCACAATTTGAAAATTGCTTCAAATCGATGTAGTGCCTCTACCGTCTAGCATTAAAGCACCAAATCTTGACCTAAAATCCTTGTCCGTTGATCATAAATATGTCTACTTAGGTCAAGATGAGACATACTCGATGGTGATTTCTTCCCACCTTGAGAACGAACAACATAGTGCTTATTTCCACTCGCATTGAGCATAAATGAGCCCTTGGATGGTTGATTACAGACCTCAAGGGAATTGACCCTTTGATTTGTACTCACCGCATTCATCTAGAGGATAATGTGAAAACCTCCCGACAACCACAACGTCGATTAAATCCAAATGTGAAAGAAGTTGTTAAAGGAGAGGTCTTTAAGTTGTTAGATGTGGGTATCATATATCCAATATCCAATAGTCAATGGGTGAGTCCAACTCAAGCGGTTCTTAAGAAGTCTAGAATCATTATCGTAACCAATGTCGACAATGAACTCATGCCAACTAGAGTCACTAATGGTTAGAGAATGTGCATTGACTACATAAAATTGAATACCATCATGAGGAAGGACCAATTTCCTTTACCCTTCATGGATTAAATTTTAGAAAGGTTAGTTGGTCACTCTTACTACTACTTCCTTGATGGGTATTCGAGCTACAATCAAATAAAGATAGCCCTTGAAGATTAGGAAAAGAAAATGTTCACATGTCCCTATGACACCTTTGCTTATAGAAGAATGCCATTTGGACTCTGTAATGCCCCCATCACCTTTCAGCGATGCATGTTGAGTATATTTTCTTAGATGGTGGGGCATTATTTAGAGGTCTTTATGGACGACTTCTCTATTTTTGGTCCATCTTTTAGCGAGTGTCTGAAAAATCTGAAAAAGGTACCAAAGTGATGTGAGGAAAAGAATTTGGTTCTGAATTAGGAAAAGTGCCTAATTGGAGGAAAATAATTTAGTTCTAAATTGGGAGAAGTATCATTTTACAGTTTCCAAGGAAATTGTTCCTAGATATATAATTTTGTCCAATGGAATTAAGGTAGACAAGGATAAAATTGATCTTATCTTTAACAACCACCTCCCAAAAGCATATGTGATATGCGATACTTCTTAGGACACGCCAGATTTTACAGACGATTCATATAGAACTTTAGTCACCTCTCTTGTACTTTATGCAATCTACTTCAAAAGGATGCATCATACGAGTGGATTGAGAAATGACAAGAAGCTTTCACTAAGCTTAAGGGCATGTTGACTACTGCACTTATCATGCAACCACCTGATTGAAGCATCCCTTTTGAGATTATGTGCGATGCATTTGACTATGTTATTGGGCGGTGTTAGGCCAGAAAAAAGAAAAGAAGCCCTACGTTATTCATTATGCAAGTAGAACTGTAAATTCTACCCAAGTGAACTACTCTACTATGAAGAAGGAACCCTTAGCCATAATGTTCATTTTGGACAAATTTAAATCTTACCTGATTGGATCTAAGATCATCATGTACACAAATCATGTGTCACTAAAGTATCTTCTTTCTAAGATGGATGCCAAGTCCTGCCTGATAAGATAAAATAAGAGATAAAAAGGGACTAAAGAACATAGTGGCTGACCATTTTCAAGAGTTCATCTCCTAGATTCCCTTAAGACCACATGTATAAATGATATGCTTCTTAATGAACAGCTATTTAAACTCTCCCAATTACCTTAGTTTACTGATGTTGTGAATTATCTTACCATAGGTTTCATGTCAACATATTAGACTGCATAAGATAAGAAAAAATTCTTTGCCGAGGTACGTAATTTTTCTGAGATGATCCCTATCTGTTTAAATATTGCTCAGGCCAAATTCTAAGGAGATGTGTGCCACATAGTGAACATCAGAGTGTCACCTCCTTTTGTAATTCTCGGCGGTGGTCACTTTTCTGCTAAAAAGACCATGATCAAAATTCCACAGTGTGGCTTTCACTAGCCCACTTTATTCAAGGATACTCATGAGTTTTGCAAAGCCTATGAGCATTGTTAGAAATTAAGAGGATTGTCTCATCGAAATATGATGCCACTAAACCCAATTCTTATCATTAAAGCATTTGATTACTGGGGCATTAATTTCATGGGGTCATTCCCTTAATCCTTTGGAAATAATTACATCTTATTGGTAGTAGACTATATCACTAAGTGAGTCAAAGTGATCCCATGCTGGAATAATGATCATAAAATGATCGTTTAATTCTTAAAAGAAATATCATTTCTCGATTCGGAACCCCTTGAGCTATCATTAGTGATGGAGATTCACACTTTTATAATAGGCCATTTATGAACTTAATAAAGAAATATGGCAATTCTTATAAAGTGAGTACTACATACCACCGATAAACAAGCGGGCAAGCTAAGACTTCCAATAGGAAAATTAAACAAATTATAAAAAAATGGCAAATTCTGACCATACAACTTATAAGACCCCCATTAGAATGTTTCCATTTAGACTCGTCTATGGGAAAGGTTGCTACTTGCTTGTGGAGATGGAGAATAGAGCCTACTAAGCTCTAAAAAGTCTGAACTTTAATTTGGACAATGTTGGCTTGCTTCTCAATCTTCAACTAAATGAGCTTGAGAAAATCCGGAACAATGCTTATGAGAACTCAAGAATTTACAATGACAGGATGAAGGTGTTCCGTGACAGGAACATCTTTCAAAAATCATTCATAACTGGTCAAAAAGTCATTCTGTACAATTCTCAGTTACATCTTTTTTCGATTAAACTTCGCTCTCGTTAGACCGACCCTTTCACTGTTATTAAGGTCTATCCTCATGGGGCCATTGAGATAAAGAATCTAACAAATAACAATATTTTCAAACTGAATGGACATCATCTAAAGCCTTTTATTGAGTTTGATTCATAGGATATATCTATAGCTCTGATTGATCCTATGTATCAGGATTAACCTCCTAGTCTATTGGAGGTGTAGTTAGGTTTATTACTTTTATAGGATTTAGGATTAAGATACTTTGATTTCAGTTTGTTTAGTCTTCATGTTAACCTATCTTCACATTGAGAACTTTGAAAAATCTTCAATTCTTTTTCTTCAGGTATTATCCTCTTATTGCTTCCCATTTCTTTTTGTTGTCTCATGTGCATTGCATGCTTATATCTTTTACATTGAGGACAATATAGGTTTTGGGTTGGGGGTGTGGACTAGGTAAACTAATTAGTGTTTTCTTAGTCATTGAGCAAAACATTTTGAAAATTTTCAATTTCTCAAATTAAAAACCTATTTGGAAAGTGATAATGTGTTTATTTAAGAAAGCTTTAGTATGATGATAAGATGGATATTGAACATTGAATTGTTGGAGTTTGATCAACTGAATAGACTATCGTCTAAATTCTTGCATTTAATTAATTAAGAGGAAGTTTGAATATGATCTAAATCACAAGTCACATTCGATTTGCTTTCTGTGAATTATGTTAGAATTTCTAATTGTTAGTATGTGAATCATTGATAAATGTTTATCCACCTTAAAAAGATGTAAAGAACCAGTTAAAAAGTAGTGAGATCGATAAAAAGGTCATGTATGATGAAAAAGACTGAAAAATAATGAAAAGAATGAATAATCTAAAAAAAATAAAGATGTAAAGTTTGAAAAGAATGAATAAAATGATACCGCCGATATAAAATTTTAAGAAAAAAAAACTGGAAAAAGAAGGAAAATGGGTTAAGTTCGGAATCAACACTTGATATTCAATTAGTCTTAACGTGATGAGCATGGCTTACATTATGAAATAATAATATTTTTTATGAAAAGTACATTGAAAATCACTAAGCACGTTGGAAAAACTTGATATATGAACTTATGATCCTAAGTGATTAATGAAGAACCTATTTGATTGATTGTTGGCCTTATTCAGCTTTAGGTTTTCAAAATTTCACTCTCGCCTTTGTGGATTATACTCATTCATACTTGGTTATACAAAAGATTGTTTCCCGGAAGAGGTTTGAACATTAAGAATTGAAGATTATGTCATGCATGTTTTGACCAGGACTAGCAAAATGCTCATTGGGGGTGTGTTGAGTGTCAAATATTGCATATTTCTTCCTATTTATATCTTGGTTTTATGAACATGATAATGTTTAATGGGTATATTTTATACATGTTTGTATTATGAGGTGAATCTGAAATCTTGGATTGAAAAAAATATTAAAAGCATGGATTTGATGCTCAAGAATCACCAAGGCAAGGGATGGATCATAGGATACCAAGATTGGAAAATTCATAAGCCAAGGATCCAAGGAAACTAAGTGAGAAATGAAGAGAATCGAAGATTCGAAATGAAGAAAATGAATCATAAAAATTATCCTAAAAATAGATATTCTGAAATTTCGGGGCCAGAAAAACATAGTTATGAAAAAGTACCAGAACTGACTTCATGGCATCGAAGATTCCATTGAAGTACTTCATGGCATTGAAGATAGTTCGATCAATTGAGAATTTCAGGATTTTCAAGCCAAACTCGCTAGAAAGTTCTGGACAAGTTTGGATGCCATCGAAGGCTCTTCATGACATTGAAGATTCAATCAAAGGCTCTTCATGGCATTGAAGGCATTACACAGATTTTATGCAGTGTATAAATTTGAGGTAGTTTCTAGATTTTTTCAACTCAGTGTGAAAGTTAGAGTTCCACAACTATAAATAGGACTTCTTAGGATGCTCTAAAGTATCTTCTAGGGTTTGTAAAAGGAAAGGAGGCCTAGGTGGAGCGCCGACAACATTCTTTTACTTCAATTTCTTCATGGGTTCTAGTTTGTTTTCCTATTTTTCTTATGTTTTGAGTTAGCTATAACTAGTAATCTCTTAGCTAGGATTAATAGGTGAAGCTTGTAGTGTGTTGGGATGTTTATCTTCTTTGATTCTTGTTCTTATTGAACTTAATTGATTTCTAGTTTTATATTAAGGGAATATTTTCAGTATTCTATGATTTATTGAGACTCAAATTACAATAGATGTTGCGATAACTTTAGATATCTTCTTTTCCTATTTTGAGACTGTGATATTGGTAAATCCTATTGTTAAACATCGTCTCCTGGGCATGGTAGGGTGATGGAATCCCTTCCAATAATCAAAATTCTCCTCCATTTAGGATTAGGTCAATGAAAAGTTCAAATTGTGCTTCAATTATTTTATCTTCCAATTGGATGGGATAGGACTGTAATTCTGGTTGTATTTATTGAATCAAGCAAGGTTGCATCTTGATAGCGCTCTAGTTCCCTTTTGATATTTGATAAATCTTTCACAATTACTCTCTTTTATTCAGATTTTCGATTTAGATCTTCTTCTAGTTCAAGTTCTAGTTCTTTTTAGAATACGTACAAGTTTAGTCCCTGTGGATTTGACCTTAGTCTCATCGAGTTATTACTGCATTGTGACCTTTGACTTGGGGTTGTGAACACCTTCCCATAACTAGAAGTAAGGTACTTCCTCCACAAGGTCCACATATGCACCCTCCAAAATAACAACCTTTATGGTACCTGTGTCATAGACATCTGAGTTGGTGTTTTGAAACACTATCCTAGGAGGGAGTGAGTAACTAACTTAGTGTTACTATTCCTCTAAGTTACATACAATATCAACACAATCAAGTACATGTAGTAATAGAACAACATAGCAAGCAACTTGATAATCTAGTTAATTAATGTATGTATGTTGTGATATGTAAAACATGTCCTGAGAATAAATGAAAGACGACAATAATATAGCTCGTCACGTATATCACCCACTAAAATAATAAAAGCCGAGAGTGATGTGGCTTGTCACCAACATCACCTGCGAAAATAATAAACAATAGCCAATAGTAACATGGCTCGTCACTAACATTACTTGTGAAAATATGACATGGTATGCATGCTTTAAACCAAGCCTTTATTTATATATTTACATACACTTATATTAGGGAAGTTAGGACACCACAACCATGTTACGAGTCAAATAAACCGCATCACAAGGCTCATCGCTCATGTCCCCTAATCTAAATTAGGGTTCATCACCCAATTACCAACTAAGAAAAATCATTCTGAAGGTAAGGGCTCACCCCCCAAAGATATAATCAACATGGGAAGGACTCGTCACCGATATTGAACATAAATAGTCAAATCAATGGTACAGGTTCCTCACCTAAGACTTAATTAACATGGTAAGGGTCGTCATCCAAAATCAATAAGAGAATGAAAGCTTGTCACCTCCACTAATGCTCACTAGTCACTACGGGGGGCTTGTCATCGAGCATAGGATGATAGCTCGGACATGGTGTCCCCTACCACCGTGCCCAACCCATGAGACTTCACTTAGAATATCACTAACATTTATAGTTGAGATTGTTAATGCACTAATTTGTGTACCTTGTTTGTTAATCATGTGAGTCCATGTATAATGTAGTTGGTTAAGCCCTTAAAAGATAAAGATCGAAGACACAAGAGGACATGGAGCATTAAGGATAAAATAATAGGTAAATGATGTGCCCTACTGATCCTAACCCTAACCCAAAACAACTCTTAAACCTCTAAATGATCCTAACCTTAATAGGTAAACCTTGTTGATCATCACTTAGCCTTAGAAGATATTTGCACCAAAATCCATACGGATTAGATGAATAGTATTGATGTTTCCATGTGGTTCAAAAGACATTTGAAAAAAATAGGCAGTATGAGGTCGAGAAACAACTCAACCACAGGCATTTTCTGTATTTTACTATCATCAGAGAAGGGTAAGTGGTTACCCTAACCACATCAGCTTCAAGGTATACATTTATGGGTGAAATCATGATAGATAAAGTGTAACTGCTTCTACGACCAGATCTGGAAATGAGAGGCCGAAATAGGGTTGTACATGAACCAAGTTAGCTCGGTTAGCTCACTTAACTCAACTTGAAAAAAGCTCGATTCAACTCAGTTCAAAACTGAGTTCAAGCCAAGTCGAGCTAATTTTTTGAGCTTGAAAAAATTTCAAACTGAGTTTGAGCTTTCCCGAGCTCGACTCAAATTGGATCAAACCCAACTTGAATCGAACTCGAATTGAACTAGTTCAGTGACTCGATTACTTTGATATTGATGTTTCTCACCAAGTGTTTGATGAAATGACTCAACGAAGTGTCGATAGGTGGTAACGTATGTTTCATCAAACGAGTACCCTTTTTTCTTGATTATGATGTTTGCTACACTGTGTTTGATAAAACACTTGTAAAACTACTGTTGTTGTTTTACATACAATGAGAATTTGAAGGTGCAATCCATGTGTTTGTGAAAATGCTGCACAAGCAAACTCGGGTTGACCTTGGGTCGAACTCGGCTCAAACTGGCCTGAGATACTGAGTAAACCGAGCTGAGCTGGCCAATCAGGCTTGAGGACCGAGCCGAGTCGAGTTTGAGCTGAGGTTAGCTCGTGGCCAAGACGAGTCAAGTTGTTGCAAGCTAGACTCGATTCAACTCATGTACACCTCTAAGCCAAAATATGCCACCTCAGGTAGGCATTAGGAGGAACAAATGAAATTATATGTTGAGATATGCTGAGACAGAGCAAGAGGTATTTTGGGATTGTCCAGAAAACCTATGTCGAAAATATACTTAGTAGATATGATATACAAATTTATGCACTAGGAGAGTTTCTTGTTGTTAAGGGTGACAAGCTTAGCCTCTAACAATGTCCCAAGGATGGTCTCAAAAGGAATGGAATGTAGGATATCACATATGCCTCCACAGTATTTAAGAAGCATCACATATGAACAGGTTTAAACTCAACCTAACATAAACTTTGTGGTTGTGATGCTTAGAGATACATGTCGAATCTAAGAACAGATCATTGGAGAACTACAAAGAAATTAATGCAATACCTGAAAAGGATGAAACATTTCATGCTTACATACAACTGGAGACGATTGGATGTATGTACTTATACTTTGTCGGGTGCCCTAACGATACAAATTCCACATTAAGATATGTTTTCATGGACTTATGGCTTGATCCACCACGGAAGCATAATTTATCTCTTGTTATGAAGCCATGTGTCAGGTGATCTACTTATAAAAATTTATCTTATGGCTTTAGGTCAAGGATTTAGTTCCAAAGCCTCTAACAATCTATTATGATAACATTTCGACGATATTCTTCTCCAATAATAACAAAAGTTCATCTAAATCAAAACACTTAGACAAAAAGTTTTTGGTAGTGAAGGATGGAAGTCAGGATCATCTAATGTCTGTAGAACACATTAACATAAATTTAATGGTTTTAAACTCACTAAGGGCTTACCTCCCAATGCATTCAAAGAGTTAGTGAATGAAATGAGATTGATTATTATTAAAGATGTATTTTATTAAGGAGAGATTGATACTCTAGTTATGTGCACATTTTGCTTTTATCTAGTAAAATTGACAACTTAGTTTTATGGGATTATGTTTCTATTCCGAAAGGTAAATTTTTCATGCTTATGTTTAAATAATTGAATAGGATACTTTAAAGTTTCTAGATGGTAGGAAGGCTTGAAAATCTATATGGAATGGCACACTAGATATGTGATTTTCATAACATGCTCTCTAGCTACTAAAATCTATGTCATTGGGAGTGTTATTATTTATGATCATGCCTGATCAAACTATAATAAATGCAGTAACGACTGTCATGGTCCCATATCAATAGTCTTGGTGGATGGATTATGTAGAGTACTATTGTGACTCCCCAAATTTCCAATACTCGGGTATTGGGTGTCCTTGAGTATTTCTATAATTTTATTTATTTATTATACAACCACACATACACACGTATTCTTAAACCTGAAAACCTTCCGGATTTTAAGTGAAACCTTACTTTCGATACATAAAACTCAATTAAACTCTATACATGAACATATCACACTATACGAAATAATCGGGGGTCATGGACCCTCAGACCCACTGTCCATCGAGAACTTAGTGTCTAGTCAAGTGAAACCTTCACTAGATCACACCAGATTTGAACCTAAAACTCAAGAATTAATTGATAAATTACATTAATCAACCCTTTGAACCCTAAAGTAGTGAAAAGATCCATAATAAGGCAAGTTAGTAGTTTGTCAGTTTGACAAACTGCCTCTATCGGTTGGACCGACTAATAATAACTAAAAAAAAATAGATTTTGGGTTCTATTGATCTAACGGATAGAACTATCAGTTCCTGTAGGTCTAACCAAGAGTGCCCATTAGTTCAACCCACAGGCTCTCGTAGATTGTACTCTCGCAAACCACCAAACTAGGATTTGGAGGGCTATAATGCCCCTTTCATTCCTCTCATCCAAACCCTTCTAAACTGTTAGTGCCCTAATTTGTCAATAACGTGTGCTAGTGTGTCTTGAGTCAATTGAGCCCCCATTGGAAGGTATTGAAGAATTGAGGACTCATAACATCAAGGCTTGAAGACACGTGTAAATTGAGGTGATTTGGAGAATCTAGCATAGACCCTTTAAGACCCAAAATATCTACCTCTAGATAATTTAATTTGATAGGAAAACCTTAATTAATCATCTCAAGCCTTAGAAATCAATTTAATCATTGATCATATGAGTTTATAGAGGACTAGAGAATCTACATACCTATAGATTGAATTGACAGATCTGTAGATTAAATCAACAGACCTATAGATTGAATCGACAGATCTATAAATCGAAATGACAAAACTGTTGATCGATTCGAGAGTCCATCAATTCAATTTGATCGAATCGATAAATTTGTCAATTAAATTGAAAATGGCCAAAACTATCCATTGAGCTAATTTGAAAATTCTAGAATTTGTCGATCGAATCAAAGGTGTGATTGATTGATTAGATAACTAGCCATTATCGATCTGTTGAAGAACTTTTTCTATATATTTGGCATTCATATCTTTATAAAGATCATGATTTTTTGGTAGACATAGAGCCTAGGTGATTCGTCACTCCTTATCCCTATCTTAGACTCCAAACTAAAGAGATTCATATCCTCCCTATGATTAATCACTCCAATGAGCATTCCAAGCTCCATTATCAAGGTTTGCTTGAACTCTTCCTTTTTCTAGAGATTAGACACCAAACCTATAAGTAAATCCTTGTCTATATCCTATAGAATACCCAAGTAGGTGAATTTTCAATTGGAATCAACTAACACCATTAGTTGTAAGAGATTAAACCAAACTCACATTACCTTGGCATCTCAATAAGAAGATTGTTGCTGGTAATTGATTCAAGGAAGCAAAAGAAGATGGACTTCAAAGATTGGGAGAGAAAAAGAGAAGCAGATTTAAGATTAAAGGCACATTTTAAAGGCACCATAAAGGATCTCATCCAATTAAGGGTTATTGTTTAAAGTCCATTTTATACTCTTTTTCTATGTGGAATTGAATATAAAATTTATAACCCAAACTCAAATTCACCAGACATGGGTGTTTACATGTTAGTCTCCATGGGAGCTTTTGGTGGGAGTATATGTGAGTCCTTAGATTAAGACCGTAGAATTTATTGGTCAACCTATAGAAAACCCCTTAAATCTTTAAGGGAGCCACTGACATTAGTGGATACATGTTCCACTAATATGGGTGAGTACGTATAGGTCTTTGTGTAGGACTATCACTAACACAGGTGTGTACATGTTCCATCGACATGGGTGCGTATGCGTAGGTTTGTGGTGAGCCTATTGAAAACCATTGTAAAAGTTTTCGATGAACATATGGAAAATCAATTTAGATGGTGAAATTATTCACTTGATATCCCAAGTGCAAGGTTATGAATTAGTAATAACTCAGTGAGACCAAGGTCAAACCCACACAGACTATATATGTTTGTGTTTTTGAACTATTTAGAATTAGAATCAAGAACTAAACTAAATTTGAAAATTGAGAGAGATATTGTTATGAATTAAAACTATAAAAATAATAAAAACCAGAGTGCCATGGATCCACTTATAGGCATCTTAATGCTATCTTACTTTATTCAAATAAATATAACACAACTAGAATCAAAGTCCTAATCTATCCAACCAAAAAAAATTAGCAATTAACCTATCATTAACATCTAAATAGAATTTTGAACATTCATAAGTTTAGTTCCCTCATAATAGTCTAGTTGCATTGATCATAGGGAATTCAAAGCATCTACCATGCCCTTGATCAATGGTAGATCTAAGAATCCTATAGATTAAACAATCACAAAAGAGATGAAAAAGTATTCAGGAAATTTGTAAGCATCCAATGTACCTGGAGTCGACAATAAATCAAAGTAAAACAAAAAATACTTCTTTATTCAAACCATAAACTATGAATTATTCAACATTAAGATCAAATAACTTAAATCAAAGTAAGAAAAAATATTAAAATAAACTACAAGCTTCACCTCTTAGGTCTAGTTAAGAGATTAGTTAACCATAGACATTATTAAACTAGAACTCATAAAAAAAAACATAAAAACTAACTAGAACTGAAGGATTGGAGAAGAAGAACCAAAACTCCTTACTCTACTCCTTGTACCCTAATTTGTGCTTATAATAGCTCCTAAAAGATCCCTATTTATAAGCTTAGATTGGACCAACTTTAAAACCACCTCAAATTTAAGCAGCTAACGCAGCTTCAATAGGACTTCAATGTCATTGAAGCTCCATTATAGCATTTGAATCAGATTCTGAAACTGTCTAGCAATTGACTAAGTAATTCTTCAATGTCATTGCATGACCTTTGATGGCATCAAACTAGCTTCGATGTCATTGAACACACCTTCAATGATATTGACGAATGCCAAAAAGTGTCCAATGACAAACTTCAAAATTCATGATTTTTCCAATGTCATCGAACTGGCTTCGATGATATCGAGTGCTTCTTAGATGGGATCGAACCCTCCTTCGATGGCATCGAAGAGGTCCCAAATATGTCCAGAAAGAAAATAAATTTTTTTGTAACAATGGGATCGAGCCACCTTCGATGGCATCGAACACTTACTTCAATGTCATCGAAGGTGTCATCGATGGCATAAAACTGTCAATTTTAGCACATTTGATTTCTTCAATTTTCTTTCTTCTTCACTTGGTTTCCTTAGATCTTGAAATCTTTATTCTTGACCTCCATAGATCTAATCCTTGTCTTGGTAATCTTTAGAGCATTAAAGTCATGCTTTAAGCATTCATTTCTCCATTGCTCTCGAAATTTCTTCAGAAGAGAAAACAAGTGTATTGCAATTAATTAAGCGTTTTCAAATTCATAAAACTAATGTATAACAAGGGAGATATATGCAATATTTCAAACTCAACATTGAAATTACGGTTTAGATCGTTGTAGTAGAAGTATAGAATAGTCCAAGGGTCCTAGAGGAGAGGGGGGAGGGGGGGGTGAATAGGACTTTTCAAATATTTTACCAATTTAAAAATCCTAATTGCCTAACACAAACTATTTACCGATTAAACTGAGTAAGGCAATCATAACTCTAAAGGCTTTCAAGCCTATAGCGGATCCAATCACATAGGCTACTAAAGATATACAAATAGAGTAACTAGCCTATAGCATTGTGAACTTATGTGTGAAATGTGTTATCAATCAATCTTAAGCATTTATCTAATCATGTATAAACTATCAAGCATTCAAACATATATAAACATGATTAAACAAATGCACAAATGATAATTCCAAATATAAGGATGTATAGTGGTTCAGCTATGTGCCTACTCCACTCCTGACAATCGCACTCTCCTAGAGTGTGTCGGATTTCACTATCACTAGTTTCAAATCAGGTTCACCAGAAACCTTTATAGCCCTGCACACGGACTCAACCATTTATTCTCTTCGCACAAGCAAAGGTCTTCTACTAAGAACCCACGTTTAGGCCTCACGGCCAAGGTCCCACAATAGGCACATACATTTAGGCCCCAGGGCCAAGATCCCACAATAGGCACCTACGTTTAGGCCCCACGGCCAAGGTCCCACACTAGGCACCTACGTTTAGGCACATTGGCCAAAGTCCCACAATAGGGACCTACGATTTAGGCACACTGGCCAAGGTCCCACAAGAGGGACCTACGATTTAGGCACACAGGCCAAGGTCCTACACTAGAAACCTATACGAGTTTGTTAATAGCACACTCTTAACCTCAATCCTACACGAAGAAAATGACTAACTTGTGGACTCTTAATAATGACACTTGTTGGATTGAGTCCCCTTTTGTAGCTTGTCTTGGGTTGCTTGATCTTTGCTCTCTCTAGCTTGAATTAGCTCCCTGACGCTCCCGATCGCTATACTATAGTTTGCCTATTGTTTTAGCTTCACGATCAAGAACCTTGCATACAATGTTCCTATAAAGGTAACCAAGGTAATGAGAGTTGGTTGAATCTCGTATTAAAGGATATGAATGGATTTCCTAGGGGATTGAATTAATGGATGCTCTAGAGTATTGTGAAGACTGGGAATTTTCTAATAGGTTCGGTCCCTATACTCTAGAACAGGCTAGAGATCATGTTCTTCATAATAGGAGCTTGAATTGTCATTATAGTGAGAAATCTCAATGAAGAAGCATGAATCTCTTGTGGATAGAGTCTGATGGGTAAGATAAACTTGGAATACACTATAGACTTTGAAATGCCTAAATCCATACTTTCCATAAAGTTTTAGGTCCTATATTTATAAGGAAAAAGTCCCGACAAATCTAAAACAGCTAGTTCTCGATTCTATCGAGTGAACCTTTGGTAGTACCGAATTTCACTTGGTAGCACCAAAATATCACTCAGTAGTGCTGAATTAAATCCTGAAGTTGCTGGACATATTTTACTACTTTCAATAGCATCGAAATTTGTACATCGGTAGGAGTCGGTGGTATCGAATTTCCAGTCGGTGGTACCGAATTATCTTTGAAAGACGTTGGACTGTTTTGAGCACTTTTGGTGGCACCTGCTCCTGCTAAATTAGGACAGATTTTCCTATTTTAATTACTTGTCTTATGATTCATTCAACAACTTGAACTTTCTCAAAGTCAACTCTATAATAGTGGAACTTATAAAGTTAAAATGGCTTTATATAGATGATCTAAGAAGGTTTTCCTATTTATGGGTCAAGGACATCCATATGTAGGATCTAGATCATAAAAGCTTTTTTTTTTCTTGAACTTGTAGCTTATGCTTCTGTTGTAGTTGCATCGTTGGTCTTCTTTTGTTAAGGACTCATCTGACTACTCAATATAACTTGTCACACCCTAAACTCAGAAACTGAGCTTATAGAATTCTCGATCGCCAAAGCCAGTACTGACAGCATCCGTAGTATCCCATTCTTAGCTTCCAGCGCCCATACGTCAAATTCTAATCCTGAGATCCTATAAGAAAGATTTTTTCAATGTACATTTATCTTGTAAGAAGCATAACCACGAGTTTACCCAAATCACAAAGGCAACATCATCATCACATATCCACTAATATAAACAATTGAATACAGTACTGAAAGGGAAATACACGGTAAATGTCAAAAGCTCCAAAAGCTCTACCACACGCTCCTGCCTCAACTCAATCGTGTCCTATCGTCACCTGCATGTATCTATCGTGCATAAGCTTATAAAAAGCTTAGAGAGTGGTGTACGTGTGTGTGCAAGATAAGTGCCAAGTATACAAATATCAGCATAAGCAGAATACCGGCAAGGCTATAAGCCATTCAATATCAGAGTAATGTGGAAACATGCCAGTAAGTCCATAAATATTATCAACCTTATCCAGGCTATGCTATGTAAAATATAATAAGCCAATATCATATACTGAGGTTGCAATGCAATATACAAATCCTGATGAGTCCACAAATACTACTAGTCTCAACAAGGCCATATAAATGCAAAAACCTAGCGACCCAAATGCCATATGTCGCGGATGTAATGCAATATGCAAATCCTGGTGAGTCCATAATAGCATCAACCTCATTCAGAATAAGTAATACATGAGTATAGTAAACCAAATGCTATGTGTTGAGAATGCAATGCAATATACGGTACGAATGAAATGACCAAGCTAGAACGTGAAGTCAGGATGATAGTATATAACATCGCAAGCCATAAGGTCCACTACAATGGACTTCTATCTAAACCAGTCTCATACCTAAATTTGAATAGATAGACTCAATGTGGTAAACTCATGATCTCAGGTCAATCGTGCGCTTAACTGAAATCCTGGCCATTGTGAAGGTATACATATCAAATTAGTGGTGCACTACCTACCTACGTGGATAGTGAATGAATAAATGAATGAGTACAATGTTGAGTATGCAACTCTTGCTCAATAAATCCACATATCAGTACCGTACATCTCTAGGATCAACACCGAGGTCTAGTACACTCTATGTCACTTATCGCCCCATCAAGGACACAACTAGGTAAGTGAAAATGACCTTACTATCTCCCTGCCAATATTGCGCCCAACTCATTGATAGTGGACCCATTTATGAGCTAGTCAGACTAACATTGCCTACTCCCTCAGGCAGGTAAGGCCACACCCCCTCCCAACCGACTACGATGCAGTGGGAGATACGACCTACTAGTATACGGCCCTCATACGCTCATATATATCCACTCAGTTTAGACGTTGGGGCGTCCTCTGGTACCAAGAGGGTTTGCAAACTTTTACCCAGGGACATCTATAACACCCCATATAGAAAAGATTTTTGGTGTCTCATCTGGCCATCCATGATATACCTGTGGAGGCTACGACCTTGATGTCACTAGGGCGTACGGTGGTCATATCACAAAATGGGAGATGTATGAGTCATACCATTCCATCATGCATCAAACTTATGCGTACTGTACGCTCATGTGGGGCAACTCTGCCTATCAGGAAGTCCCATAAACAAACTGTCCAATGGCATATGAATGGTCAACCGCATCTCATATCAAACATGCAGATAATGCGTATGGGCATGTAATATGATGCTATGCATGATTATCGAACATAATAATGATTAATCTCACACAATCACAATGTGCCACTTACATCGCAATTGGCCTCATCCAGTTACAATGGGTCTCATACAATCACAATGGGCCTCATACCATCACAACACAATGGTCCTCGCACTTCGTAATGGGCCTCATACATTCTCAATAGGCCTCATATCATCAAAACACAATGGTCCTCACACATCGCAATGGACCTCATACATTCACAATAGGCCTCATACCTTCACAACATAATGGTTCTCACACATCATAATGGACCTCATACATTCATAATAGGCCTCATACCATCACAATGGGCCTTACATGGTCAAAATGGGCTTCATACAATCATAATGGGCCTCATATCACAACACAATGGTCCTCACACTTCGCAATGGGCCTCATATAATCATAATGTTATGTTAACACATACTCAGTGCGTATTCCAACATATTCGTAATCGATGATTGACCTATACATATGGCGGGGTCCATAGAAGGATAGCAGATCTAATCCATAATATGAGGATTAGTCTTCGACAGTAAATATACCAAATTAGATAGTACAGATCACTCCATCTATGGTGGTGTTGTACTCTCCCCATATCAAGGTTGGGCTCAAGTGGCCGACCTATATTTCTAAGGATCCGGAGTGGGCTTCTTTCGCCATACTATCATATGACCCACTAGATGCCCTATGGGGGCCCAAATAAGTCCTAGATGGACTCCAATATTAAAAGAAAATAATCCTACGAGCAACCAATGGGGGCCCAATGTTATGGGTGAACCCAATATGAATAGGTGGGTCATGCAAACATCAATGAGGCCTAATGATTAGTGTCAACCCACTTAAAGAATGATGAAAATAGGCCTAATAAAGGCATAAAGGAAGGTCACAACATAGACATTTAACCATAATTGCCCATCAATGTAGACATTTAACCAGCATTGCTCCCAAGGAGTGGCTCACATAGAGCCTAACATATAATGGGTCCATGGCCTCACATAAGGGCCTAATACACATCATAATGGGCCTCAAATACATCACAATGGGCCGCATCACATGGGCCTAATACATATCACAATGGGCCTCATATAAGGACCTCATATACATCTCATTAGGCCACACTCATGGGCCTCATATAGATCACATTGGGCCTCATATTCATTGCATTGGGCCACATCCCATTGGCTCAAAAACATCATGCTAGTCCTCATTACATGGGCCATATATACATCATAACGGGCTTCAAATATGGGCCACATATACATCATAATGAGCCTCAAGTATGGGCAGCATTTACATCACAATGTGCCTCAAATACAAGCCACATATACATCACAATGAGCCACATCTCATGGGCCTTATATACATCACAATGGGCCACAACAATGGGCCTCTCATACATCATATGGGCTAATATACATCACATCGAGCCTGATATCTGAGCCTCAAATACATCATCATGGGCCTCTCACCTGAGCTTCAAATACATCTCAATGGGCCTTATGCTTGCACCCCAATTACATCACATCGGGCCTCATCAAATGGGCTGCACATACAACTCATCAAGGTGGGTCCTGCACATTCCAAATGGGCTCCATTAAATGGACAACTTGTATCAAACTTGTACATTGTGTGGGGCCTATGTCCCATGTGGATGGTGTGGATATACATCGTATGGGCCTTACGGGTGCACAGTGTGGATGTACAATACATTCATCAAAGGTAGCCCCAAATAGTACCATCCAGGGATGGACGGACTGGATATACAACACATACATGTGGTGGGTCCTACTATCCAGAGTGCTGGATGGTGTGGATCAGACCCATACATCATGGTCAGCCCCACACACACGATCGAAAACAGATGGATGGCGGGTTGCAAAGTACATACAACATGGTGCATCCCACAGAACATCATCCAAATGGACAATATAGATATAAAATACATACATCAAGGTGGGTCCTTGGCCTCACATAAGGGCATAATACACATCTTATTGGGCCGTAGCACTTGGGCCTCACTTATGGGCCACATATACATCATAATGGGCTATATCAGTGGACAACATAAATGAAACATGTACAACATGGTGGGCCCTGTGATTACATAACAGGTGGGCTCTATAGTCCAGCAAATGGATGACCGGCGTGGATGAAACATGTAAATCGCGTTGGGCCCACGCCCCATGGATGGTGTAGATAAAACATGTACATCATAATGGGCCCACATTCGGCCCATCGGAACAGATGGGATGGATAAAACACATACATTGTGGTGGAGTCCCATGGAAGGACGGTGTGGCTGCAAAGCATATACACCATGGTTGGCCCTCACAGCACCGTCCAGATGGAGGGTGGGGCTAAAAACACATGCATCACGGTGGCATCCCACCGTCCCAATCAAGTGAACGGTAGGGATATAGAGTACAAAAATCATGGTGGCCTCACGTGGGACCCATGGATGCATAGAGCGGATACAACACTACATCAGGATGAGCCCCACCAGCAATGGACAAATGGTGTGTATATAATACATACATCAGAGGTGGGGTCCACCATCTTGCCTAATGGACAGGTGGCGTTGATAAAACATTTACATCATGGTTGGGCTCCACGCAGCAGTAACAAATACATCAGGGGTGGGTCCCACCATCCAGTCATCTGGACAATGTGGATAAGACCAATACATCAATGATGGGTCCCACAAAATTTTTGACGTCAGTACATCAACGGTGGGTCCCACATTTATGGTTTGGATACAACATATAAGGGAAGGTGGGTCCCATGTCCATTAACTGGACAACATGGATGAAACACGTGCATTGTGGCATCTCCCACCGTCCAAGACAAACACATTCATCAATGAACCCACCGTCCATTGCTGGACAGTGGTGAGAGCCATACATGAATCATGTGGGTCCACGTGGTGTGGGCCACCCACTATATATATATATATATATACACATCACCAACCTGCTCCAGTGTCCAGGGCAGATGGACGGACTGGATATAAAATAGATACATCAAGGTGGGTCCCACCTGCCCACACGTGCCACACATGTGGGGTGGGCCCATGTTCTATAAAGGAGGACGACATGGAGAAACATACAGATTATGGTGGGTTCCCACCATCCCACCTCCAGGGATGGATGTTGGGGATAAAACCCATACATCTTGTGGGGTCCACACATCCCACATGGACGGACGGTCTAAATAGACCATAAACATCAAGGTGGCCCACGTGAACTGTGTAGATACATCACACACCTCATGATGAGGCCCACAGAACTTGCTGATATAATACAATAGCTATAGATCTGGTGTAGGCGTACACCAGCCAATCCTCTTCAACAACAGGTGGGTCCCACGTGTGTGTCCAACCAAAGATTTGAATTTGCTTCATTTTTATCTATGGAGCATATAAAACACATGCACTATGGTGGTGGGGTCCACGTCCCCAAACGGATAGATGGGCTAGATTCAACACTTGCCGACAGTGGGGCCCATAGAATTTGTTGGCGTTAACAGCAGCGTCCAGCAGATGGACAGCTGAGATGCCTCCACTGAGATGGGTCCACATGTGTGGGGCCCACCAGTCTTGGAAAGCTAATAATTGTGTTTTCTCTTCAAACAAGGCCCGCCCAATAGGGCAGCAAGGTGGACAACAAGGTGGCTGCCATTGATGCATGGTGTGGATCTAATCCATTCATCAAGGTGGGCCAAAATAAATAAATAAATAAGTATAGAGAGAAAGAGAGAAAGAGAGAGGCGGTGTAGTGGAGGGACCCCGCCACTATGGCCCCCTCTTTTTTCTAACATATACATCAAAATGGGTCCCATCACAAGTGGACCCTCAAATGAAAATCAACGGTGGATCACCCACCGATTTCACTCCTTCTTGGTCCCATGACTTCCTTAGCTCCTCAGCTTCTTCTTTGATGGTGGGAGATGAAGATTGAAGGGTGACGATGAGAGATGAGAGGGGTAAGAAGTGGGCCACACCTAGCTTCTCCTTGGGAAGCTTGGATGTTCACTCTCTCTTGGTGCTTGGCATGGAGTGAGAAATGAGAGAGAGAGAGAGAGAGAGAGAGAGAGAGAGGAGTGGTGATGTAAGAAGAGAGGGATGGGTGATGGATAGAGTGATGGTGATGGATGATGGATTGTGTTGACTTTTGGGTGAGAGAGGGATGGGTGTGATGGGATATGTACTTGACTTGTACATTGATTGATTGATTGATATTTGGTGGAGACTCTCTTAGGTTTCGTAAATGCGCGGTGTTTTCTTCAAAATATATGTGGGCCCACAACTCCTAGCCTAGGTATCGTATCAGTGCGCGAGACGCGGTACTAGAACTGTGGTGACGACACGGTCACAAGGGTATAAGTCTCAGGTCGATCCGACTCGGATCTACAGGATACAACTTAGGGTCGTGGGTTACCGGAATTCTACCAGGAGGATTTCAGAAGTTTATGCAATGATACAGATTAGGATACGGGTCTCACATAACTAGCCACATGATTGACAACTACGGGTACATGATAAGTGCACTAACAATCTCCCCCTTTGGCAATTACATGACAAAACAACCTAACTTACGACATTGTCATGGCCCTTGCCAATGACATACCAAAACAATAAAAGATTACATATCAATATATCAATTTACAACTCAAATACATTGGACATGTAACATAATTATGTTTCTCCCTCGTAGTTTCTTCCATGATAAACCAGTAATGAGAAGGAACAAATTCTACAAAAAATAACAGATTGTTTTAGTGGGTAGGTTTCTTCTTCCCCTTTTTGTCAGTCATTGGCAAAGGATTTATCAAGAAGTGCGCTAATAACAAATATTTGATAAAGTTCATTTTTAGAGAGACAGAACATGCAAATCACATAAAGTTAGAATGAAAGAGCAAAGAATATATAAACATTATGTGAGAATCCCATGTTAGAACGAGTATATATAACCATGAAACAAAATGGTAAAAGATTTCATCATGAATTTCATCCAAATTACTACCCCAAGCTTATGTAGAATGAACCATTATCCTATAATAAAAAAAATCCATTAAGGGCATAAGAAAACCAAAACAAAATGTATATTAATAATCAAAGCCTATGAAGCAACAAAAGCTTAGGCTGTAAGAATCAATTTAAACCTAACGACTATCCATGCAACAAGTCACAAGCACCGAGTCATGAGATTAAGGAGGGCTGGGCTCGAGAGCATCTATTGAATCATCCTAGTGATAGGACAAATGAGCTCCAATACGTTGCACAGTCCTTTGAATGGAATTAACAATTCTTTCGAGTTTGGACTGGCATTCGATTATCTCCTTTTGTTTCTCTCTGAGAGAAGTGAGAGTTTCATCGAAGGAGGCAAAAGGAGTAGAAGGTGCAGTTGCACATCTTCAGTGGCCGCAAGAACCGTTTCTAGAAGAGCATCAGCCTTAGCTTGAGGTTTCGTCCCATGCTCAGCTAAAAGTTGCATTCTTGTAATGCTGAGAGCTGTGACTTTGGGGGTGGAAATTATTTCACCCGTAGTTCCCTTTATCCTGAATTAGTTGGCCAACCAACATAGCAATTGTCCAAATGGTATTCCATAGGTATTTGACACAAAGACAGACACAATTTGATGGAATATCATTGTGTGAAGACACTGTGGTTCCCACATTCCAAGTTTATATAGAGTTTCAACCATGAACGGGGTAAGTTCTGTGTAATTACCTGACCGAGGATATACATTTGACACGAAGATAAGATGTAGGATGTGATAATCATTTAACATTGCAATAGCTTGAAGTGTATTCCCTTTGATCCACTTAATATTCTAACCATTGCAAAGAAACTCAGTCCACACAATGCGTTTTTCACCAGCGGTCATATTGAACTTAGAGGATTGTTGCAAGAAGACAGGAATTTTGATCAAAGAAGCAATCCTGGCCGGGGTAATATAAAAGTTTCTCCCACGATAGTTGACTGTAATGGCAAGGGAGTCATGTGAAATTGTGGTAATGACCACCTTAGCAGAAGTAGGAATAGGTTAAAGTGTCCTACAGGGGGGTGAATGCGACTTTATAAAATTTTAAGACAGTTTAAAATCCTATCATCATGATCTTAATCTAATATAACAATTTATCAAGATATCTTTAACTTAACTCTAATGGCTTTTAAGACAAATAAAAGATCTAATCAAAAGACTATTCAATATCTAAGCAATATATAAATTTAGTCTATGATGGCTTGAATGAGTAACTATGTGTGGGATGTGATACTTATCAGTTCTAAATAGTCATGTCATCATGCATCATGTGAACATTCGAAATAAACATAGATAAGTAAAGTGCAAATAACCAATCCCAAACACGGTCATGTATAGTGGTTCGGCTACTTGCCTACTCCACTCCCGGCGGACACACTCAACCCTTGAGTAAACCGAATTTCACTAACAGATGTTTCAAATCAGGTTTACCTCAAACCAGTACAACCTACACAAGGTTGACTCTAGGACCTACACAAGGTACCTAACATGTCTCCACGAGACACAAGTTTATGTCCCACACAGGAGCAAGGGTCAACACACAACACCCAGATTTTAGGCCACACAGGCCAAGGATCCACACATGAAACCTAGAGTTTATGCCCTACACAAGAGAAAAGGTCAACACACAGCACCTAGGTTTTAGGTCACACGGGCCAAGGATCCACACATGGAACCTGGAGTTTATGCTCCCAAAGAGTAAGGGTCAACACACAGCACCCACACGTATTCTCCCGTCGGAGGCCTCCTATGAGGACTTAAAAGGGGTGAGAATCACCTGTGACCCAATCTTATAAAAAGGAATGATCAGCAGGGTCTCTGAACTCTAATGACTTACAGATAAGTAGATGAGGCCCTTTAAGCATGTAGATGAAGATCTCTTTCTTTGTTGATGAAGACAAGTTAGCTCCCTTAAACTGCAATACAGATGATGATCCTATGTATAACAACGGGTTGGGTCAAGGTTATGTTGGAATCCTACTTTATTAAGTATTTTCCTATTTTAGCAGTAGAGTGATTCTAAGCATCTAAGCATTCAAGGTATCCTAGCTCAATGATTTGCCATTAAGGTAGTAGCTGGATGATCCTTGAATGTGGAAGCTCATTCTCCAATCCACTCTATTGAATATCAATGATGAGGGTGGATTAGAGGATGAACTCCCATGAGAGAAAAGAGCTTTTGGGCAGATGATCTGAATTAAACACACAAAAGCTCTATCTATCTTCTCTCTACTCAACCTAAGGCAAGCTCCTATTAAATAGGCAAAAAGATTCAATAGAAATAAAATAACTATATTTTTTACGGAGTTCAATATCATCGAGCATGCTTTGATATAATCGAGCATATACTCTCGATAACATCGAATGGCTGCTCGATGACACAAACTTCATCTGTCAAATGCTTTTAAATCTTTTTTCCAACTGATCGAGGATATCGAAGATGCTTTTAATGTCATCGAATTTTGAACTTCGATATCATCGACCCATGGTTCGATTCCTTGACATTTAAAAACATGAGAGCAAACTCACTGGACAGTTTGTGTCCCATTTCAATGACATCGACCTGGTCTCGATATGATTGATCTTTGAATATCGACATCATCGAGTGACACTTGATACCTTGAACATTTGGAAGAATTTACCCGAAAGCTTACTGGCCAGATTTGTGTCCCAATCCGATATCATCGAAGGTTCATCGATATCATTAAGATTTGAATTTCTAAGATATCGAGACTCCCTTTGACACATTGATAATCACATGTTTTTCCTTAGTTGTTTTCTGGACACAAACTGACTAAATGTCGATTTTATCAAGCCGTTTTGATGAACTCGATATTTGAAAGTCAATGATATCAATTCTGTCATCGATTCATCGAGAATTCAGCCCAAAGTTCACTTTAGTTCATCGAAGTATGTATCAGTAAATCGACAAAGGTTGAAAAGTTAGAGATTTTTCTGATTTTGTGAAATAGTTTTCACACCTTAAACCCTATATTGTTCTAACCATTTTTTAGGGTTTTGTCACACCCTAAACTCAGAAATCGGGTTCACAAAATTTTCGATTGCCGAAACTGGTGCCGACAGCCTCCATAGTACCCCATTCTTGGCTCTCAGTGCCCATATGCTAGATTCCAATCCTAGGATCCTACAAGGGCGATTTTTTAACGTATATTTGTCTCATAAGAAGCATAACTACAAGTATACCCAAATTACAACGGCAACATCATCATTATCATCCACTAATATAAACATTTGAATGCAATGCTAAAAGGGAAATACATATGTCAAAAATCAAAGCTCCAGAAGATGCTACACACTCCAAGCTCAACAATGTTGTAACCTAACGCCACCTGCATACATCTACCATGCATAAGCTTTTAGAAAGCCTAGAGGGTAGTGCAAGTGTATGCAATGCATGTGCTAAGCATATAGATATCAGATTAAGCAAAATTATTAGAAATCCATAAATCGTACAATATCAGAGTAATGTGGAAACATGCTAGTAAGTTCATAAACAGTATCTTCCTCTTCCAAGCTATGCGATGCAAAAAAATAATAAGCTAGTATCATATATTGAGAATCAATGTAGATTAGTTATGTAATACGGAGACATAGTAAGCCAAATATCAAATACCGAGTCCATGAATACCAACAGCCTTATCTAGGTCATACAATACAGAAGCACTTTCATGTCCCGAACTCGGAAATCGGGCTCACAAAATTTTCGATCGCAGAATCTGTCGCCGACAGCCTCCATAATACCCCATTCTCGGCTCTCGGCACCCATACACCAGGTTCCGATCCTGGGATGCTACAAGGAGGATTTCTAATCATCAATCCGATTCATAATGAGCATAACCACAAGCATAACCCACGAACAATAACCACAAGAATACCATCACAAAATCTACTATGATTAAAAACATTAAGTACAATGTGTATAGAGGAAAATACAAGATAGTACTAATAACAAAACTCCAAAAGCTCGACTACACGCTCCAAACTATGGTGAAGCTACGGCTGCGTCCTGGCGTCACCTGCACGCATCGATCGTGCATAATCTTATAAAAATCTTAGAGGGCGGTGTAAATGTGTGCGCAATATAAGTATGCTCAGAACGTAAGGTCAGAGTAATGTAAAATTATGCTGATGAGTACATGAATGCAAACAGCCATACCAAGGCTATGATGTGTAAGATATGAATGTTATCGGCCATGTCAAGATCATGCGATACGTGATGCAACTCAAGCATGTCAATCATCATCAAATATCAAAATAGTTCTCATTCTAGATAATCACCTGGGTTTAGTACACTCCAAATGACACTATTGCTCTCTCAACCGCACAGTCCAAGTGAGCATAAGAAACCTCACTATCTGCCTGGCCAATGTTTGTCAATACCCATCCAGCACGTCGATAGCGAACACATTCACGAGCTGGTCAAACTCAGCCTTGTATTGCACCCTACCCTTAGGAGAGTAAGGCCATACCCCTTTCCAACATACCATGACACAGTGGGAGATGCGACCTCTTGGTATTCGACCCTCGTGCGCTCATATATCTACTTGGTCTCGACATTAGAGTCATCCTCTTGTACCATCGGGTTTAGAGATTTTCACCCAAGGACATCTATAGTGCCCCGATGCTTAGTAATGATATTTTCGGCATCCAATCCAGCCACCCAGGACGTGTCTGTGGAGGCTATGGCCCTGATGTCGCTATGGCATACAATAATCACAATCACACAAATGCAAGTGCATAAATCATACTACTAGACATGCAACAATCCCGCGCATATCGTGTGCTCATGTAGGGCAACTCCGCATATCAGGGAGCCCATAAACGATCTACCGGAAGGCATATGCTATGCTCAGTCACTTCTCATATCAGGCATACATATGATGTGTATGGTCATGAATGATGGATCTATACTGTACATGTTATGTGGTGATGGGCTCTGATTAAAACGAAGATGGGCCTAGACAGTCTACGCACTATAGGTATGGGCTTGTCAATGGGCCCTAGGGAGAGTGACAATGCAGACATTTAACCAACATCATCCTTATAACGTGGACATTAAACTATCATTGCTCCCAAGGTATAGCCCACTATAAACATTAACACATATATTATGGTGGAATTACACTACAATGGGCCTTATGTACATCTCATCGGGCCTTGACCCATGGGCCTCCAATACATCAAATGGGCCTCATGTACATGGGTCTCGTATATATCAAGATGGGCCTAATCACATGGGCATTATATATATTAAGGTGGGACCTCAATAATGGGCTATGAATATGGCAAGTGGGCCACATCACATGGGCCATATGTATATCTAATGGGCTACGTCGATGGGCCTTGTGTATAACAAATGACCACACCCCAAATGTAAGTGGTGATAATAATTACCACTGATTAAAATTCCCAAGGCCCTCCATAATATTTATTTCCCATCTAATCTGATCATAAGGTCCCAATAATTTCAATGGTTAGATAGTTTGGATGAGACACATGCATCATGATGGGTCCTATAGGGATGGACAGCATAGATAAGGCACATGCCTCAAGATGGGGGCCACACTGATGGAAAGTGTGGAACATATACATCAGTGGGTCCCACATGGGGCCCACCATAATGTTTATTTCCCACCCAATCTGTTGATAAGGTCATACAGACCCGGGCCCACCAGAATGTTTATTTTCCACCCTACCTATTAATAAGGTCATGTGGATCTGGGGCCCACGGTAATGTTTATTTTCATCTAACCTGTTCAGAGGTCACACGGACCAAGGCCCCACCATAATGTTTATTTGCATCCAATCTGATCATAAGGTCAGGTGGACCTGGGCCCACAGTGATGTTTATTTGTAATCCAAACTGTTTATACGGTCACGTGGACCTAGGCCCACGGTGATGTTTATTTGCAATCCAAACTGTTTATAAGTCATGTGGACCTGGGCCCATGGTGATGTGGTTCACAAATCCAATCCACCCATTATGTGCGCCCCACTTAACTAAGGGTTCAGACCAAGTTTCAGCCACACCCAAATTTCAGGTAGGGCCCACTAGATGATTTTATGTGTTTTAGGCATGTCTTCCCATGATTTTAGATGGTATGGCCCACCTGAGTTCCATAAACGGCTGATTTTTGGGGTAGGGCAATTTTAGAATGGGGGCCCCATAATGAACGGTGTTGATGTACGAAACGCATCACGATGGAACCCACAGCTGGGTCATGAGGGACAGCCCGTCCGTCCATTCGCCCGCCCACTGACAGCGGCAGCAGCACTTTTTTCTTTTTTTTAAAACGAAAAACCCGTGGTTTTTGTAGGTGGGGCCCGCCTTAAGAAAATCCAACCCATTCATTGTGTGTGTCCTACCAATTTAATGGTCCAAATAGAGTTTCATGTGTGTCTAAGCTGCATGTGGACCCTAACATTTGATTCTATGTGGTTTGGCATACCATCGCATGAATGATGATGGTGTGGGCTATCTGAGAACTTTTTATAGCTGATTTTTGGAGCCAACACATCATTAAAGGGGTCCTATTAAATGAACGGCATGAATTTAGAACATCCATCATGGTAAGGTCCACAACTGGAGCCAATAGGGCCACCCTTTTTAACGTTGGACCTCCAGACTCCTCTGGACGTCTAGGCAACAAATGCAATTTTTTTCCTAGGTGGGACCCACATTAACCAGATCTACCCCGTCCATTGTATGTGTCCCACAAAATTAGGGGTCCAAAACAAGTTTCAGGTGGGTCCAAGCTTTTTGTAGACCCCAGCAATCTTATTCCCAAGTTTTAGCAGAAAATACTAGCATTCTTAATGCCACGGCCTGCCAGATAATTGGATAGGCTTCATTTTTCGGCTCAATGCATAAAATGATGCAAGGGTTGGGATGGACGGCTTGGATCATACATAAATATCAAGGTGGGGCCTACTTGAGCCTCCATTTCCAAACCCATTATGGCTAGCTTGTTAGTACATCCATGTCAATTCACACTTCACGTTAGCCACTTGCAGCGTCCAGCGTCCAGAGACGCTAGACGGTGTGGATGTTCACAAACATCATGGTGGGTCCCACATGGACGTGACCCACCATGTTATATATATAATATATATAATATTATATATATATATATGTATGGAATATAAGATCTCCTAAATGTGGTGGACCACCCCCATCTAATGGATGTAATAGGTAATTTGGTGGGGCCCACTACATTCTTGGATGAGAAAAAGAGAAAGAAAGAGAAATCCACGGTGTAATAGAGGGACCCCGCCACTATAGGCCCTCATTGATACATCACAACGAGTCCCACCAACAAGTGGGCCCTCAAATCATTAAATCAACGGTAGAAACTCAAAGATCACCCACCTCTTGTACTCCTCCTTACTCCCTTAGCCTCTTTAGCTCCTTGCATTCTCTTTTGATGGTGGTAGATGATAGATCAACGGTTGAGATGGGAGATGAGAGGGTAGGGAAAGTGGGCCACGCTTGTTGTTTTTGGGGAGAGGGGGCTTGGACGTATGGAATTTTGGGTTGCTTTGGGAGTTTTGAGAAATGAAAGAGAGGAAGTGGGGTGATGGGAATGATATGGATGGGGTGATGTGGTGCTTGGGTAGAGTGATAGAAGTGATGTGAAAGTTGACTTTGGGTTGCTTGTGTAAGAGAGAGGTAAGGGTAGGATATGGGTTGTTGTACTTGGGGTATGGAGTGACTTGACTTGTACTTGACATGAGTGATTGATTGATTGATGGGACATGTTGTAGAAATTCTTTCTAAGTTTACAACGCGTGGTGTTTCTTCAGAATAAACGCAGGCCGACATCTTCTACCCTGGGTATTGGATCGGTGCGTGAGTCGTGGCGTTAGAACCGCGGCAACGACGCGGTCGCTATGATACAGGTTTCGATTCGAACCGACTTCGATATGCGGGATCCGGCTTAGGATCGCGTGAAAACGTTGGATACAAGTCGAGAATTGCCAAAATTTGACCGGAAGGACCGCGGAAGCCAACAGAACGGTACGGATTAGGATATAGGTCTTACAACTCTCCTCTCCAAATAAAAATTTTGTCCTCAAAATTTAAACAATCATTGCAAGTAAACATAACTCATAATAGAAGAAGGAACATTGCAACTTCATAAGAAATCGGAGACAGTTAACAAAATACAACATACAATCAATCATCAAAGAGATGGGGATAGCGCTCTCGAATCTCAGCCTCGCGCTCCTAAGACACCTCATCAACAGAATGGTGACCCCACTGAACCTTCACCAAGGGAATGACCTTGGTCCGGAGGATCTGTTCCTTCCGATCAAGGATACGAACTGGCTGCTCAATGTAAAAAGCATCGTCACGAACCTCTAACAGCTGTCAATCGATAACAGGAACTATGTCTGACCCACACTTCCTCAATATAGAGATGTAAAAAATGTTGTAGACGCCAGACAACTGAGGTGATAAGGCAAGCCGATAGGGTACGGTGCCAATGCGCTCAGTGATCTTAAAAGGTCCAATGAATCTCAGGGCAAGCTTATCCTTCGCTACAAATTGAACCACGCCCTTCATGGGCGAGACCTTGAGATTCACATGGTCCCCTACATCGAACTCCAAGGGATGACGTCGGCAATCAGCAAAACTCTTCTTCCAGTTCTGAGCTATGCGCATCCTCTGCCTGATGATATCAATAGCTACTGATGTCTCCTACACAAGCTCGAGACCTAAGAGACGCTGCTCTCCAACCTCGGTCCAACAACTCAGAGATCTGCATGGTCTGCCATACAATGCCTCAAAAGAAGCCATGTCAATGGTCGCCTGATAGCTGTTGTTGTATACGAACTTGACTAATAGCAGATGCTCATCCCATCTACCTCCGAAGTCAATCACGTAGGCCCGAAGCAAATATTCAAGGATCTGATTGACCCTCTCAGTCTGGCCATCAGTTTACGGATGATACGCAGTGCTGAGCTGCAAATCGGTGCCCATCGCTTTCTGAAAGCTCCTCCAAAACTAAGACGTGAACCTCGGGTCTCGATCAGAAATGATCGAGACTGGAATGCCATGTAGTCTCATAATCTCCTCGATGAATAATCTGGCAAGTCAGTCCAAAGGCCAAGTCACACAAATCGCAAGAAAATGTTTCGACTTCGTCAGACGATCAACGACGACCCAGATGGCGTAGTGACTGCGCTGAGTCCTCGGTGAACCCATGATAAAATCGATCGACATGTGCTCCCACTTCCACATCGAGACGCTCAACGGCTGCAATAGACCAGGGGGTCTCTGATGATCGGCCTTAACACGCTGGCATGTATCACACTCGGCCACAAAACTGGCAATTTGGCGCTTCATCCCCGCCCAAAAATGTTATTTTCTCATATCACGATACATCTTCATCGAGCCAAGGTGGATAGAAAATCGCGATTGATATGCCTCGGTCATAAGGTCTTTGTGCAACTCAGGAATATTCAGGACGCACAATTGGCCTCTAAAACGAAGTCCACCATTAGAACCAATCTGTCAATCTATCTGACTCTCAAATGCTGCCTCTCCTCGGTAATCTTATAACGACTCATCTATCTGCTGAGCCTCGATCACCCTTGCGACAAGAGAGGGTTGAATCAATAGTCTCGATAGCTGGATAATAGAAGATTGCAGACCAAAGTCAAAGTCGTACTCTGCTATATCCTTGAGCATCCTCCACTCCTGAATCATCATATGTGCCACCAAGCCTCGTGGCTAACGGCTGAGGGGATCCGCCACCACGTTTGCCTTACCTGGGTGTACTGGAGGTCAAAATCATAATATTTCAGAAGCTCCATCCAGCGTCTCTGCCTCATGTTCAACTCAGACTAAGAAAATAGATATTCCAAGCTCTTGTGGTCGAAAAAGAGCTCGAACCTAATCCCATAGAGATAGTGTCTCCACACCTTCAGTGCGAAGACGACTACAACCAACTCCAAATCATGCGTGGGGTAGTTCAGCTCATGAACCTTGAGCTGATGAGACGCGAAACTACCGATCTACTGTGCTGCATCAGGATAGCACCCAATTTAATATGTGAGGCATCGGTAAATACAACAAATCCATCACTCCCAGAGGGAAGAGAGAGGACAGGAGCGGATGTCAGATGGTCCTTCAGTTCCATGAATGCCTGCTCGTATACATCATTCCAAACAAAATCTATGCCCTTTCGAGTCAACCTGGTCAATGGGGCTGCAATACGAGAAAAGCCCTCAATGAAACACAGATAGTATCCCGCTAAACCAAGGAAACTGCAGATCTCAGACGCAATCGTGGGCTGCCCCCACTAACGCACTGCCTCAACCTTCGAGGGGTCCACTGCGATACCCTCCCTCATCACTACGTGACCGAGGAATCTCACCTCCTCCTGCCAAAACTCACACTTCTCCAGCTTCGCGTATAACTGATGGGCACGGAGGGTCTGCAATGCGATCTCCAGATGCTACATATGGTCCTCACGGGTCCTCGAGTATATCAGAATATCATTGATGAAGACCACAATAAACTGATCGATGTATGGATGGAAGACCTCATTCATTAACTGCATGAAGACCGCGGGTGCATTAGTCAGCCTAAAGGACATGACCTGAAACTCAAAATGACTATAAAGAGTCCTGAAAGTCGTCTTCAGGATGTCCTCCTCTTGGACTAGAATCTAATGATAACCAGAACCGGGTCAATCTTCGAAAAGAACTGTGCACCCTACAACTGGTCAAACAAATCATTTATCCTCGGAAGCGGGTACTTATTCTTGATCGTGACCCGGTTAAGCTCGCGGTAATCTACGCAAAGCCTCAACGAGCCATCCTTCTTCCTGACGAAGAGTACTGGTGCTCCCCAAGGTGAAATGCTTGGACGAATGAATCCCAACTTACGCAACTCGTCCAATTATCACTATAGCTCACGCAACTCGCCCAATTATCGTTGTAGCTCACCCAACTCCATCAGTGTCATATGGTACAGGGCCTTCGAGATGGGCGCGGTATCGGGCACAAGTTCTATCTGGAACTCAATATGACGGTACGGCGGTAATCCCGAAATCTCCTGGAACATGTCAAAAAAGTCACATACAACTGACAACTGGTCAATACATGCTACAACAGGCTCCTCAATGGTGCAGGATATCAAGCGTGACAATGGCTCTCCTCTGGGCTCAGTAACAAACTGAAACTGCGACATGTCTGGTATGTAGAATGTGACTATCCTCTTGGAACAGTCTAAGATGGCATAATACTCAGTAAGCCAATTTATGCCCAAGATAATGTCATAATCTGACATCGACAACACATAGAAGTCAGCGGGCAAGAAAATCTCTCCCACTAACACGGGGCAAGAAGTACAGAAACGGCCCAATACTGTGGTCTTTCTCAAGGGTGTCGATACGGTCAGTCCCTCACTAGCAGACTCTTCTGGCAATCCAGTCTAGCGGAAAAAATCCTCAGATATGAATAAGTGCGAAGCACCGAAATTAAATAGTACACATACGATGTATGAAGAGACTGAAAGTATACCCTCTACAACTCCTTCAAAGGTCTGCAGGTCCTTCCGAGCCGCATAAAATCTAGCCTGAGCTGGCTGGGGAGGTGCCTTTCCCCTCTGAGGTCCCTAGCACTACTGCTGTCTCTGTGGAGGCCTGTACTACTATCTCTGCTATTGCTGGGGCCTCGGTAGCTGAGGTGGCTGTGAACGCTACTGATAGGGTCGCTGCTGCTGTGGAGGCTGCTGCGGTGCTCTCGGCTGCTACTGTGGAGGCTACTGTGGTGCTCTCGGTTGCTGCAGATGAGGGTAGGGGCACTCAAATATCCGGTGTCCTGTCCCACCACATCCAAAATAAGCCCCTGTAAATGGCTACTGGGGTGGCACTGGAGGTGCTACTGGGGCTACTGGTACTCTAGCAAGTGGGTGGCTCCTGTACCTCAATGGTCATTGATGCTGCTGAGAGCTACTAGAGGGGGCTTGTCTCTTCCAATTCTGTCCTCTCCTCTGATCTCGATCACTCTGCGAGTCGGCCCACTCAGTCTCGTAAATCTAAGCCCTCCGCACTACTGCTTAAAATGTCAGGAGCTCGTGCCCAATAACACGGCCTCGAAGACCATAACGTAAGCCGTTCTCGAAATGGCAGACCTTCCGTCCCTCATCATCAACCATATATGGCGCAAACCTTGATAGCGCCACGAAACAGGCCGCGTACTACGCCACGGTCATGTCCCCCTGTACCAGAGTCTCGAACTCTAGTGCTCTCTGATGACAAATGTGATCAGGGAAGTACTGCTCTTCAAATTGGTCAATAAAGTCCTCACATGTCTAGACATACTCAGGCCCAGTAACATGGGTAACAAAGGTCCACCAATGCTCTACCTCACCCTGGAGAAAGAATACAGCCAATCGGACTCGCTGCTCAGTCGTACATGGCATAGTATCGAAGATCTTCTCCACATCAGAGCGCCACCTCTCGAATACAGTTGGATCTGTCTCACCCTGGAAGCGTGGAGGATCAAGCTGTCGAAACTCTCAAAGTAAGGCACTCACGTGCTCCTGCTCTGCCTGAGCTGGTGAAACAACTACGCGCTTGCCCTATCCCTGGAGTGTGGCTGTCACAGCCTATAACATCTACTGTAACTAAGAGGCACTCACAGGTACAGTCAGCTCCGCATCAGCCTCAGGTGGAGGAATGTCATCCTTAGGTAGGGAAGCAGGGATCTTAGGCGGTGGAACGGGAGGCGCAGGTGGTAGAGATGGAGCCTCAGGTGGTGGAGTGGGGTGCGCTCTGGTCGCTCTCCTGGGCGGCATGTCCTATAGGAAAGAACAATAATGTCAAATAACCATGAGAATCGCATGTTAGGGAACTCAATCGAAAGGTTTCGCACTCGGAACCTAATCGTCCTATACTCATAACAAACATGTGATGTTGTTCTCGATTATTCCCAACTTATTCTCTGATACCAACTTCTGTCGGCGTTGGATTCTGCAATCGGGAATTTTGTGAGCCGGGTTTCCAAGTTTGAGGCGTGACAAGCACAGTAAACTAAGTGATATATGTTTACGATGTAATGTAATATACGATGTGAATGAAATGACCAAGCTAGAGTGTGAAGTTGGGATGATAGTACGTAATATCACAGGCTACGAGGTCTACCACAAGTGACTTCTATCCAAACGAGTCTCATACCTAAATTTAGATAGTCAGACTCAATATGTTAAACTCCTGATCTCAGGTTAGTCGCACACCTCAACAAAAATTCTGATTATTGCGAAGGTACACGTAACAAATAGCTGTGCACCACCAGCCCGAGTGGAATGAATAAATGAATGAGCATGTAACTCCTACTCAATAAGTCCACATATCAGTACTGTATATCTCTATGATCATCACTGGGGTCTAGTACACTCTCCATGTAATGTCCGCCCACTAGACGCGCAACCATGCAAGTGGAAGAGACCTACTATTCACCTAGCCTGTAGTAAGCCAACATCTACCCTGCATGTCGATAGCAGACCCAATCTAGAGCTAGTCAAACTCATCCTAGCTATACCTATTATCCTCGAGGGGGTAAAGCCACACCCCCTTCCAACTGACCATGACACAGTGGGAGATGCGGCCTGCTGGTATTCGTCACTCAAGCGCTCATGTATCCACTCGGTCTCAACGTTGGGGCGTCTTCTAGCCTCGGAGGTTTAGAAATTTTTACCTAGGGCCATCTATGGCGGCCCAATGCTAGTAACAGATTTTCGGTGTCCTATCTGACCATCCACAATACGCTTGGAGAGGTTACGGCCCTGATGTCACTAAGGCATACAGTGGTCATATCACAAAAATATGAGATGCATGAGTCATAACATCCATTCATGCATCAAACCTATGCATATCATGCACTCATGTGGGATGGCTTCGCTTATCAGGGAGTCCCATTGACAACCTGCCTAATAGAGTATGCAATAGTCAACCACATCTCATATCAAACACACAGATGATGCATATGAGCATATATCATGATGTTATATTGTCACATACTCATAATTGGCATCAATAATTGGCCTCGATATCATATACTCATAATCAATATCAACAACTGGCACCGATAATTGGCATCGATAATTGGCCTTGATAATCGACTTATATAATCGGCCTCGATAATCAACCTCGCCAATCGGCCTTAACAATCGAAATCAGCCTTAATAATTAGAATTGGCCCCAATAATTAGCCTCGATAATCGAAATTGACCTCGACAATCAGAATCAGCCTCAATAATCAGAATCGGCCTCGATAATAGATAATCAACCTCGATAATCAGAATCGACCTCGATAATCAAAATCGATCTTGATAATCAGAATCAGCCTCGATAATTGGAATCGGCCTCAATATCAAAATTGACCTCGACAATCAGAATTGGCCTCAATAATCGGAATCGGCCTCGACAATCGAAATCGGCCTTAACAATCAGAATCGGCATCAATAATCAGAATCATCCTCAACAATTAGAATCGACCTCAATAATTGAAATCGACCTTGACAACCAGAATCAGTCTTAAAATTCAGAATCGGTGAGAATAGGCCTAGCAAGGCCTAAGGTAAGGTCACAAGGTGGACATTTAATCATCATTGCCTATCAATGCGGACATTTAACCAACATTGCCCCCAAGGAGTGGCCCACATAAAGCCTAACATATAGTGGATCCATGGCCTCACATAAGGGCCCAATACATAGCCTATTGGCCGCACACAAAGGCCTCCTGCATAATATAATGGGTCTCACGTAAGAGCTTAATATACATCGCAATGGATTTAACTCAAGGTTTTAATACAATCACGATGGGCCTCACTCATGGGCCACATATACATCACATTGGGCCTCATCATATAGGCCTCACATACATCAAATGGACCACAATACATGGGCCTCAAATACATCACAATGGGCCCCAACACATGGGTCAAGTATACATTAAGTGGGTCGCATCTCATGGGCCTAATATACATTGTAACGGGCCTTGTATACATTAAGTCGGCTGCATCAATGGGCCTCACTAACCGTATCAATGGGCCGCACTAATGGGCCTTATGTAAGATGGACGGCATTGATGAAACACATATATCACGGTAGGGTACATGGCCGAATGGCCTGAATGAACACATACCTCACGATGGTTCCTACAAAACTGGATGAATGGCATGGGTATACAACACATATATCTGGTGGTCCCCACGGAACTTGTTGACGTCAACTACAATAATAATGTAGCCGGTGGGGCCCTTAGATGGACAGTTTAGATTAACAAATAACGCATGTGGGCCACATGGTTTGCTGACGTCGATTTAGCAGCTATATAGCTGGTGTGGCCTGCTGGCCCACCATCCAGATGAACTGTTTAGATATACACAAACCTTATGATCAGGACCAGTGATCTGCTGACATTAGTACAATAGCAAGTAGGTGGTGGGGCCATAGATAGACGGTTTGGATATACAATACATGGTCCTCATGTCCACATGGATGGCAGGGATGAGACACGTACATCATAGTGGCTCCCACGTGCTGGGCTACAGCACGTCAGTAAGAGTGTCCCAGCGAAATTAGATGGATGACGTGGATATAAAGCATTTACATCAAGGTGTGGCCATCGTCCAGAAGATCTGGATGGTGTAGATATGATAAATACATCCATGTGGATCCCACCCACACATGTGGGGTGGGCCATGTGAAATGGATGGGCAGTGGATATATAATACAAACAACGAAGGTGGGACCCTCAAACTTGCTTACATCAATTCAGCAGCCGTCTACTGCTGGGGTCTCATATCCTGTTGTGCAACACGTGTGGGTGGGTCCCACGCACTAGATAAAATGGATGGCTGGTGTGGATATAATACCTACCTCATGATAAGGTCCACATAACTAGTTGACACTAGGCCAGCAGCTACATGTTGCTGGCCATACGAATGATCCAGATAGGCCATGCATGTGAGGTGGGTCCACACGTGTGGAACCCACTAGCCCACATGAAGCTGATGTTTGTGTTTTACCTACATCCAGCAGCGCTGGATAGCGTACATATAACACACACACACACACACACACACACACACACACACATATATATAGTGGGGTCCACAACAGTGGACCACCCTGTAGATCAAGCTGATACTTGTGTTTTTCCCTTCATTCAAGCCTATGTGACCGACCGGTCATGCAGGCCCCAAATCGGGATCAAGGTGGCCCACTTGTTGGATGGCATTGATAAACTACACACATCATAGGTGGGCCATCATACAAGGGAGAAAAAGAGAGGGAGAGAGAGAAATGATGAAAATGGGAGGGACCCCGCCACTATGGGCCCTTCCAAGATATAAAACATACATCAAGATGGGTCCCACCATATGTGGGCCCTCTAATCATCAAAATCACTTAAAAATCACTCACCTTTCCTTCTTCTTCCTCCCTAGTGCTCCAGGGCTCCTAAGAAGCTCCTTCAATGGTGGAGATGATAATTTAAGGGTTAGATTGGGTGGTAGGAAGGTGGACCACACCTAGCTTTCTCCTTTCCCTTAGACATTTTCTCTCATGGTGCTTGAGATGGAGAAAGAAAATGAGAGGGAGAGGAGTGGTGATGGATGGAGTGATGGGATGAGAGGTATGGTGGTGTAAGGAAGGGATAGGTGGAGAGAGAGAGTTGACTTTGGGAATGGGAGAGAGATGGGTTGCTTGTACTTATGATAGGGTGAGGTGGCATGGGGGTATGGATGATGTGCTTGAATTAATTGATGGGATATGTTGTGGAGATTCTCTCAGAATTCGTACGTACGGTATTTTCCTCGAAATGAATGCAGGCCCACATCTTCTGGCCTAGGAATCAGATTGGTGCGCGAGTCACAGCGTTGAAACAGCAGGGACGGCGCGGTCGCTAAGGTATAAGTTTCAAGTTAAATCAATATAAATCTTCAGGATGTTACTTAGTTTCATGCGCAAATGTCGGTTACAGGTCAAGGGTTGCCAGAATTCGACCCAAAGGACCACAAAAGCCTACGGAACGGTGCAGACTAACGTGCCTTACATGTTTTATATACCTAGTGTTCAGGACATGGGATGTGAGGCTAAGCTTATCTTTGACAAGTTTGGGGCAAACATCCAGTTGAGGTGGTTTCTTAAACAATCTTTTTATGGGGTTCACTTGTCAGGCTGACTCAATACTCACGCTAATTGATAAACTAGGGTACTTTCAATCTCCCCTTTTGTCAATTATGTGCCAACACTTGAAATCCTAGAACAACATCTAGACCAACACCCTAAATTGTGTGTACGTGAACTTTACACAATTTTACAAATATATTATTGAGTTCACACAACATTCAGTAGTAGCTTCTCCCCCTAACACCTGCACCATCATGCATACATAGAGACACAATTTTCTTCATATGGTGGGATTTGTTCTCCCCCTTTTTGTTAGTAATTGGCAAAAGGTAATATCTCAATAGAAGTTGACTGAAGTTGAAGCATAAAGTCATGGGACAATCAATAGAGACCCAGATAATTTCATTCATAACAGATAATGACATCTAGATACTCATGGATACCATCCATGCATACCGGTGTAAAGAAGAGCTGTGAGTTCTCAAAAAAAAAAGTATAGCTTTAAACTATAAAATTCACAATTTGAGTCTCAATCTTTAAGGATACTCAGTAGAAAGCAATCAAAAGTTATACCAGCATTCCATATTGATCAATGAATAATTGAGAGCAGAGCAGATAGACATGGTAGCAAATATATATATATATATATATATATATATATATATATATATATATATATATATATATATATATATATATATATATATATATATATATATATATATAGAATTATCAATCAGTCATTAAAATATCCAAAATGAAAACTGCCCAAGCTTGGTAGAATTTCATCATCCATCCTAGACCAACACATCCAAATATCTAGTCCAACCATGGGCTTACCAAAATACAAGTATTTTCCTCATGTAGAGGATATCCATAGACCACACAAAAAGACTGTTAGACTTTTCATGTTAACTAGCCATCACATACACTCATAAGATTGTAGGGCATTCAAAAAGATATCCATGCCCGTATGCTAAGAAGAGTATCTAGTGTATATGACAACATAAAGGCTATCGATACTATGGTGGAGGGGCTGATGAAGATGGTGCGGTATCGTCTCATCAGCATGTCATCAGATCAACCAGTTGCTACATTGTTTGCTGCACCCCAGCCACCAATCTTTCCACGACATCGTCTCCTTCATCTGATTTACTTCTAGCAACATCGCCCCAATCCAATATTAATGTAATTTGAATCTTTTGGCCTACACAGGGTCTGATGGAGGCAGAGCTTGCTGTGATTCAAGTGGGTCTCCTTTAGCTTGTGCAGCTCCTTCACCCATTTCACCTTCTTCACGAATCCCCTCCTCGGGTTGATCTTCTGGATAGTAATGAAAATTCAAATCCATATTCATAATATTGATTTTGTTGAAGTTTTGGAGAGGTAGCTCCAGATCATTTGTCAATGGAAGACCGATCTTATCACTTAGCACATGAATAATCCAAGGGAAGGGTAGATGGACGTCTCTAGAAGTGTGAATAGCGTACACCGACTAGTGAATTATTAGAGTGGGAAGACATATCTTGATTTCAGTTGCTACACAATACACGATCATGACCATAAATCCTATAAGGTCATCTTTGTTTGTACCTCTAAGATACACATTTGTGGCGAATATGCCATGAAGGACTGGATACTTGGGTTCCATAAATTTTACCTTTAATGCATTACACTGGTACCAAGGAATATCTCTACCCTGGTATAGAAACGACGTGATTATAGATTGAGTCATTGAAATTTCAAGATCCAGATCAGAGAGACCAACCAGAGACAAAGTGAGGCCAAAAATACTTGCAATAGATTCAGGGGTAATTTCTACATCAGTATCCCCAACAGAGACAATGATGGAAGGAGGTTCTACGATAGGAGAATGACTGGAAGCAAAGACGCTATAGGTTTTGTCATAATGACATGGGCCACCAAAATTGAGCATATGCAGCCAATCTATTGCATCTAACAACGGTTCCAAGTTGTAGGGTTTTAGGCAATCCCTGTCAATTTTTCATTCAAGATCCCAAGATTCAAGGAAACCAAGTAGAAAAGGAAGGAAGTCGAAAGTGCAAAGTATAAAAATTCATAGAATCTAAACTTCAATATCTATGTCAACGACCACCAGTCGATGACATCAAAGCTAGTGTTCAATGATATTGAAGCCAGTGCTTGATGACATCAAAAAACTACATAAAAATCAAGTTTGGTCGCTGGACAAATTGGATGCATTTCTCAATGACATTGAAGCCCGGTTTGATGACATCGAAGGCAGTTCGATGACATTGAGATTTTTATAAATTTTTATAGCAACTTGATGGAACACTCTTGTAACACCCTGAATTTCAAGGGTCAAGCAAAACTCAACTCCCAAGATCCAACGCATTACTTATGCAACATAGATAATGATGTTAAAATGTTGTCCATGCTAGTGCATTTAAATATGCAGGAGCACCTGCTGCCACTGACGTCCAGAGGATGTACAGCAGGGCGTTGTTACCTGTGCGCTATCGGACAGGCCCTACCGTGATGCATGTGCTAGTCCACACCATATGGGCCACTCCATGATGTATGTGTTTTATCCACACCGTCCACACCACTGGACGGTGGTACCCAACCCTATGGTGTATGTGTTTTGTCCGCACCGTCCACTGTTTGGACGGTGGGGCCCACCATGATGCAATGTGTTGTATCCCTACTGTCCAACCATTTTGAAATATCATTTTATGGTATGAAATAAAGAATGAGTCAGATCTAAAGTTCAAGTGGACCCCACTGTTGAAATAGTGGACCGTTCAAACTTCTAAGGGCCACAGTGGTTTCCAATTAAGCTTATATTTTTATTTTCACTTCATCTATCTTTATGTTAACTTATGAATTGGTTGGATCTCAAATACATCACGGTGGGCCACACCGTGATGTGTCCAACCAATGATCAGGTGAACCACACTGCAAAAAATAGTAGGATTTGAACATCTATCATTGAAACCCATTTGGGTCACTGAAGTTCTGGATCAATAGGGAATTTTTTCCCCTCTTGATCCAGGTCTTTTAGACCTTATGATTAGATTGGGTGGCATTTAAACTTTATGGTGGGCCCTGTAATTTTTTTAAAAGTGAGAATTATTATCTCTGCCACTATTTGTGATATGGTCTAAGTGATCCTTCGATATGACTCATTTTTTTTAGAATTCATGAGACCCATTGTTGAGGTCCACCTTAATGTGTATATAGCCTATTGTTAAGGCCCACCTTGATATATGTGAGGCTCATGTGATGCGGCCCATTAGATGTATTTGAGACCCATGGGTCGAGGCCCAATGGGATGTATATAAGGCCCATTGCAATGTGTGATTCCACTATTGTTTGTGTAATGATATTTATGGTAGGTCGTGCCTTGGGAGCAATGATGGTTTGATGTCCACATTGTAAGATTAATGTTGGTTAAATGTCTGCATTGTCACTCTCCCTATGGCCCATTGATAGGCCCATACTTGTTGTGTGTAGACAGTCTAGGCCCATCTTCATTATGAGGATAATTCATCACTTTATAACATGCTTAGTATAATTCCATGACTCATGTCATATGCATCATATGTATGCTTGATATGAGTAGTGACTGATCATAGCATTTTCCATTGGGCAGATTATTTATGGGACTCATTGATAGGAGTTAACCATGCGCGAGATTACTGCATGACTGACGGTGTGACTCATGCATCTCGCATATGTGTGACTTGATTATTGTACGCCCTAGCAACATCATAGCCGTGACCTCCACAGGCACATCGTGGATGGCCAGATTGGATACTAAAAATACTTAGTTCTAGCAGTATTGGCACTTAGCATGTCCTTCGGTGAAAGTTTCAGAACCTTTTTAGTACCAGGAGATGTTCCAACGTCTAGACTGAGTGGATACATGAGCGTAGGAGTGCCAAATACCAGTAGGCCCCGTCTCTCACTGCGTCGTGGTCGGTTGGAAAAGGGTGTGGCCTTATCCGCCCAAGTGAGGGGGTTGTAAGCTAGGCTGAGTTTGACCAGCTTGCAAATGAGTCCGCTATCGATAAACCGGGTAGGTATTGGACTACTGGTCAAGTGGATAATGTAGTCCATTCCACTTACTGGGCTGTGCGGCTAGGGAGGCGACAGTCAGTGTGAAGTATACTAGACCTCAGTGATATCCTAAAGAAAAACTGTACTGATATGTATACTTGATGAGGACTGGCATGCTTGCTTTATATATTGCATATGATATTTAGCTACGTAGGCCTCACATTACATGGCCTTAATATGGCCGATAGCATTCATGTCTTGCATCACATAACTTTAGTATAACTGTTAGTATTCATGGACTTACCAACATTTTTCTGTATTACTCTGATATTGCATACTTAGCACTTATCTTGTGCACACACTTACACCACACTCTAAGATTTTGTAAGCTTATGCATGACCATTACATACAGGTGGCATTGGATCGCAGCAGCACTGAGGCAGGAGCACGCATCGGATCATTTTGGAGCCTTTTGATCACCTTGTATTTCTCTTTCCACATTGTACTTAAAAGTTTTTAATATAGTGGATATGTGGTGATACTTTTTTGTGACTTGGTTGTGCTCCATTACAAAAAAAAAAATCATACTGAAAATCCTCCTTATAGGATCTTAGGATCAGAATCTAGTATATGAGTGCTGGGAGCCGAGAATGGGGCACTACGGAAGCTGTCGGCGCTGAATTCAGTGATCAAAAATTTTGTGAGCCCATTTTCTGAGTTTGGGACGTGACATGAACCCTCTTTGCAGCCCCTAGATCTTTCATCTTAAATGTCCCTGATAATTGAGTCTTCAGTATGTTGATTTTTGACATATCATGACAGACGATTAGTATATCATCGACATACAGTACTAGGATGATAAATTTTCCATCACTCAATGTCTTGTAATAGATATAATGATCATATTCACTCCGAGTAAATTTCTAACTTACCATGAAAGAATCAAATTTTTTATACCACTACCTAGGTGACTATTTCAGGTTATACAACTACCTCATTAATCTGCAAACCTTTTTCTCTGTCCCTTTAACTTCATAGTCCTCTATTTACTTCATTTATATCTACTCTTCCAATTTTTCGTGTAGGAATGCAGTCTTAACATCCATCTGTTCCAGCTCGAGATCGTATTGGGTAACGAGCGGTAACACGAATCTGATAAATACCTACTTAACCATCGGTACAAATATCTTTGTGAAGTCAATTCCTTCTCTCTAAGCATAATTCTTTACCACCAATCTTTCTTTGTATCTATCTTATTTCCTTTTAAATAATCACTTGCATCCGATCGCTTTTCGGCCCACAAGAAGCTCCACCAACTCGTATGTGTGATTTTTGTGCAATAAGTCCATCTCATTATCCATAGCTACCTTCCATTATTTTGCATCAGGCTCATCAAGAGCCTCCTGAATAATGGATGGGTCCCCCTCATCTGTAATGAGGGCATATGCAATATTAGATCGTCCCTGTATCTTGCCGTAACCTATGATCACATGGTGGATTCCTTCTCACAGGTTGCTACTCCACCTAATTTTGTACCTCTGTCTACACATTTATCTCTGCCTGAGTATCATCTAAGTCAATCGGGATGTCTACGATTAACCTTTCTGATTTCTCTTGCTCCTTTTGATCATTCTTGCGGAATAGAAAGTTTTCACGAATCTAACTCATGACTAATAATGACCTTAAGTGTAACCTTGTCGAATAACCTGTCACTTTTCACTCCAATACCATAGCCAACAAAAATATTCTTCTTGGATCTATGGTCTAACTTATCTCTCTCAACTGACGGTACATGAGAGTAAGCGTCACAACTAAATATACGTAAATCTGAGTAGTCCATTTTCTGACCACCCCAGACTTCCTCTAAGATTTTACATCCAATTACCATTAAAGGAGACCGGTTCACCAAATAATAAGCCGTGTTAATGACCTCTGTCCATAGGTCCTTGCCCAACGCAACATTACTTAACATGCATCAGGCCTTCTCCAAGAGAGTTTGATTTATTCGCTCAATTACACCATTTTGCTCAGGCGTGTAATGCATTGTGTGGTGCCTGATGATCCTTTCATCCTTGTAATAATCATTAAACTTGGTGGAAGTAAATTCTCCACCATTTTCAGTCATTAGAATCTTTATTTTTTGCCCTAATTATTTTCCACCATTCCCTTTCATTATTTGAATATGATGAAAACTTTGAATTTACGTTTCATGAAGTAAACTCAAACTTTTCTGGAGTAGTCATCAATGAATGAAACAAACCATGATGACCCCCTAATGAAAACTTCTAGTGATGGCCCCCATACGTCAAAGTGCATATAATCAAGCACTCTCTTACATACATGTTTTTTAGATTTAAAAGACAATCTAGATTATTTACCATATATACAATGCTCACATATATCTAAATCAGAATTCTTAAAAGATAGAATCAAACATCGATCAGAAAGTACCTTCATGCCCTGCTGCTCATGTGGCCTAGATGAGAATACCACATACGTAGAGATGTGAAATCTACAATAGCTGATGTCGCTCCACCTGTTGAAGTGTTCCCGAACCTGTAAAGGTTTCCATGCCTTTGTACTCTCATAACCACGAGTGCCCGCTCTAAAATTTTAAGGATACCATCAATACCGGTGAACTTGCACCCCATAGCCTCGAGTGCACTGAGAGAAATTAGACTTTTCTTCATATCAGGAATGTGCCTAACATCAGTTAGGGTACACTCCATCCCATCAAACATCTTGATGCTCACCATACCAATAGCCACAATATTACAGGCATTGTCATTGTCCATAAAAACCTATCCACCATCTCATGCCATGTAGCTGTGAACTAACTCTGATGAGGAGCCATGTGATATGATGCCTCTGTGTCACGTATCCACTCATCTTTATGATTGCCATTATGTGACTAATCATGGAAACAGACAAAACATCACCACCACTTATTTCTTCATCAGATGTGACCATATTGGCCTCCTTGGAAGAAGCCACTGAATTTTCTTTCTTCACTTTAGTATTTTTACAATCCTTCTTCATGTGTCTATACAATCCATAGTTCCAACACTTTAATTTTCCTTTGCCCTTGCCCATGGATTTGGATCTAGGCCTTGAAGATCTTGTACCTCGCTCAAAGTCTCTGCCTCTCGTAATCAGTGCATCGGAAGATGTCCCCATGTCACCGTTTATCTTTCTCATAGTCTTCCCTTGAAGGGTTGAGATAACGATGTCGACACTTAGGGTTTTATTGGCTGTGCACATCGTGTCCCTAAATGACTCATATGATGCAGGGAGAGAATTCAACAAAATACATGCATGTTCCTCATCATTGATCACTTCCTCCATATCAATAATTTGCACATCAATTTATTAAAGTTACTAATGTGGGCTTCTAGATCTCCACTCTCTACCATCTTGAAGGTATAACACTTTAGCTTCAAGTGTAAGCACTTTTCAAAGGACTTCTTAAGATAGATGTTCTCTAACTTCGCCCACAAACTATCCGTAGTTTTCTCCCTCAAAACATTGTAGAGAACTTCATCCGTGAGACATAAACGGATAGAGGCTAAAGCATTACTATCTAGGTTTTTCCATTCTTTATCTTTCATGGTAAATTTTTCCTCCTCAAGAGTCTTAATCTCGCCTTGCTTGGTTAATAAGCTAATCATCTTAACCTTCCATAACTCAAAATTATTTTTACCAGAGTACTTCTCAATATCAAACTTGTCATTTACCATTATTACTAATCTCGCGGATTCAGATCTATGCCCCAACGATTGCTCTGATACCATTTATTGGGGATTTATGTTGTGGAATCACACAGATCTAGATCTGGGATAGCAATCCAACAGCAACAAGCAATCACAAGAGAACGCAGATTTAATGTGGAAAACCTTTTTCAGAAAAAACCATGGAACAAAGTGACAAAAATCCACTATGAAATGAAAATTACAAAGAGAGAGGACTTACCCGATTCGAACAATCTCAAATCTCACCCTTGCTACACCCTTTGATAACTCTAAAACCCTTTTAGAAACCTTTAGAAAACCTTTACGATGCCTTAAAATACCTTAGAATAGCCCTAGGGACCCCTATTTATAGTTTAGGAAACTCCACTTACACACCTAGTTTGGAAAAGTCCAGAAACTGCCTCAAATTTATGCAGTCCGTCCTAGGGCTACATAACTCTCGACTAGTTGAGCCAGGGCCTCAACCGGTCAAGCGTCATGGGAAAGAGTCTAGCCCAGGTTCAACTTAGTCTAGTCTAATCTAGAGCCACTTGAGCCATCCGGATCTCAATCCAAGACTCTCAATCCAATCCTTGCATCACCACTGCATATTTAGTTGTTCAGTTTCCAATCTACTTCATCCAAAGCTCAGCATTAGCATTATGCAACATTCATCTCATTCATTTAACACAGCTTTCACTTAATTGACTCAAGATTATGTTTTGTGGCTTGACAATATAATCAAATCTTGCCCATCAGAAACTTAACCAATTAGTTCACACTCTACCACAATCATTTCATCCCATACCCCATTTGCATACGAGAACAGATCCATAATCCTTGAGAAAAGTTAAATCCTATGCACTAAAGATCGTACAAAAGTATGGGCGGAGTGGGTGTCTGACACATTCCTTCTCTACAACTATGATCCCTTACCCTTAATCTCTGGTCACAAACTAACAAAATCATCTTGGGGTTAGGAATCTCTGGATCCTCTCCCCTAACATTTTTATAAGGTCTAGCTAACTATAGAAATGAAGTAATTAACTAGTGGCGACTGTGGTCAAATGCAATACTCTCTTAATCACAGCCTGAAGCCCTTGAAAGAGGCACCCATGGAAGCCAATCAATTCCATCTAGGATCTAACATCCACATGAGGTAATGGCTTGATTATCTACAATGTCTGATCCACATAGTCTACTAAAGACTTCCCTTAGTGCAAGGGAGGAACAATCCTCATTAGTCATCCGACCCTTAAAGAAGAGGTTGGACCACTAGTTGGTAACATTACTCGGGTCACGCAATCTAAAATGAGGATCCCTTATTGCAAGGGAAGATAATCCTATTAAAACAAAAATAAAAAAACTGCTCGGCCCTTTACAGAGGAGTCATTGGCAAGTCAGAACCGTATGTTGAATCAGATTGTTGTCTGTGCATTATTTGGATAGTGTTCTTTCCTAATGAATAGACCATCACGATTTCCATGGCCAACTCCTTTCACAGCTCTGATGTCCTACAAGTTCAGATGCAATAGGTTGTATGTAATAATTTCAGGGTTTTGGTCCCAATAGCCATGTAGTGTGACGTGGTTGTGGTATACTTGCGTGGATGTACTTGCGTAGGTGTATGTGTATAGGTACTCGTGTGACTTTATTTGTGTGAGAGTGTACTCGCACTTACACCTTTTTGTTTTGAACTAGAGAGATATGGCCAGTCAGTTAGTAGCACCTGTTGGGATTAAATCTAACAGACCAAACCCTTTCAAAAGGGTGCTTAATGCACCACTTCAATGTCTATATAAGGACTTCTATTCTATTTAAAAAATAATGAAAAATCTTTCTACTATGTCTGTTCCTTTTATGTTTTATGAGTTTTGGTTACCGAGTTCATCGCTGAGTTAACTCAGCACTTTTGGGTTAAACTGTAAGTGATTCGAGCCCGCATACATTGAGTGCACCATTGAGACTGGGTTATAGTCATTGTATCCTGGAGGTCGATTTCTCTAGAAACGTGTTGCACTTGGGATGCTGTCAAAGGGGAGGAAATTCGATTTTAAGCCAAGTTACTCATGCCATGCCTTGACTTAACTCTATAAGTCTTCTATCTCATTTCTTTTATTTTCTTTTTTATTTTTTTATTTTAAATAGTCTATTTGATTCAACAAAATATTCCAACATGAGGTACACAGGACTATGTCTTAACATTTGAAGAATCAGGGGACAAGTTAATAGGATATGTGGATTCATATTATGCGGGTGGTGTGGACAATAGAATGTCGACTTTAGGTTACTCATTTATGTTAGCGGGTGGAGTGATCAGTTGGATGTTGAAGTTTCAGTCTGTGGTTGCTCTTTGCATAACTGATGTTGAGTTTATGGCGGTGACAGAAGCGTTCAAGGAAGGTGTTTGATTGAGAGGAATGGTAAATCAGTTGGGGCTTCAATAGGAGGCTGTGCCGGTTAATTGTGACAACAAAATCATGATTAATTTGGTAAAAATTTCTGTTTATCACTCATGTACGAAACATATTGATGTGCGCCATCATTTTATCTGATAGGTACTTGAAGAAGGAGGCGTGGCTCTATATAAGATCCACAGAAGCATGAATCCGGCTGACATGCTTACGAAGGTGGTTCCCATAGAAAAGTTCAAGTTCTGTGAAACTTCTATAAGCTTGGTGAATCTAAAATGAGGATGAAGTGTGCAAGAGAAGCGACAATGAATCTATGATGGAAGACAAATTAGAGATAGTGAAGGATAATAAGTTATAGATATTGAAGAATAAAGACATGGTGGAGATTGTTGTTTATGTCTTAAATATGTCAGTAACAGGGTCTATTAATGACATCAACAGACCACTCGATGTCATCGAGTAGATGTCGATGCCATCGACAAATGCTCGATCCCATCAACAAAATCAAAATAATTTCATGTTGGTTGCTGGATTGTTTTAAATGTTTTCTCGATAGCATCAGAGGAGGCTTGAGGTTATCGACAGGTCTTCGAAAGATGTCGATGCCATTGAAGGTCCTATCGAAGTTGCATAAATAATTTTATAAGTGTACAATTTGTTTCCTATTCCAGTTGTGATAGTATATATTTCGGGTGTAATTGAGATAATTGGATAAAATATGTGTATTAAGGCTTTCTAAAACATTCCTAAGGGTTCAAGGGCATAGCTAGAGTTTGAAGAAGATTAAAATCTTGTTTGAATTGGTAAGATTATCTATCTCTTATAATTTTGCTTTGATAGTGCATTACTTATCACTTTATGCCGTGATTTTTTTTCACAAGGATTTTTTCACGTAAAAATTTGATTGTTCTTATTTGGCCTTATTTGTGCAATTGCATGTACTATTGCTATTACTATCACCACCACTAATAGGTATATAAGTATGAGTGAAGCACGTGGATAAAGGAAGAGAGCTCACACAAGAAAAGTTGCAAAATACTTGGTTTCATGGCACATGTTTTTTTCCCTCCGTACATGGGATAAATGATTAAATATGCATTTAGCCTTGATTTGAAAAATCAGGCTGATTCAACTATCCCATAAATGACTATAAACTTATATGTAAAACATCTAAATTTATATAATATGCCTAACTAGGTCTTATTATGCTTTGATTTTTAGGTAATTATTTCATTATGATAATGCACCATAGTTGTAAGGCCCGTATCCTAGTCCGTACTGTTTCGTCAACTCCCGTGATCCTTTCCGTCGAATTCCAGCAACCCGCGACCTATAATCAACATTTACGCGTGACCTTAAGTCGTATCCTGTATATCTAAGTTGGCTTAATCCGAGACTTGTACTATTACGACAGCATCGTCGCCACAGCTCCGATGCCACGTATTTTGCGCTAAGGCAATGCCCAGGTCAAAAGATGTGAGCCCGCATTTATTTCGAGAAAACACCATGCGTTTGCAATCCCAAGAGAATCTCTACAACATGTCTCATCAATCAATCACTCAAATCAATCAATCAATCACCTCAAGTCAAGTACAAGAGCAACCCCAAAGTTAACTCTCTCTCTCACCCTCTTTCTTACACACCCATACATATCAAGTACATCACTCACCTCACATCCATCACCTCTCCCTTACAACCACCCCTCTCTCTCTCTCATTCTCATTCACATATTACAAGCAAAAAAAAGGGGACGTCCAAGCTCTTTCATGGGAGGAAAAGTAAGATGTGTGTGGCCCACTTTCCACCCCAAATCCTTCAACCTAGCCATTCACTTCTCGTCACCCTCTATCAAAATGAGACACAAGGAGATCGGTGTTCCATCGGACTAAGAAAATCAAACGGTGGGTGCTTCTATAGGCTTAGATTTCATTTTTTATGACGGGCCAAGTGAGGCCTACTGGATCTCACTTTGGACCTTAGGTGTGGTCGATGGCGATGGCCCACTTTAATTCTCATGATCATTCCATGATGGGGCTATTGTCCATGGAACCCATCATGATGTTTATTTTTCTTGCATGGATAGGGTCATCTAGACCTTTCATTTTGATGGAGAAGGAATCTCCACCATTGATCTTTGATTTGGTGGGCCCACATGTATTGGGACCCACTTGATGTATAATTGAATGCAAGGGAGGGCTCATAGTGGCGGAGCCCTCCATCATCACATGTCCCTCTTTATCTCTCTCTCTCCCTCTCTTTTTCATTTATTTTTGTGTGTGATGATGTGGCCGTGTGGCCCACTTGGATGTACCCCACCTTGATGTGTATCTTATTTACACTATCCAACCATTGGTGGCCCACTTAGACAGCATGCCTGTAGGTGGGGCCCACCTTAAATATGTGATATATCTAAACCATCCAGCATCTAGGGATGCTGGACATTGCTACACAGTGAAGTGTGCAATGACCGTGTGGTGTACCGAGGGTAAAAACAAAAATTATATATATTTTTTAAAGCTATTTGGGTGGGCCACTTGTGTAGGATTCACCTTGATGTATGAACCCAATCCACACCGTCCATCCCTTTCCCTAGACCATTTTAGGTGTTGAGCTAAAAAATGAAGCCAATCCGACTTTCTAGCGGGACATAACATAGAAAAAAGTAGTTTTCACCATTAAAATCCACTTGATGTTTCCACACACCAAAATATATTGAATATTGGGCTTGTTTGATCCGTCTTGGGCCATGAAATCCAATGGGTGGAGTGGATCCACCTGATGCAGGCCCCACCTGCAAAAAATCATGAGAAAACTATTTTAAATTAAAAATAAAAAATGTAAAGCAGCTGACGCTACTGCTGCTGCTATAGCAGGATGCTGCATAGGCGGACGGGCAAGGACCACTAGTCCCTATCGTGGACCCTATCGTGATATATGTTGTCATCAACACTATGCATTTGGGTGGGGCCCATTTAGGCAGTGGGCCCCCTTGAAAATCAGCCGATACAGCTCTCAAGTGGCCCACATCACAGGGGTCAGTGGGATTGAATGCCTGTCATTAAAACCCTTTTGGGTGTCAGCAGTTGGATGACAAATCAATTTTATGGTGGCCCCACGTGGGACCCACCAATGATGTATGTGTTTTATTCACACAACCAACCACACCACTGGAAGGTGGTACCCCCAATGATGTATGTGTTCTCTCCACACCGTCCATCCTTATGGGACCCACCATGATGCATGTGTTGCATCCAAGCCGTCCAACCATTTTGAAAGCTCATTTTAGGACTTGGGACTAAGAATGAGTCAGATCTAAGGTTCAAGTGGACCCCACCATTGAAAATAGTGGAGACAGTGACATCCATCGTTCAAAACTTTTAAGGGCCACAGTAATTTCTAGTAAGCTGATATTTGTCGTCACTTCATCTATCAATATGTTAACTTATGAATGGGTTGGAATTGTGAACTACAGATTGGTGGGCCCAACGAATGATTATGAATGTACCCCTCAACTGACGTGTATGGTGTAGCCCACACAAGCCATGGATTGACTTGATTTTTATGTCCCAGTGGCCCCACCATGATGTGTGTATTATACCCACATGTTCAGTCATTTTATTAGGGTCGTGGGTCCTATTATCTTAAGAGGCTCACCTTACTTATGTGCCCCAATCATGGGCCGTCTTAGGCAAGCCCACCATGATGCATGTGTTGGACCCACTGTCCATCTATTTTTACCTAATCATGGGCTGCCTTATGAGGCCCACCTTTGATGTATTTATGGCCCGTCCATGAGGCCCATATTGATGTATTTGTGGCCCGTCCGTTGAGGCCCACCTTGATATATATGAGGCTCATGTGATGCGGCCCATTTGATGTATTTAAGCCCAATGGGATGTACTTAAGGTCCATTGCAATGTGTGATTCTATCATGGTTTATGTAATGATATTTATGGTGGGTCGTGCCTTGGGAGCAATGATAGTTTGATATCCACATTGTAAGAATAATGTTGGTTAAGTGTCCGCATTATGACTCTCCCTAGGGCCCATTGATAGGCCCATACTTATTGTGTGTAGGCCATCTAGGCCCATCTTCATTGTGAGAGTAGTTCATCACTTTATAACATACTTAGTGTAACTCCATGATTCATGCTCATATGCATCATATGTATGCTTGATATGAAGAGTGACTAATCATATCATATGCCATTGAGCAGATTATTTATGGGACTCACTAATAGGAGTTACCCACATGAGCACATAGTACACACAGAATTATTGCATGACTGGGTAGTGTGACTCATGCATCTCACATGTGTGACTTGATCATTGTATGGCCTAGGGACATCAAGGTCGTGGTCTCCACAGGCACATCGTGGATGGCTAGATGGGATACCGAAAATACTTGGTTCTAGCACTGTGACACTTAGGATATCCTTCGGTGAAAGTTTCAGAATCCTCCGAGGCCAGGAGACGCCTCAACATCTAGACCAATTCGAACATGAGCGCCCGAGTGCCGAATACCAGTAGGCTGCATCTCCCACTGAGTCATGGTCGGTTGGGAGGGGGTGTAGCCTTATCTGCCCCATTAAGGGAGCTGTAAGCTAGGCTGAGTTTGACCAGCTCACAAATAAGTCTATTATCGATGAGCTGTGTAGGTATTGGTAGACTACTGGTCAGGCGGATAGTGTGGTCTCTTCCACTCACTAGGCTATGCGGCTAGGGAGGCGACAGTTAGTGTGGAGTGTAATAGACCCCAGTGATTTTTCAGAGAGGAACCATATTGATACGTGGACTTGATATAAGAACTGACATGATATTATGACACTCCGTCACTGTTGCACATGTGGGCGGGCATACGTGGGCAGACGCTGATGTGGGCGGGGCTGAGGCTAGGATGAGCTACCACACTGGGCGAGCTACCTGTGGTTGGCAGGCTACTGAGCAGGAGTTGTATACTCATTCATTCATCCATTCACTATCCACTCGGGCTGGTGGTGCGTAACTATTTGTTACATATACCTTCGTAATGGCTAAGATTTTGGTTGGGGCGCATGACTAACCTGAGATTAGGAGTTTACAACACTGTGTTAACTATCCAAATTTAAGTATGGGACTGGTTTGGATAGAATTTCCTTATGATGGACCTTATGACCTGTGATACGTCGTACTATCATCGCAACTTCACTCCGGCTTGGTCATTTCATTCACATCACATATTGCATTTCATCCACAGCATATAACATTTTGGATTGCTATGTTTCTACACTTATATGCCTTAGACAGACTTAGCAGGATTTGCATATTGCATTGCATCCGCAATATATGATATTTGGCTCATTATGATCTGCATTGCGTACTCCGATATTATATGACTCATGGACTTACTAGTATATTTCTGCTTAATCTGATATCGTATGATTCATGATCTTGTCAGTATTTCTGCTTATCCCGATGATGTATGATTTATGGGCTTTATGGTATACTTGGCACTTATCTTGTGCACACACTTTCACCACCCTCTAAGCTTTATATAAGCATATGCACGATAGATGCATGCAGGTGGCGTTAGGTTGCTACAACGTTCAGATGGGAGCATGCAGCTGTCTTCTGGAGCTTTGATTTTGATACATATGTATTTCTCTTTCAGCATTGTATTCAATTGTTTATATTAGTGGATATATAATGATGATGTTACCTTTAAGATTTGGGTAAACTTGTGGTTATACTTATTATAAGATAAAAGTACATTGGAAATCCTTCTTGTAGGATCCCAAGATTAGAATCTGGCGTATGGACGCTGGGAGCCAAGAATGGGGTACTACGGAGGCTGTCGGCACCAGATTCGGCGATCGGAATTCCTGTGAATTCGATTTTTAGGTTTGGGGCATGACAATAGATGAATGAATTGGATGGCATACAAACACCACTATAGGCCTTTCACAAAATTAATGGTGGAGGTGGCCTACCTGAGTTTCGGATAATTATAATTTTTAGATTCGATGGTTAAAATTATTAAATATACAAAGTTAGTCATGGTCGGAAACTAATTGTAGGAGAAAAATATGTGCCTACTATTCACATTGTAATATAGATTATTATTATTATTATTTATTGATGCAGAAATCTAGTTAGTCCTCTTTTAACCGGTAGACCTACACAAGGAACGGACAAGGAAGACCTTGACTTGAGCAAGGGACCCTCCGATGCCTAAGCCAGGAAAAGGAATCTGAGTTGAGTTGAGTGTTGAGAATTTAGGGCTAGAGATTGTGTGTATTGTTCACCATTAGAAGTGTATTTATTTATAGTTCAGGAGATGCAATAACATAGAGGAGATCTTAGAATCGATGGAGGTGGTGATCTTACAGGTATGTTCCTCGATTATGAACTCTGAGTAAGAGGCAAGCTCTCATGACGACTGAGTTTCTCGTCATTATTTGCTTGGTCAAGTGTATAAAGTTTCGACTTGACCTTTTCTCATAGGTCGATCCGATTTTCCCATAACTTTATTATTATTATTATTATTTGCTAGGCCCAGCGGGTGCATATGAAACAAATGGTTCGATAAATGAAATCGGTTCTAATGGCCCACCTTGTAATTGCTAAATTTTCAATGGCGTAAAAGACAAACCAAATTTTTGGGCATGACATGGTGGGCTAAGTAAAAGCTGTTTAGATGTGGAGCCACATCTAGGGGTCGCATAACCGGTCGTGACCCCTACTCTACCGATCGTGAGCAGTCGTGGACTAGCTCGACTCAAAGTCCAGTGAGCATTAATTTTTGAGTTTCGAGGTGCTCGACCAATCATGCAGTCTACTTGACTAGTCAAGGTTACGTAAATTCATTTCCAGATTTGATGTGGATTGTGGAAATTTGAGTCAGTCTTTCGCAATGTGCGAAAGAGAGTTGCCTAAACTATATATAGGGGTCCCTAAGGCTTTTCTAGGTATGATGGGAGATAATTCTAAGGTGGAGGCAAAGGGTTTTCTCTTTACTTCCAAGGGAGAGGTCAGTATTTTGCCTTGTAATCTTTGTTTTACTTCATAGTGGAAGTTTGCATCCGTGGTTTTTTATCCTAATTTGGGGTTTTTCCACGTATATGTTGTCTTGTGGTTTGTTTTCATTGCTTTGATTCCTTTCTAGTTTATATTTCTTCTTGTTTATCATTTGTGGAAGAGACCGGAGATTGGATCTCAGTTCACTACGTTGTTGGCGTGCTACGCAACGACTAGTATCAAAGTCATTGGTTTAGTTCTATTGGGAGCAATGACAGAAGAAGGGAAAACTAAAATTGAGAAGTTTGATGGTTCAAACTTTACCTTCTGGAAGATGCAGATGAATGATTATCTATATCAGAAGGACTTCTATATTCCTCTAAGAGGAAAAGAGAAGAAACCAGAAAAGATGACAGATGATGAATAGTTTTTACTGGATAGGAAAGCTTTAGGAACGATCCGACTCTCTTTGTCTAAGAGCGTCGCCTTCAATATATCTAAGATAAAAACCATAAAAGAATTAATGGAAGCCCTAGCCACCATGTATGAAAAACCCTCAACGTCCAATAAGTTTCATCTTATGAAACAGCTATTTAACATGAAGATGTCAGATGGTGAGAGCATGGCTGAACATCTAAACGAGTTCAATACAGTCACAAGCCAGTTGAAATCCGTTGGCATTATTTTTTAAAACGAGGCCAGGGCATTATTGATCTTTATCTAGTCTACCAGACAGTTGGGATGGTTTGGGGATTGCTGTGAGCAATTCTTCAGGGTCCATAAAGCTGAAATTTGATGATGTGGCCGGTCTAATTCTCAGTGAAGAATCTAGAAGAAAGGCATCAGAAGTTTCAGGTGATTCAGGGAATACTCTAAACGTTGAAGGAAGAGGAAGATCACTAAACAAAGGAGGCAATAAACACGAACGTTTTAAGTCGAGGAAGAAGTCTAAGGCACCGAAAGACAAAGACGGGTGTTGGCATTACGAAAAGAAGGGGCACATGAAACATGATTGTATGGGACTCAAGAAACAAGAAGGAAGCTCTTAAAGCGGGAAGGATTTAGTGAATCTATCTGAGGAGAGTGACACAGAAGCATTCATCTTAGCTCTTGATACGAGGAATGAGCTTGGGTCATAGACTCGAGTACTTCGTTTCATATCACTTCATGTAAAGAAATTCTGCGTGATTATGTGTCAGGTGACTTTGGGAGAGTCTACCTAGCTGATGATGAGCCGTGCAGTATTGTTAGAAAGGGAGACGTTCATATAAATCAGAAAGATGAAATGACGTTGAAATTGAAGGATGTCAGATATGTACCAAATTTGAGAAGGAATCTGATCTCAATGGGCCAGTTGGCCGATACCGGCTATGTGACAACATTCACCAGTGTTTCTTAAAAGATCAGAAAAGCTGCTTTGGTGATATCGCAAGGTAAGAAGGAAGGTACTTTATATGTGACTTCAGGATCATATAGTTCACTCTCAGTAGCATCAACTGGAGTGAATGGGCAGTTATGGCATCAGAGGTTGAGATATATGAGTGGAAAGGGGATGAAAGTGTTATTGTCAAAGGAGAAGCTACCGGGTTGAAGTATATTAACTTGGAATTCTGCGAGGACTACGTGTATGACAAACAGAAGAGGGTAAGTTTCAAGAAGTCAGGACGCGCTTCAAAGATGCATCTGTTGGAGCTTGTACACATTGATGTGTGGGGACTGGTACAAGTATCATCTCTTGGTGGCTCACGTTATTTTGTTTCTTTTATTGATGATGTTAGTAGAAAACTGTAGGTTTATTTCTTAAAACATAAATCTGATGTATTTGATGTATTTAAGAAGTAAAAAGTAATGATAGAAAATGAGACAGATAAAACAGTAAAATGTCTCAAATCTGATAATGGAGGAGAGTATTGTGATATGAGGTTTGACGAGTATTGTGTAGCAAGTAAAATTAAACATCATAAAATGATTCCGAGGATACCACAGCAGAATGGTGTGGCTAAGTGCATTAACAGGACCATCCTTGAGTACGTCAGGAGAATGAGGTTATATGTAGGGTTTTCTAAGACGTTTTGGGCAAATGCTGTGAATACCACCGCATATCTCATCAATAGAAGTCCCTCAGCACCATTGGATGGTGGGCTACCAGAAGAAACGTAGATTGAGAAAGTAGTGAACCTTGCACATCTCAGAGTGTTCTGTTGCACTTCATATGTTCACATTAATATAAAGCAAAGAAACAAGCTGGATGCGAAGTCCAGGAGGTGCACGTTTATAGGCTACAGGCAGCATGATTTTGGCTACAGGTTTTGGGATACAGAAAATAGAAAAATCATCAGAAGCAAGGACATAGTCTTCAATGAAAAAGTGATGCATAAGGATAGTGTGTAAGAAAAGAAGGCCGAGAAGAAAGAATTCATAAAGTTAGAAGAGTTACTAGATACGGGTGTTACAGCGTCACAGGATGATTATGCACAAAAGCATTATGCAGAGCCACAGACACCGGTTGTGAGGAGGTCTACTCCGGAGAGAAAACCCGCGGTCCGATACTCACCCTCCTTATATTATCTACTGCTGACAAATAATGGTGAGCCAGAGTATTTTAAAAAGGAGCTACAGTCAGATACACAAGTTAAGTGGGAATAGGTCATGGATGATGAGATGAACTCTCCTGAGTGTAATCGTACATGGGAGCTAGTCACTCTACCCAAGGGTAAGAAAGCTCTTCATAACAAGTGGGCTTACAGACTGAAGGAAGAGCACGATGGTTTAAAATGGTACAAGGCTAAAATGGTTGTGAAAGGGTTTCAACAAAAGGCAGGTATCGATTTTACTGAAATATTTTCACCTATGGTGAAAATGTCTACAATTCGCATGGTCTTGAGTATAGTGGCTATAGAGGACTTACATCTAAAGCAACTAAATATTAAGACAGCCTTTCTTCATGGGGACCTTGAAGAAGAAATATATATCCATCAGCCAATAGGATACGTGGCATTAGGAAAGGAGAATAAAGTGTGCAGACTAAAGAAGAGTCTATATAGTTTGAAGAAGGCCCCGAGGCAGCGATACAAGAAGTTCGACAGTTTCATGTCGGGAAACGGTTTTAGGAGATATCATGCAGACCACTGTTGTTCCTTAAAGAAGTTTGATATGTCGTGCATTATCCTTTTTCTATACGTTGATGATATGCTTGTGGTCAGTTCAAGCATGAAGGACATCTCAGATCTCAAAAGATAACTGTTTAGAGAATTTTTCATGAAGGATTTAGAAGCTACAAAATAAATCCTAAGCATAAGGATAAAGCATGATAGGGAAAACAAGAAACTACTTTTGTCACAGCCAAAGTACATAACCAAGGTACTTGATTGATTCAATATGGGAGGTGTTAAACCAGTTAGCAATCCATTAGCCAACCACTTCAAGCTAACTAAGGAGCGAGGTGTAAAGACACAGGAAGAACGGGAATACATGGCTAAAGTCTCATATGCGTCAGCTATTAGGAATCTCATGTATGTTATGATGAGCACGAGGCCAAACATTTCTCAAGCAGTGGGAGTTGTTAGCAGGTTCATGAATAACCCCGAGAAGGAACATTGGGAAGCTGTGAAGTGGATCTTTAGATACCTGGTAGGTACTAAGGATGTAGGGCTATGTTATGGTGGATCGAAATCAAGGTACAAGGCTATGTGGATTCATATTTGCTAGAAGATATCGACAGTAGAAGAAGCACTACAGATTATATCTTTACTCTGGGTAGTGCTGCAGTCAGTTGGGTATCTCAGTTATAGAAGATAGTATCTATCAGTACGACAAAAGCAGAATATGTTATGGCTACAGAAGCGTGCAAGAAGATAGTATGGATGTAAGGTTTTATGGAAGAGTTGAGTAAGAAGCAAGCAGATTGCAAGTTGTACAGTGACAGTCAGAGTGTAATACACTAGGCTAAGAATTCATCCTATCATTCAAGGATCAAGCATATTGTTATCAGATATCACTTCATACGTTCATTACTAGAAGATGGATTGATTACTTTGGAGAAGATTCATACAAATGAGAATCCTTCAAATATGTTGACCAAAACAGTCACACAGGAGAAGCTGAAGTTCTATTCAACTTTGACTGGTCTTCAAGCTTGAAGACGGGTAGGTGGTACACTCCGGATGAAGAATACGAAGGTTTATGGCGATGTATCTCCAAGTGAGAGATTGTTGAGATGTGGAGCTACATCTAGGGGTCGCACGACCGGTCGTGGCCCTTGCTCAACCGGTCATGTAACCCACTTGACCGGTCGTGGACTGGCTCGACTTAAAGTCCAGCAAGCATCAATTTTTTAGTTTCGAGGTGCTCGACCGGTCATGGCCCATGCTCGACCGATCGTGAGGTCCTCTCGACCAGTCATGCAATCTTCTTGACCAGTTGAGGTTACGCAGATTTGTTTCCAGATTTGATGCGGACTGTAGAAATTTGAGTCGGTCTTTCGCAAGGTGAGAAAGAGAATTGCCTAAACTATAAATAGTGGTCCCTAAGGCTTTTATGGGTATGATGAGAGATAATTCTAAGCCGTGGGCAAAGAGTTTTCTCTGTACTTCCAAGGGAGATGTTAATTAGTATTTTGCTTTATAATCTTTGTTTTACTTAATAGTAGAAGTTTGCATCTGTAGTTTTTTACCCTAATTTGGAGTTTTTTCACATATATGTTGTCTTATGGTTTGTTTACATTGCTTTGATTCCTTTCTAGTTTATATTTCTTCGTATTTATCGTTTGTGAGTGAGACCAGAGATTTGATCTTAGTTCACTACGTTGTTGACGTGCTGTGCAACAAAAGCTAGATTTTCAGCTGCATGAAATATAAAACCAGATTCTTGGACAGAAGGTGAGCCAAACAATCACTTCGCAGGAAGTTCTCTCATTGGGTGGGCCACACTGGTAAACCTAGTCATACCATCGGTTGCCCCTTGATATTGTGAATCAACAAGATTTTAATGCCAAGTAATCATCATGGTGTGGCCCACATTTGTAGGGACAGGATAATTACACACGTGACGAAGCAAAAATATGATACAATTGCCATATTGATAATTTCTAAGGAGATCCACGAAAGGAGACCAAAGAAGATCTTCGAGGTGTGCACATGCCAACTAGTGTCGACTTGTGTGTGAGGTGGTCCCATGGAATTCCTGGGCCCCCCTTTTTTTGGCTTGGTTTCTTTCGATCTTGGCCCTCGATGGGATTGCCCACATCATCAGCAATGACGTTCAACACACTATCTCTGTACCCCATGGTGACCCAAACCGTTGATTTCACGTTATCTCTCTTGATGAGGGATGGTCCTTCTATCTCTCAGATATCTGATCTTTTCTTACAACAAATGTGGACCGTTGGTAAACTCTTTTCGTCAATGATTTGTTTTTCTCTTCTCATCAATGACAGCATTGAAATCATCCAAATCGGTTTCCTCATCGTAACGAGGGGCATCATATCAATGGTTTGGATCAACGAATCATGGCCCCACATGCGCGTCAGCGAACTGTTCATGTGCGGATGAGCAGCACCCGATAATCCGTCGCAACTCTCGACAGGAAGGCCCACCAAAGGAGACAAACAGCAGAGCTCCATGCATTTACACATGCCTCATTCATGTCAAGCGAATGGGATGCCATGTTGCTGTTTCCATGCCCATGCATGCCATGATCCTGTCACATGCAAAAAATCAGACCACATGGAACTCAAACGGTTTGGATCATCTATTCAATCAATGAAGCTTGTTTGGACAGAATCCAGAGAGCCACGTCAACATAGGCGGGACCACGTTGCATAAACGCACCACTTGTTGGCGGGGATGGCAGGGGTTAAGGCAGTCAACCCTACACCTAAACTTGGCCCCAAGGTTGAATGATCATTAATGGCCCAGATTGACCCTTTGACGTGGTCCAATCATCAAGTGGGCGGCTGGCTTACAGAAAGAAAGGATGGTTTAAAGACACTTATGAGTGCGTCCCATTCAATGTACACGTGTGGTTTAGGAGAATTTGGATTGTTAGTTACTTAAGCTACTTATGCTGAGCGTATCTTGATTTCTGCATGTTAAACTAAAGTGATTAAGTAACTTTAAGAGAGCATTTGGATCCTAAGTTACTTTGGATATGCCATAAGTAACTCATCTTGATTTCTACTTATTAAGTCGATGAGTATGTTTGGTAACAATCCTACTTATGAAATAGAAAAAACATGTTTAATTTCCGACATTATAAGCAATTATGCTACAAGTATCATATTTTGGTTTTTACTTATTTAGATAATAAATAGATTTGGAATAGATCACACTTAAGGGCATGTTTGGTTTCCAATATTATAAGCAATTATCCCACAAGTTTGTTTGATCCCCCTCAAATCTACCATCCATCATATGGGGCTAAGCTTTGATGTGGACCATTCATTGTATGGGCCCTACCTTTAATGTGATCGTCTATCATACGGGGCCCACCTTGGGTGTGGGCCATTTATTATTATGGCCAGACCTTTAATGTGCATCATTCATGACGTAGGGCCACCTTTGATGTTGGTCCATCATGCAAGGCTTGCCTTGGATATGAGCCACTCATCATTAGGGCTGACCTTTTATGTAGATCATTCATCATGTAGGGCTCACCTTGATATGCACCATCAATCATATGGGGCCCACTATTATTAATTGCCCATCATGTGGAACCCACATTTGATGTGCGTTATCCATCATGTGGGCCCCACCTTCAATGTGAGTTGTCCATCATGCAGGGCTCACATTTGATGTGAGTTGATGTAGAGAGGCTCGCGTATAGTTACATGGCCAAGATGGATTAGAAAGGCCCGGTCGATGACAGAAGTGATCTGGACCGTCGGACCTTAAATCAAGCGTATCTCGCAATCCGAAATGAGGTATCAGACATAAAACATATGATTTTGGGGTAGAACGAGCTACTTTACCCACCCAATCCTACTATGTCAGGTTACCTAAGCCGAATTTTCGAAATACTGCCAGATCGACGGTCATTTCTCTATTTTAATTTCATTTTTACCATAAATAATAAGTTTTGGTTTGATTATAACTCTTCATCCATTGGGCTTTAGGAGTTGTGCCTAATGTGAAAAGATCTTAGAAAAATTAGGAGAATATATAGCTTGGTGAAGCCAAATAGGACGCTTGCTGTTTTTGGCCAAAAACCTTGCACACCAGTTGTAACACCCTGAAAATCAGGGGGTCGTCGCCTCCTGTAGACTCAGAATACACTCGAGGTCACTACAAATGGCTCGTCACCAATCAGTGTAGGCCGACAACTCGAATGTAGTGTCTCATACCACCACAATTGGTTCACGAGTCTGAGGTACTCACTGGTCACTACGGGGAGGTTTGTGGCCCCAGCGTAGGCCGACAACTCGACCACGGTATTCCATACCACCATGACTGGCTCATGAGTCTTAATGGATCAAGGTACCATGGTTAACAGGATTTTCACTAGTAAGTTCAATACCCTAGGTTCAAGCAGTTATGACCAATACAAGGTAAACATACAACGGTCAGTCGGGTTACTTGACGAGCTCGATTAGTACGACGCACCTCAAGCTGAACGACATGAAGTGCATAAAATACCTCGTGTGGCCTAACCACTGCCGTCAACCCAAAGCACGACTCGCGTTCATCGGCACGTCCTTCGTGGTGAATAGAAGCTAGCCACGAATTCCAATCTGTTACCGACTACCTGGACTAGGGTATAGCCCCAAGCACTTGTTAATATACATCAGTGATCATGTGAGAATGACAGTAATGAAACGCAATTACTCCAAGCATATTAACAACATGTTATAACATGCAACGTAGGCAAATCCACCAAACAGAAGCATTTCATATATATGAGGAAATCAATTCACATAGCAAACATGAAGGAAATCATATACATCATCATGTTTATTGAGAATTCAATCTCAAAACTAATCTACAACAACATTTGCTCAATACATACTAATAAAAACAATTATACAAACACTTAGTCTGCACACTTTTGTCTACATAGCGTATGTCGACCCAAAGTGTGCATTAGGGCGAATCTTTTCGCCAAACAGATCAAGCACTCATAACTAGTATATTAACACGATAAATTCACATGGTAATCATTCCAGAAAAATACAGACGTAAACAGTATTTTCTACAAATGCCTAAAATACCCTAAATCTCATATTCTCCGTACGCATACGAAATGAAAAACGGACAGCATGTTCTACATGTCAAATAGCGTTCTTGTTGATAATCTACTATTAAACGACATTGAAAGCTTTGAAAATAGTCAATCTAAGCATCTAGAATCCTCGCCTTTCGCCGTAGAAGCGTATCGATTCGAATAGAAAGTCTACGCTTCGTCAACGTCGATATGAAGACCTAATTCATAAGATTAATCAGTTACTTCGCTACTTGTATCTATGGAATCTCTAACATAGGTTAAGGCTAGGGTTTTCTTACCTAGAATGGCTTCAGAATCACCGGGAGAATGATTGGAATATGGTGATTAAACACGTGTAGAAGCTGGATCAAGTGGCAGGAAACTTTCCTCACAACTCTCTCACAATCTCTCTCTTTCTCTCTCTTCTCTTTCTAGGGTTTCTTACAAATTCGGATGGGAGAGATATGAGAGGTTTTAAGGCCGTTATATAGGCTAAAAACTCACCTATTTAAACTTAGAACAAACGTATACTTGGGTTATAACCAAATCGGGTCTTTTTCGGTCCAAAAGGACACTTCTGGAGGTCCCCTGACTGAATGCGGTCGGACTTAAGCTCATGGATGCCGGATGTTGATCACATTAAGTTTTCAGTTCGACCAGACTTTCAGATCGCACGTGGCGGACCAGTTTCAATTCAACGGTTACCGAACCTAAATCAGGACTACAAGTTTCATGACATGAAAGAGAAATTTTTTCCTGATCCGAGGGTAAATTTTGGCTGAATTCTGACGGTTAGAACGCTTAAAAATAACACCCAACGACACATGCCAGATTTGAATTATTTTTTCAAAATCTTTTTCCTTTCTCACTCCCTTCGCTCTGAACTTAGTAAAATGGTATCGGTACATCAGTTAGACTTAATTTTTGAAACGATTGTCAAGTCCAACTAAGTGGTCATAATGGTTTGAGATTACGGATATTGGACCTTCGACGCGCGGTCTAGATCCAATACAAAGTTACCAAATATGTTCCAGAACAACTGGGTTTAGAGTTCGATCCTAGATTTCAGTGTATTATAGCGTCATTGATTATACAAGTTTTAGGTCTTCCAGAACGTATTTAAAGCGATCAGGGACAATTTCACAGCTAATCTAACATAGCGCTAGTTAACTTATGCTTAATTTCTAAATGAATTAATCATACATGATTTCTGATCGAGGTGGTACTCGGATCTCTGTACGAATTTTTTCGAAACATTACACCAGTAGACATCACGACCGTTTATAAATAGTAAGTTTACTATTTATAGTAAGTCGTGAATTCTAGGAGTTTTAGTTGTAGTTTGATTCTAATTTCTTTCCCATTGCTTGGTATCCCTATTTAAAGGGTTGTGAACTCATTTTTTTTCTCATTCATCAATCAATTTTGAATTTATTAAAATTTATTTATATTTTCTTGCTTTCTTTCCTCGTGGATTTGAGAAGTCTCTTTGAGGAGTCCAGAGAAGCTTCGTGGATTCATAATAGTTATCCTCTTGAGGAAGACGGTGCTCGACCTCACGTCCTCCCCTACGTCATGAGTTATTCATCATTAGGGCCAACCTTTGATATGGACCATCCATCATGTGGGGCCACCTCATTATATATTGACCACCCATCATGTGGGGTCAGCTTCAATGTCCACTAATGTGGAGCCCACTTTTGATGTAGCCTAGTGGGTCATCCATCATTCCAGTCCGCTTTGGATGTAGGCTTCTTTTATCATTATGAGTCATCCTTTGATGTGGACCATCCATAGTGAGCACACATTAATATGAGGTCTTCCATCATGTGGGGCTCACCTTTTATGTGGACCGTCCACCATGTGAGCCCAGCCTTCAATGTGAATAGTCCACCCCATGAGGCCTCCCTTGATATAGACCGTGAGACAAGAGCTACTTGCACCGTGAGAGAGAAGTAGAATAGTCATGACTTTAAAAAGCTTTTTTTTAAAAAAAGGTAACGTATTTGGTGGTATCCAAACAAACCCTCGAAGACACTAGTTTGCTCAATTTGATATATTTCAATGATTCAAACCATTTATACTAAGAGGTTCATTTGGATGGACGGTTAAAGAAAAAATTAATTTTTATTTTATATTTATTTCAAACCTTTGATTATTTAACTATTTTCCTTATAACCTAACATGGGCAAGAGCCTCATCCTACTTAAGGTTAGAATGGAACTATGGATCATTTCACTTTTCCTTATTGGGCTGGCCTTCTAAGGTTAGAGTTTGGAGGTATAACCAAGGCTAAAGGAAATGGGCCAAACTACCCTAACCTTGGGTTTAGCCCGGGACAAAGGTGGACCGTTACTTCCCTTACTCACTGGGCTCAACATGGAAAGCATGGGAACCACAAAAGCTAGTAGATTTGTGACTGTGGGCCGACTGTAATGTATGCATTCTATATCCAAGCCATCCACCTATTTTACCAACTCATTTTAGGTCATTAGTCCAAAAATGAAGCAAATTCAAATCTCAGTTAAACCACACCACATGAAACCATAGTAATTAAAAACTTCCTAAGGCTCACCATGATGTTTATTCGCAACCTGTTGATAAGGTCACATAAACCTAAATGAAGCGAAAACACAAATATTAGCTTGATTCAAAACTTTGTCCCTCAAAAAGTTTTAATGGTGTGCATTTAATCACTATTGTTTTCCACAGTGTGGTCCACTTAAAATTTGAATTCGCTTTTTTAGGGCTTGTTGATACAAAAATTCGGTTCACCCTCGCCGAGCTCTGAACAGTCGTGCATTTGTAAGCCTGCATAGGAGAAGGATAAAGGAGACCCTGGCTAAAGCAGGGGACCCTCCAATGCCAAATTCAGGCTAAGAATCTGGGTCTAAGTAGTGTGGATAGGTTTCAGGTGAGAGATTTTGCATACTTGTCTATGCAGATGAGTCTCCTATTTATACCTTTTGGATAGAGTGACTGTGCCCGTCATTCTCGGCACGACTTATGCCATTTAGCAGGAACGACACATGCACGGAAGTTGACAGTTACCCAGAGATCATGCACCTGATATTGCACCATATGTGCGTTACTGGAGTTAAGCCTCGAGCATGATTGTGAGGCATATCTCCATCCGAGCCAACCTTATTATCCAAGTCTTTCCTATGACGGTTTAGTCGCACTGTTGATAAGAACCTATTCAGGGTCAGTGGATGAGGTGTGTAATGAATTCTTCTGGGTTCCAGGTGATGGGATTTTTCTCCTCAGATAAGAGGAGAGATGAAGCAACGGGTAAAAAATCAGAGTAATTCACCGCATTGCTCGACCGGTCGTAGAAGGTCTTCGACCGGTCATGAGAGGCGTTCGACTAGTCGTGGCACGACTCAAAGTCCAGCGAGTTGTTGTTAATTTTTTTCACGGTCTACGACCAGTCGTGGGTGAGCTACGACCAGTCATAGGTGGTCTACGACTAGTCGTAGGCGGCTAGGACCAGTCCTGAAATTTCTAAGACCAGTCCTAGGTTACGTAGTTTTTGTGCGAAATTGAGAATTTGAGTCCTTTCGCAACAGGGATGCGGAAAGGAGTTTCCTAAAACTATAAAAAGGGGTTCCTAGGGTTTTCTAGGGGATTATATTGTGTGAAGAAAAATACAAGAGGGTTTCCTAAAGGGCTTAAGGTGTGAGAAAGAAAGAAATAAGAGAGAAAGGAAGCTTGTGGAAGGGAATCGTCGTCTCAGCGCTTCTACATCCTCGTGATCAGTGAGATCCCTCTGTTTTCTTTTATTCTCTTATTGTTCATCCACTCCTACATGAGTGACGAAGGTTGTAACATTCTACTTCAAAGTGGATTGTTGATCTGGACGAGGTCCCGTGGTTTTTACCTCTTTGAGGGTTTTCCACGTAAAAATCTCTTGTATGGTGTGTGATTGTTGCTTTGATTTATTTCATTACATTATTATCCCATAATTCTGGTTTGTTCGGGCGGCTAGATCCTAAGGTTTTGTGCAAGGCCCCCAACAAAGTGGTATCAGAGCGCCAGGTTCATTGAACGGGTAGGATCGGTTTGGAATTATGGAAGGTGGCTCATCAAGGATGATCAGCCTCAATGGTTCCAACTGGACCATATGGAATGTTAAGATGGAGGACTTGCTTTATTGCAAGGATCTATATTCTTCAATTTTAGGCATATCAGCAAAATCTAAGGATATGTCTGATGATGATTGGAAGAAGTTAGACCGGAAGGCGGTGGGGTTTATTAGACAATAGTTGGATGATTCTGTATTCCACCATGTATGTACGAAAACCTCAGCCACTAGCCTATGACTGAAACTACAAGGGCTATACGAGAGGAAGACAGCCAGTAATAAGATTTTTCTGATAAGGCGACTTGTGAATCTCAAGTTCAAGGATGGTGGTTTTGTGGCAGAGCACATGAATGAGGTCAGCAATATAGTGAACCAACTCTCCTCTATGAAGATGGTCCTGGATGATGAATTGCAGGCTTTGTTATTGCTTAGTTCATTGCCTGACAGTTGAGAGACATTGGCGGTGTCTCTAAGTAACTCTGCGTCGGATAGAAAGGTATCCATGGAACAGGTTACCAGTTGTCTCTTCAATGAGGAGACAAGGAGCAAGTCTCAGGGGTCTACTCAGCAAGAGGCACTTGTGACACAAGAACGAGGGAGAGAAAAGAACAGGAAGGGCGTGAAGGCCTGAGATAAATCAAGAGGCAAGTCGAGTAACAGAAAAGAAGTTGAATGCTGGAATTGTGGCAAGAAGGGCCACTATAAGCATTAATGTCGTAAGTCTAAGAACGACAAGAAAGGAAAGGAGAAGGCAGATGAATCAGATTCCACTGCAGTCACTTCAGATGGCGACGTTGTTATTATTCTTTCCACAGATCATGATGCTTGTCTCACGACTACAGGTCAGGACACCGACTAGGTGATTGACTCAAGAGCTTCTTTTCACTCGACTCCACACAGGGACTTCTTCACAAGCTACAAGTCAAGTGACTATGGGACCTTGAAGATGGGAAATTCTGACGTATCGAAGATCGTGGGAGTTAGTGATATTTATGTGAAGACCGATGTGGGCTGCACGTTGGTTCTCAGGGATGTGAGGTATATCCCAGACCTTCGCCTCAACTTGATTTCGACAGGAAGGTTGGATGATGATGGCTATGAAAGCCGGTTTGCTAGTGGGCGCTGGAAGCTCATCAAGGGTTCATTAATCGTAGCTAGAGGAAAGAAGTGTTGCACCCTGTACAAGGCAAGTTTCAGTATATGCAAGGGTGGGTTGAACGTAGCGGAAGATTCAGCTATAGACATGTGGCACAGGCGTCTAGGCCATATGAGTGAAAAGGGGCTTCAACTACTAGTAAGGAAGCGGCTCCTTTCAGACGTGACAGGTATACCTCTCAAAACCTGTCTTGATTATTTATCAGGGAAACAACATAGAGTTTCATTTGTTAAATCTGCTTCTCATGTTAATAAAGTGCATGCATTAGATTTGATTTATTCTGATGTGTGTGGTCTTATGAGGACAAAAACCTTGGGTGGAGCATTGTATTTTGTTACTTTTGTAGATGATGTATCTAGGAGGGTTTGGGCTTATGCTTTGAAATCCAAGGATGAAGTCTTTGGTGTGTTTAAGTTGTTTCATGCTATGGTTGAGAGAGAGATAGGAAGATCATTGAAGTACATCCGCACTGATAATGGTGGTGAATACATCGGTGACTTTCATGAGTACTGCAAGTCCCTAGGTATACAGCATGAACAAACGGTTCCCAAGACCCCCCAGCATAATGGTGTAGCTGAGCGAATGAATCGCACCATTGTTAAGAGAATCAGATGTATGTTATCCCATGCGAAATTACCCAAGACGTTCTGGGGAGAAGCAATGCACACAACGGTGTATCTAATAAACAGGTCTCCATCAGCCCTATTGAATGGAGAAGTATCCGAGAAGGTGTAGACTGAACAGGATCCATCGTACAGTCATCCCAGAGTGTTTAGATGCAGGGCATCCGTTCACGTACCAAAGGACGAGATGTCCAAGCTCAATATGAAGATCAAGAAGTGTGTGTTCTTAGGGTACGGTGATGAAAAATTCAGTTATAGATTATGGGATCCAACTGAGAGGAAGCTCGTTAAGAGCAAAGATGTAGTTTTCTTTGAAGATCAGTGTATAGAAGACATTGGTAAGCTAGAGAAGAACCAGCCTAGTTCAGGTGAGCTAGAGGACATGGATCCAATTACTCCTCCTGTGGTGCTTGATGACGGGGGAGTACAGCAAGATGCAAAGAACAAGGGAGTTCCTTCAAAAGATGGACCAGGGGAGCAGCCCCCACTTGATCCACCTATTGAGGCACAGGTGAGGAGGTCATCTAAGGATAGGCAGCCGTCCAAGAGGTACTCGCCGCATGAGTACATTATGTTAACTAATGGGGGAGAGCCAGAAGATTATTCTAATGCCCTAGCCGATAAGCATAAGGGGGAGTGGTTGAAAGCTATGCAAGAGGAGATGGAATCCTTACATAAGAACCACACCTATGACATGGTAAAACTGCCTAAGGGAAAGAAAGCTTTGAGCAACAAGTGGGTGTTCAGAAAGAAGGTTGAGCAGAAAAATTCACAGACGAGGTTCAAGGCCAGACTTATGGTAAAAGGATTCGGTCAGAGAAAAGGTGTTGACTTCGAGGAGATATTCTCACCAGTGGTGAAGATGACATCCATATGGGTGTTACTTGGGTTGGCGGCTAGCATGGATTTGGAGATAGAGCAGTTGGACGTTAAAACTGCCTTCCTCCATGGTGACCTGGAAGAAGAAATATACATGCACCAACCAGAGGGGTTCGAAGTCAAGGGTAAGGAGCATATGGTGTGTAGGCTGAGGAAGAGCTTGTATGGGCTGAAACAAGCTCCACGGTAATGGTACAAGAAGTTCGATTCGTTCATGTTATAGCATGGGTATGATAGAACGGAGTCGGACCACTGTGTATTTACGCGCAAGTTTTCAGATGGTGATTTCATAATTCTGCTCTTATATGTTGATGACATGCTCATCATGGAAAAAGACGTCAAGAAGATCGACAGGCTGAAACAGGAGTTGGGTAAGTCGTTTGCGATGAAAGACTTGGGCCCGGCTAAACAAATCCTAGGAATGGAGATAATCCGTGACAAAAGCAGCAGGAAGCTTTGGCTGTCACAAGAGCGGTAAATTGAGAAAGTCCTAAAGCGGTTCAATATGAATGCACCGAAGCCGGTCAGTACTCCATTGGATGGTCACTTCAGATTGAGTGACAGGCAGTGTCCCAAGATGAAGGCAGAGGTGAAAGAGATATAGAAGATACCCTATGCGTCAGCTGTAGGAAGCATGATATATACTATGGTGTGTACACGCCCAGACATAGTATATGCGGTTGGTGTTGTCAGTCGGTATCTTGCCAATCCTGGCAAAGAGCATTGGGAAGCCGTGAAATAGATACTACGGTATTTAAAAGGTTCATCCAGGTTAAGCCTATGCTATGGTGACGAAAAACCTGTGTTAAAGGGCTACACAGATGCAAGTATGGCAGGTGACATAGACTCCAGGAAGTCTACATCAGGATTCATGTTCACATTTGCAGGGGGAGCGGTTTCTTGGCAGAGCAAGCTACAGAAGGTCGTAGCATTATCAACTACAGAGGCCGAGTACATTGCAGTCACTGAGGCATGTAAAGAGATGCTTTGGATGAAGAGGTTCCTACAGGAACTTAGCCTGAATCAGGAGAAGCACGTGGTCTATTATGATAGTCAAAGTGCTATACACTTGAGCAAGAAACTAAGTCAGCACTCCAAGTTGAAGCACATAGAGGTTCGGTATCACTGGATAAGGGATACTTTGGAACAGAAGGTGTTACAGCTTGAGAAGGTCCACACGGACGATAATGGGTCAAATATGATAATCAAGGCCTTCCTCAAGGGTAAGTTTGAGGTTTGTAGAAACCTGACTGGTTTAAAGAAGGTGAATTCCTCCTGAGTCGGAAAGGGAGAGATTTGATGGGATTTTCCTCCTCAGATCAAAGGAGAGATGGAGCAAAGGGTAAAAAATGAGTAATTCACGGCGTTGCTCGATCGGTCGTAAGAGGTCTTCGACCGGTCATGGGAGGTGCTTGACCAGTCGTAGGTTCGATCCCTGGCACGACTAAAAGTCCAGCGAGTTGTTGTTTATTTTCTCCGCGGTCTACGACCAGTCGTAGGCGGCTACGACCAGTCCTGAAATTTTTAAGACCAGTCCTAGGTTACGCAATTTTTACGTGAAATTGTGGATTTGAATCCTTTCACAACAGGAATGCGGAAAGGAATTTCTTAAAACTATAAAAAGGGGTTCCTAGGAATTTCTAGGGGATTATGTTAGAAAAATACAAGAGGGTTTCCTAAAGAGCTTAGGGTGTAAGAAAGAAAGAAATAAGAGAGAGAAAAAGCTTGTGGAAGGAAGCTGTCATCTCAGTGCTTCTACGTCCTCGTGATCGGTGAGATCCCTCTGTTTTCTTTTATTCTCTTATTGTTCATCCACTCTTGCGTGAGTGACAAAGGTTGTAACGTTTTACTTCATAGTGAATTGTTGGTCTGGACGAGGTCCCGTGGTTTTTACCTCTTTGAGGGTTTTTCACGTAAAAATCTCTTATGTCGTGTGTGATTGTTGTTTTGATTTATTTCATTGCATTATTATCCCATAATTCTGGTTTTTTCGGGCGGCTAGATCCTAAGGTTTTGTGCAAGGCCCCCAACACCAGGCTAATGTGAAAGCTCTACAAAAGAACAATAGAGTAGTATGACTCATTTCAGATCATGGGTCAACATATCTTTCTTGGCCATCCCTTTTTCACGATAAGGTCGCTCGACTGGCCGAGCCGTGCTTACCTAACTCCAAGTGGAATCGGCTTAAATTATCTCGTAACAGACGGCAATTTTTGGTTCTCTTTCCCACAGAAGGCGCTAAAATGTTGATGCAAAAATTTGGTTCACCCTCACGGAGCTTCGAGCAGTTGCGCCGAGCCCTGTAAGCCTGCACAAGAGAAGGACAAAGGAGACCCTGGTTAGAGCAAGAGACCCTTCGATGCCAAAGTCAGGATAGGAATCTGGGTCTAAGTAGTGTGGGTAGGTTTCAAATGATAGATTTTGCATACCTATCTATGCAGATGAGTCCCTTATTTATATCTTTTGGATAGAGTGACCGTGCCTATCACTCTTGGCATAACTTATGCCATTTAGCGGGAATGACGCATGTGCGGAAGTTGGCATTTACCCTTGGATCATACGCCGGATATTGCTCCATATGTGCATTACTGGAGTTAAGCCTCAAGCATATTGTAAGGCATATCTCCGTCTGAGCCGAGCATATTATCGGAGTCCTTCCTGTGACGGTTTAGCCGCGCTGTTGATGAGCACCTATTCGAGGTCAGCAGACAACGTGTGTAATGACTTTTTCTGGGTTCTAGGCTGACGTGAAGACTCTACAAAAGAACTTGGACAGAGTAGTATGACTCGTTTTAGATCACGGGTCGGCATATCTTGCTCGACCATCCCTTTTTCATGATGTGGTCACTCAATTGGCTGAGCTGTGCTTACCTTACTTCAATTGGAATCAGCCCAGATTATCCATAACAGGGCTCATGCTATAAAATGAGCTGACAAAATAGACTAATAGAATAAATATAAAACACATACATCATAGTCAGCATCACAGTTATGGATTACCCACCTATGTGGTTCTTTCCATTGAACCGAATTCATATATTTGCATGATATGTCATGTGCCCATTGCCTGCTATTTTGGTACTTACGTTTCACGCGCATCCACCTCATAACCATATGTGGACAAAATTGGACCTTGTATTACCCAAAATCCAAAATGATGTGAACGCACCTAACTTCCTAAGACCCTAAAAGCAAAAAAGATAGGTGGTCTGCAGGAGCATCGCTCCTCCGTCCTTACTCCATTCTTGGTTCCATGTTCCACAATCCCAACCATTCATTCCATACATGATACTACCGATAACCCATCATTCAAAAAAAAAAAAAAATCATACAGGCGCATGATCAGGTGGACCCCACCATGCCCTACCAAACAACGGTTAAAACTAGAAATGAAAAAAAAAAAAAAATTATCAGCAAAATGGGCCATCCAAGGAAGATCTCATCCGATATTTATTTATTTATTTATTTATTTATTTAATATGGTGATGCGGACTACCAAAATCCATACGCATCATCCAGTTTCCTACCTAATTTAGAAATTTTTGGATACCCCTGGTGGGCCCACCTCATCAATGCTCCAATTTAATTTCTGTCCATTCAACAAGGACCCAAGGAAACTAAATACAAGACACCATCTTCTTCTCTTCAAGCTACAAAAATCCTCCAAGGCCTATGTATTATCATTTTTCAGACTTCTACAGTCAATTCTTTCCTACATCAAAAATGGCAAAGGGAAGCATAGATCAACATGCACTTGTTAAAGCCGCTGCCTGGGCCTGGTACCAGCACGGGTCCGGGTGCGACGGCAGACCGGTTAGCGAATTCAACCTCTCAAGGACGGACCGAAGCCCCAAACCGTCTCGTTACAAGCTCGAAGCGATGCGGGTCGCGGCCGACCGTCTGGAAGACTCATCTTCGGAGTCGTCAAGCGAATCTGAACCGTTCAGTCCGGTTAGTCTAAGCCCGAGCCACACCAACATGTCGCTGCTCGACTCTTACGAGATTGAGAGTATCTCAAGGCAATTGGACCGGATACTGGAGTCCTCCAGCGCGTGCTATCGCAGGGCTTACATTGTCGTCAACGGTCAAGATCGACCGAGAGGTAGGACATCGTCGGGGAGGGGCATGATGGGTGGGAAGGTGGGTGGATTTTGGTTCAAGCATGCTATAGGGATATGTAGTTCAACGGGAAGTGTGGTGGAAGCTAGAGTATTGGAACGGAGGCCGAGTAGGAAGAGTGGCTCGACCGTGAGGCTCACCCATTGCCACCCATAGGCTTATGTTTCACAGTAAAAACAGGCGTGTATGGTTTGGTTGTGGATTTTTGGTGCTTGTATTTGGTTTGATTAAGGTAAATATATGTATAAATAAGGTTTTAAATTCGTGTATCGGATATCTTAGCATTAGCCACACTCAGGGCCTATATCAACGGCCCAGATGGCTTCTGAACCGATCTGATCGGCCGATACAGCGATATCATTCATGGGTACGTGTTAGACAATAAACTTATCTTTCCTGCCAACGTATCCAATATATAAAATATCTGATCCATGTAAAAGGTGGGTCATATCTTGATGATCATATTTAATAAAAATCAATCCAATCGACTGATTGGGTGGACCACACCAGAGTCACACCAGTCTGTCCAATTTTATTTTATTTTTTAACTTCGTGTCCTATTCCATGAGCGGATCGGCCTGATTTCTATGTGAAATCATCATCATGGTCTGACCCACACTTTGCATGGATTGGATATTCTACCTACATGACAGGTTGGGAGGAAAGAAATGACAGTTTTAATGCAATTTGTATAGAGAAATGATCACCTGCAGCAGGTGTACGTGCCATTTCTTTCCCAACAACATATCATGTGTGTAGAATATTCGATCCATGAAAAGGGTGGGCCACACCATCAAGATGATCAAGCGGTACACAGGCGATATTATGACTCAATGTACAGGTATGACCATGCCATGTATGATTGGTACGGTGTGGCCTACTTTTTTAACGGATCAGAAAACGTACACACGTGACACGTTGGCGAGAAAGAAATGTCTTGTACGTGAAAGGTCACATGTACCCACTGCATGCGATCATTTCTCATTTCCACATGTTTTGTATTAATCATTCAAGCGTGAACGTACAAAATGTGACAATCTATATGTCTACCAAAAAATAAAAATAAAATTTTTGTATTCCCATGATTTATGATTTTACGCAATTATGGAAAGCAAATCTAGCCATAAAAAAAATATCAAGTGGTTTGATTAATAAATAAAAAATAAAAAATAGGTGGTTTGATTAATTACATGCCAATTTGATGCATGTATGAGATATCTTGGCCGTTCAACTGGTTTTTCCTACAATGCCTTGTTTCCAAATCAGTAATCTGCTCCCATCAGATGGGCACGGCAAGTATGGAAAAGAAATGGACCGTTAGAAAAATCTGCAACGGTTAATATTCAATATCACATGTGGTCCACCTAATGGCCGGGCTTTTAATTTTTCTTATAGGAGAAGTTCTTAACCACCCCAGTTGCTAAATGGTTGGGATCATGTTCGCAGCAAATCAGCCAATTACTCTCTAGACAAAATTTCTAGCATTCTCTCATGCAGTAAATTAATCGCCACTCAAGAGGGCCAGATCATTGGATCCATGTAATTTTTGGTACATGGCGTGCCAATGGTGATATTCAACTAGAAGACGGTTCAGATAAAAAATTGAGATACTGCAGACAACCTTTCTTTTGAAAAGATGTCATGAAATTTAAGATATTTAATTCGTTTGAAATGAAATCCATCAATTTTTTGGCCCATTCGGCCGAAAGTCGAGAATCCACCCAATGGGCCAGGATCATTTGACTATGCAGTTTTCGGCCGAAAGTCGAGAATCCACCCAATGGGCCAGGATCATTTGACTATGCAGTTTTGGGTGGCCTGACAATAGTGATATGAAACTAAAGGACGGTTCAGATTAAAAGATGGGAGTGTCATTTAAAAGGTTGAGAACATTGCTATTGTACCATGAAGGTGCGGACAACCTTTCTTTAAGGAAAAAAAATGGTCCGAAAATCCATCAATTTTGTTTTATTTACTGATTATTATAATAATTATTATTATTATTATTATTTTGGCCATCCGGTGAAATAGCTAGATTGACATGCAACGTTTGGAAAAGTGGATCGGATGGTATGTGGGTCCCACTATAATGTATGTGTTATATCAATACCATTCATCCCCATTTTGCAACATCATTTTCTAATACGTGCCTTAAAAAAGATAATTCCAAAGCTCAAGTGAGGATCACACTAAAGAAAGCAGAGGGGATTGAATGTTTACCGTAGAGGTTTTAGATCAAGCTGATATTTGTATTTTTCTCATGGAGGTCCACATGACTTATGAACGGTCTGATGACAAATAAATATTATGATAGGCGCTGAAAAGGTTTCAATGGTAAACATCATTTTCTCCGCTACTTTCTATGGTATGGCCCACTTGAGCTTTAAATCCATCTCATTTTTTAACCATGTCATAAAAAATGAATGTACAATGTGAATATAACACATACATAATGGTGGGACCTATAGACCCTGGTGTCACTGACACACCCACGCAATGGGCTACCAACGTTTGGCTACCAACTAGTTAACTCTTTTGCAAATGTGACTTGTTGGAGGAGGCATGCATGCCTCCGATGTCAACTCTGGTATGATTAATTTGGAAACCTCATCAATTATTTATAGTGATTGGGGCATGCAATTTGAAAAAATAATGTTGTCTGACTTTTAAAAGTCTTCAATACATGAGGTTGCTCGGCCGGTCGAGAGGCTAACTCGACTGGTCGAGGGTCCACTCAACCAGTCAAGCACCACTCGACTTGAAGTCTAGTGTGCTACTTATTTGAGTGTCCGGAGCACTCGACCAGTCATAGGGATGGCTCGACCGATCAAGGGAGTTCCTCGACCAGTCGAAGTTATGCAGATTCGAGTCTGGATCTTATGCGGACTGCGGAAATATGAGGCGGTTTCGCAATGGTACGAAAGGAAAGTTTCTTAAACTATAAATATGGGTCCATAGGGCTATTCTAATGTATTCTACGGCTTCCTAAGGCCTTATTTGGGCAACCGGCTTTGGGTATAATAAGAGGTATGAAATTACCATGTCAGGTGCCTTTATTGTTGTTAGTGTATAGTCGGCTGCTTTGGGTGTAGACGCCAATCCCATCCCAAGCAACCTGACCGTTTGGGTGTTGTGGTATTACATCCATCCCACCAACAGCAAGCGTTTGGGTAACTAAGGAATTGTTTCCACAAACCCATAGTACAACTATTATGATGTTTGGGTGTGGAAACGGATTGGCTACTCCCCCTGACACATGCCACTAGCTGGTGCTCGGTCCTCTTTGGGCTCCACCATATATGTGTGTCATTTTTTGGTTGGTGTACTGGCCCCACCACGTCTCTTTTTTATTAATTACGACCTACCAGTTATAAAACCAGTGTTGCATTTGGTATTCCTTATGTTGCGTTATTGAAATGAGATGTTTATGGTGATACAGATTGTGAAATAGACGTTTTCTATGTAGCATGGATAATGACTAAAATGTAGGCAATTGATTGAGTGTTTAAGATAATCCAATCGGTGGAGCTTCAGGCCATACATCACCAATGTCAACACAAGAAAAACCTATTTTTCATACCCATCTTCCTCTGAAATTAACAACTAATATGAGGACTTTACTTGCTGCCATATTACTACATCAGTGGAAGTAGATTTGTTATTGCATTCAGAGCTATCAGTAAGATAGCATTTGGAAGATAAAGATCGTCTAATGACCTGTATGTTACGGACATGCGTAAACATGATAGTATGCAGACAAATCTCCGGATTCAGTAGAATGATATATTCACGGAGAGGCGCTTTCAACATTCGACATTCTTCCACAACGTCCCTTGTGATCAATGGACCAAGCTCCATCTGATCCTAGGAAAACATGTTAAGACCAACATGCAAGTTCTAGCAATACTGTCCGTAGCTTCTTCTCCTTGGGAGCCCCCCATTTTATCCTTCCGCAGGCGTTGCAAATGAATGAAAAGAAGGAAATATGACACCTGAAGATCATAAAAAACAAAGTCTAGATTAGCAAACATTTTTCAACTATACGAGTGTATATATTCAGATGTAACCCAAATCACAATCTGAGCAGATCTGGGATATGTTCATTCCACTTGCATGGTCATTTGGGGTTGCAGAAAATTGCACCTGCTTAATCTGGAATATAGTTTTTCTACCTTTACTATCCCGAATTATTGTCAAGATACATAAATTCACTATTAAATTCACCTGTTTCAAAGGGCATTACTACTCACTGTTAAATTCACCTCTATCAAAATTGATTTGGTCGTTACCCTCTATGCAAACAACTATCACCTACACAAATCCACACTTTACTTATGAAATTATATAGTAATCCAATTCGGGTTTCAAGTAGTCATACCTAGCCCTTGGGAAACTGTGTTCGAAAGGTTGGTCTTCATTTGCCCCAAAACTTTATACTAATGGAGATTAGCAAAGATGCAGATAAAAGAATGAATGAATGCATGCAATTCTATCACAATTTACATTCAAATCTACATATAATGAGATTTATAGTTAAGATGCAGTTATACATGCCATTAAAAAAGTCTACGAGGATAAAATATCTTATGTGTACCAATATTTGAACAACAAGTGGTGTAACACTTACTGAAACTACAACTTAATTATTATATATAAGATGAAGAATAGAACCAAGATGGCAACTACTACTGTTGCTACCACTTCCCCGACTTTCAGGGTGGCATCATCTGTTTGTGTACTCTTGCAGACCATGGATCTCGGAAGATGTCGAATAGAATTCTGAGCATCTGTAGGTGAATCTACCTCACCACATCGCCTGTTAATTAATCCACTACTTGAGTTTGCATAGTTTGCATTCCACCATGCAGTCGCATCTTTAAATATTTTGAATGATCGATGTCTAGCACCGCTGTACCCCTCCACATGCAGTCGTGCCTCATCCTAGGACATATATATCCCCGATTGTCATCCATTGATTATGACATAATATTTATTGTTACCCATCTGCATTCACATAAACATGACCAGTATACAAGAAATTGCATGTTATAAATTTCATAGAATGAAAGCATGTAAATACGATAGATTGATAAAATGGCATTTTAGCAACATCAAAAAAAGGTAAACGCAGGTCTGTTGGTATAGTGTGTAAGTATCCAACGAACATTTAAAACGAAAAAAAAACAAAACAAAACCCTATATCAGAATCTACATGTATATAAAATTAAAGGAGCAATGCATCCAGTCTTTCAATAATAGAAACTGAATATGAACACCGATCCTAAGAGCTGGGCATACCCCTCCAAAATTACCTAACCACCCAAGCCTTCCAATCACAATGTTTATGGATTACCAACAGAAACTGCATCTTTCTTGTAAATGTTCATTTTTTATTACTGAACGTGCAAGTTCTCAAAATATTTGGTTGGGAAACTGGGGTTGGCTCTTCTTGAGGTCGGGTGGGGCTCATGTTGACCCTCAATCCAACTCAACAACTTGAGTCCCACCGGCCTAAGTTGCACTTTCAGCATCACTTGTAAAGAGAGATGCATCCTTTATAAGCATAAGTGGATGCCCAAGAATACAGAAGAAGCCTACGTAAGCTGTAGAACAATAGCCATGAAACACACTAGAGAGAGTAGTTTTGATAGTTTATGAAGGAAAATATATTTTATAGGAATAACATATAGCAAATACAGTAGCTCATCTAAAGGAAGAAGATGCTACCTATAAACTAGTATGCAAATAAGCCAAACACCATGTTGGAAAGACCTGGATTTTTATTGAACATTCTAGTTCTCAGATTTGGTCTGAATTTGAAACTGATTCTCATATTTGAACGCAGAGTGAAGCTGTTAAAAGAATCCAGATGAAACTGCATCTTAAATACCCTGTTCTAGGAATCTATTTCTGAAACAACATCTGAAACTTAAACACCTCAACTTTAGAACATGAAAGTTCTTATGGATTTTACATCATATTATTATCTTACATAAGGAAATCTGAAGGTTACCTCATCATATTCAGTTGAATATGAAGCTATAGTTGTAATACCAACCATTTTATAAGACACATCAAGAAACAGATCAACAGGGTTTGAACAATATCAAACAATGACATACATTCAACTACGAAAGATGGTTGCATGGCAGTAAAGTAAGATCACACCACGGTGTCGAGGTCCCTACTCAAATATCTCTACCATGAAAACCACAAAGACAGATTGGTGTCTGTCATTACAACAACTCACAATCTGAGAGGGCCATATAGAAGATTATAATCATGGAATCCTGATCACCTACAATATGTGGGTATTTGGGCATGAAGAGGAAGTACCAAATCTATGGCACCCAACCGTGAGACAATGATCTCAGAGGGCCTGTTTTGACAGTGAAAATAGGGGTAGATGAACGACCATAGAACTTTCCATCTACCCCTCTTAGAATACAAAAAACAGACAGATTTTCTTCAATAAGAAACCCTAATCATGTATATGATGGTATTTGAATCTCGGTAGTGAGGAAGAAGACCTACCTTAGCGCCAAAAATCCGACGACTCACGATTGCAACATCCCTTCACCCAATCAACTCTGCATCCAACAACCGTCCCTAAATAACACCCGATTTCGCGCTAAAAATATCGATCCCGGCCATCTCTCCCACCATCGCGAGGGATTGATAAATCCCATCCCTAGTTCGTACGAGAGCAGAGGGATGGGCTCGATGTGGTATTTGAGAGAGGGCGACGATTCCCAGGAGGGATTTCGCAATCCCTCCGCATCTCCTTCGAATCCATCAAAGGATGAAAATCCACCTGTATACATCGCCGCCCTGAGAGGATAGGTGGGATTGTATAATCCTATCCCTCCTAATCCCTTGTATATCACCCTAATTCACGCGCCCAAACAGGGCCTAAAGGTATTCTAAAGGGTTCTAGGGTTATCAAAGGGTGTAGCAAGGGTGAGATTCGAGGTTGTTCGAATCGGGTACAAAACCCCAACAAGTGGTATTAGAGCAATCGTTGGGGCACATATCTGAATCTGTAGGATTAGTAATAATGGGAAGCACCGGGTATAAGATTGAGAAGTACTCAGGAAAAAATAATTTTGAGTTATGGAAGATCAAGATGATGAGTTCCTTAATCAAGAAAGGCGAAGATGGTGCTCTTAAGGAGCGAAAGTCTACTATGACTGATGATTATTGAAATACTTTTGATAAGAAGGCTTTATCATTAATCTGTTTATGTCTCATGGATGAAGTTTTCTACAACGTCATGAGAGAGAAAACTACGACTAAGTTATGGGTGAAAATAGAGGATGTATATGCGGAAAAATCCTTAGAAAATCGCCTACACTTAAAGCGGTAGTAGTATAACTTTAAGATGACATAGGGTGAAGATCTGGAGTCTCACATCAACAACTTTAATAAATTAGTTTACAAATTTCTGGATATGGAGGAAGTGATGAAAGATGAAGAACAAGCATATATGTTACTGAATTCTCTTCCAGTGTCGTATGAGTCATTCAAGGACACTATATACAACACGAATAAATCTCTGAGTGTCGACACCATTATCTCAGCCCTTTAAGAGAAGGCTATGAGAAAGCTAAATGGCGACATGGGGACATTTTCTGATGCACTATTTATAGGAGGTAGGAATTCTGAACAAGATACGGGTTCGTCAGGTTCTAGATCCAAATCCAAGGACAAGGTGTCACGCCCCAAACCAGAAAATCGGATTCACGGGAATCCCGATCGCCGAACCCGGTGCTGACAGCCTCCGTAGTACCCCATTCTCGGCCTCTAGAGTACATACGCCAGGTTCTGATCCTAGGATCCTACAAGGAAGATTTTTCAACATATATTTGTCTCATAAAAAGCATAACGATAAGTTTATCCAAATCGTAAAGGCAACATCATCATCACATATTCGCTAATATAATCATTTGAATACAATGCTGGAAGGAAAATACATATATCGAAATTAAAGCTCCATAAAATAGTTGCACGCTCCAAGCTCAACGCTGCTGCAACCTAACGTCACCTGCACAACTCTATCGTGCATAAGCTTATAGAAAGCTTAGATGGTGGTGCAAGTGTGTGCGCAAGACAAGTGCCAAGTATATAATATCAGAGAAATGAGAAAATATGCAGTAAGTCCATGAATATAACCAACCGTACCAAGGTTATGTGATGCAAGGCATAAATGCTATCAACCATACCAAGGTCATGCGGTGCGAGGCTTATGTAGCCAAATATCATATGCAATATGTAAAATAAGCATGTCAGTACTCATCAAGTACAAATATCAATACAATTCCTCTCTAAATAAGACCAGGGTCTAATACACCTCACACTGACTGCCTCCTCCCTAGCTGTACAGTCAAGCAAGTGGAAGAGACTACACTATCCGCCTGACCAGTAGTCTGCCAATACCTACTTGGCTCATCGATAGCGGACTCATTTGTGAGCTGGTCAAACTTAGCCTAGCTTATAGCCCTCTCACTTGGGTGGATAAGGCCACACCCCCTTCCAACTGACCACGATACAGTGGGAGATAGGGCCTACTAGTATTTGGCACTTGGGTGCTCGTGTATCCACTCGATCTAGACATTAGAGCATCTCCCTGTACCAAAAAGGTTTTGAGATTTTCATCCAAGGACATCCTAAGTTCCTACAATGTTAGACCCAATATTTTTAGTATCTGATACGACCATCCACAATGTGCCTGTGGAGGCCACGGCCCTAATATCTCTAGGGCGTGCAATGATCAAGCCACACATATGCGGGATGCATGAGTCACATCGTCAAATCATGCAGCAATCCTACGCACACCACGCGCTCATGTGGGGGCACTCCGTCTCATAAGAAATCCGGTAAATGTCTCAGCCCAATGGCTTATGCTATGATCAAACATTCCTCATATCAAGCATACATATGATGCGTATGGGCATGAATCATGGGGCTATGCTAAGCATGTTATAAAGTGATGAATTATTAACAAGTATGGGCCTATCGATAGGCCCTAAGGAGAGTTACAATGCAGATATTTAACCAACATTGTACTTACAATGTGAACGTTAAACCAACAATGTTCCCTAGACACGGCCTGCTATAAATATCATTACATAAACCATGAGAAATCACGCATTGCAATGGACCCTAAGGACATCCCATTGGGCCACGACCCATGGGCAGATACATTAAATGGGCCACATCATATGGACCTTATATAAATCAAGTAGGCTACATCAATGGGCCTTATATAAATCAAGTGGGCCACATCAATGGGCCTTGTGTACATTGCAATGGGCCATAACCCCTGGGCCTTGAAATACATCACAATGGGCCTCTTAATATGGGCCTTACATTCACATCGAGGTGGGCCTCAACGATGGGCCACAAATGCACCATGATGGGCCTAGTCACCTGGTGTAACGTCTCGAAAAAATCTGTACAGAGATCCAAGTACCACCTCGATCAAAAATCACTTAGGATTAATTCCTTTAGAAATTAAGCATAAGTTAACTAGCGCTATGTTAGATTAGCTGTGAAATTATCCCTGATCGATTTAAATATGTTCTACAAGATTCAAAACTTGTAAAAGCAATGACGCTATAATACCCTGAAACCTAGGATCAAACTCTAAACCCGTTTGTTCTCAGGAAACCTATGAAACTTCGTATTGGATTTAGACCGCGCGTCGGAAGTCCGATATCCACAATCTTAGACCATCATGACCGCTTGGTTGGACTTGACAATCGTTTCAAAAATCAAGCCCAACTGATGTACCAACACCATTTTACTGAGTTCGAAGTGAAGAGAGTGAGAAAAGGGAAAAGATTTAAAAAAATAATTCAAATCTGGCACATGTCGTTGTGTGTTATTTTTAAACATTCTGACCGTCAGAATTTAGCCAAATTTTACCCTCGGATCAGGAAAAATTTCTCTTTCATGTCATGAAATTTGTAGACCTGATTTAGGTCCGGTAACCATTGAATTGAAACCGGTCCGCCACGTGGGATCTGGAAGTCCGATCGAACTGAAAACTGAATGTGGTTAGCATCCGACATCCATGAGCTTAAGTCCGACCGCATTCGGTCAAGGGACCTCCAGAAGTGTCCTTTTGGACCGAAAAAGATCCGATTTGGTCATAACCCAAGTATACCTTGGTTTGAAGTCTAAATAGGTAAGTTTTTAGCCTATATAAGGGCCTTAAACCCTCTCATATCTCTCACCTACGAATTCGTAAGAAATCCTAGAAAGAGAAGAGAGAGAAAGAGAGAGATTGTGAGAGAGTTGTGAGAGAGACTTCCTGCCATTCGATCCTTCTACCACACATGCTTAGCCATCGCAGTCAAATCACTTTTCTGGTGATTCTGGCTTCATTCTAGGTAAGGAAACCCTAAATTTAACCTGTTTTGGCAATCCTATCGATGCAATGAGCGAAGTAGCTGACCTACCTTGTGTATTAGGTTGTCATATCGACGTAGACAAAGCATAGACTTTCTATTCGAATCGATACGCTTCTACGGCATAAGTGGAGGATTTTAGATGCTTAGATTGACTGTTTTCAAAGCTTTCAATGTCGTTTAATAGTAGATTATCGACAAGAACGTTGTTTGACATGTAGAACATGCTATCTGTTTTCCATTTCGACTGCGTACGGAGAATATGAGATTTAGGATATTTTAGGTATTTGTAGGAAATACTGTATACGTCCGTATTTTTTCGATATGATTAACATGAGTATTTTTCGTATTATTATACTTGTTATGCGTGCATGATCTGTTTGGCGAAGAGATTCGCCCTAATGCACACTTTGGGTCGACATACGCTATGTAGACAAAGGTGTGCAGACTAAGTGTTTGTATAAATGTTTGTATTAGTATGTATTGAGTAAATGTTATTGTAGATTAGTTTGAGGTTGGATTCTCAACTAATATGATGATTTATATGATTTCCTCCATGTGTGTTATATGAAATTGATTTCCTTATGTATATGGAATATATGTGTTTGGTTGATTTGCTTACGTTGTATGTTATAACAGGTTGTTAACATGCCTTGATTGTTGTATTTCATTTATGTTACTCACATATGATCACTGATGTAGATTACAAGTGCTTGGGGCCACATTCTAGTCCAGGAAGTCGGTAACAGATTTGAATTCGTGGTCGGTTTTTATTCGCCATGAAGGACGTGTCGGTGAACGCGAGTCGTGCTTTGGGTTGACGGCAGTGGTTAGGCCACACGAGGTATTTTATGCACTTTATGTCGTTCAGCTTGAGGTGCACTCGTACTAATCGAGCTCGTCAAATAACCCGACTGACCATTGTATGTTCACCTTGTATTGGTCATAACTGCTTGAACCTAGGGTACTGAACTTACCAGAGATAACCCTGATAACCATGGTACCTTGATCCATAAAGACTCATGAGCCGGGCATGGTGGTATGGGACACCGTGGTCGAGCTGTCGGCCTACGCTGAGGCCACAAACCTCCCCGTAGTGACCAGTGAGCACCTCAGACTCGTGAGCCGATTGTGGTGGTATGGGACACTACATTCGAGCTGTCGGCCTACACCGATTGGTGACGAGCCCTTTGTAGTGACCGCGAGCGTATTCTATGTCTACGTGAGGCGACGACCCTTCCGTAGCAATAAGAGTACAACTAGGCCTGTATTAATAAGGTGATGGGGGAGCGGTGCAACGAGTGCAAGCAACAGCCCTGACAGCCCTTGCAGCAACCTAGAAATATACCATCGTATGAGATTACTAGGAGTGACGACCCTAGACAGGATCTGTGTTGGGATTGATATAAGCAAAGTACCTTAGTTTCTCAATCCTGCTGTATGAAAAGGACTAATAACAACTCGGTAATCATATTCATATCGCACTGCATGTGCCTAGAAGATGTGGAGCACTGAGGGAAGAAAGCATGTCGCGGACGTAAATGGTGTCGCATGAGGGAGTATGTCGGTGAGGGCATCCATCATGTCATTTCATTCTTGCATTAACAACAGTATCTAGGAATGTCTGATTATTTACATTACTATTATCGCGTGATTGATTTTATAACATGTTAATCTTTGCTCTATGATTCCACTGAGTTGATCACTCACTCCCACGTTACAGGACGGTGTTTGCAACACACACCAGACACTGTCTTAAATACAGGTTGCGAGGCGATTCAGGATGTGGAGCCAGACTACGACGAGGACCAGGACGAATTCTCGTATATGCAGTTTTTCGACGGCTTTACGTAGGTGGCCTGGATCGGCAGGACTTGCTAGTTGAACCATATGACATTGTGCTTTTTGGTTTGTATATGTATATGTGACTCAGGGATGTATTCATACTTTGGAGACAGATTGAGATGGTTTTTTTTACATACAGTGATATATATATATATATATATATATATATATATATATATATATATATATATATATATATATATATATATATATATATATATATATTTTGCAGTCTTCTGCTTGCATTTTATCACTGGATCTGAAGTATGAATTGTAATTTTTTGGTATAATCTCACTCATGTAAATGCACTAACTCAGATAACATTGAATCATAAGCATATTTGTTGCATAAGTGACGTTCTGGAACTCGGGAATTGAGTTATACTCGATCCCCGATTTTCAGGGTGTTACACCTGGGCCTCATATATATACTCAGGTGGGGTCCACTTGAACTATAGATCTATCTTATTTTTATTCTCAAGCCTTAAAAAGGGCTTTCAAAATGGTTGAACAGCTTGGATGCAACACATGCATCATGGTGGAGGTTCCACATGAAGGCCCACCATCATGTATATTATATATAATATAATATATAATCCATATATAGTATATGTATACAATATTATATATAATATAATATTATATATATATACACACACACACACCGTCCCACACATTGGGGTGGGTCCCACCGTCCAGTGTGGACTGTGTGGAAGGAACACATAAATCATGGGGGGTTTTCCACCGTCCACGGTCAATGGACGATGCGAATGAAACACATGCATCACTGAGAGTCCCACGTGGGGCCCATCATAATGCTTATTTTCAATCCAAACTATTGGTAAGATCACACGAACCTGAATGAAAAGGGAAAACAAATTTCATCTTGATCCAAAGCTCCTATGACCTAAAATAAGGGTTTCAATGGCAGCTGTTCAATCTCACTGTTTCCTATGATGTGGGCCACCTGAGTCTTAGATAGAGCTGATTTTTTTTTGGGAAGGATCACAGCCCTAAGGGGCCCACAAAATGGACAGAGTGGATATACAACACACATCATGGTGGGGCCCACAACTGGGACTGTGGGTCCCTACTCGTCCACCCACCCGCCCGCAAGGGCAGCAGGTACTGCCTGCACCTTTGACAGCAGCAACATCTGTTGTACATATATTTTTTTAAAATTTTATTTTGAAAACTTATTTTCTCAACGTTTTTTGCACGTGGGGCCCGCATCAGGTGAATCTAACCTCGTCATTGCATCCCATGTATCAAGACAGACCAAACAAGCCCAATATCTAATATTTTTCGGTGTATAGAAACGACAAGGTGGTTTTCAACGGTAGAAACTACTGTTTTATAAACTATGGACCACCAGAAGATCGAATGGACTTCATTTTTCAGCTCAACGCCAAAAATGATTTGAGGAAAGGGATGGACAGTGTGGATTGAATACATACATCAAGGTGGGGCCTATATGAGAGGGTCACCCCATAAGCTTGGAAATAAGCTAATATTTGTGTTTTCCCAGTTCACGTCCAGCGTCCCTGGGACGATGGATGGTTGGGCATAAGAATGCATTGAGGTGGGCCCTGCTTAGGTGGGCCACCAAATGATTGATGGTGTGGGTACAACACATATAAGGTGGGCCCCACTTATAGATTGCTTGGATAAAATACATACTTCATGATGGGGTCCATCCGAGTGGGCCACACAACCACATCATCATCACATGAAATGAAAATGAAAAAGAGAGGGAGAGAGAGAGAAAGAGAGTGCGACGCATGTGATGGAGGGACCCCGACACTATGGGCCCTCCCTTGCAATCAATTATACTTCAAGTGAGTCCCCATGCATGTGGGCCCATTAAATCAAAAACCAACGGTGGAGATTTCTTCTCCACTAAAATGGACGGTCTAGATGACCTCTATTCAAGATAGGAAAGTAAACATCATGATGGGGTCCATGGAGAATGGCCCCATCATGGAATGATATTGATAATCAAGGTGGGCCATCAACCACATCTTAGGGTCCAAAGTGAGATCAATACCATCGATCGGTAGGCCTCACTTGGCCCATCATAAAAGCATGAAAAATTAGCCTATAGAAGCACCTACCGTTCGATCTTATCAGTCCGTTGGAAAGCAAATCTCCTTATGTTTCACTTTGATGGAGGGTGATGAGGTTTGAATGGCTAAGATGATAGTTTTTGGGGTGGAAAAGGTGGGCCACACAAAGTCACTTTTCTCCCTCACATGGAATGCTTGGACATGAGCTCATTTGGTGCTTGGAAAATGTGAAGAGAAAGAAAGGGAGAGGGTGGTTGTAAGAGAAGTAATGGGAGATGGGTGATGGATATGAGTGATGGGTGAGGTGATGGATTGGTTGACTTTTGGGTTTGCTTGGCTTGTGGAGAAAGAAAGTATGGGTTGCTTTGTACTTGACATGAGATGATTGATTGATTGATTAATGGGACATGTTGTAGAGATTCTCTTGGGATCGCAAAAGCGAAGTGTTTTCTCAAAATAAACATCATCTCGGATCTTCTGGTCAGGGTATCGGATCAGTGCGTAAGACACGGCGTTGGAACCATGGCGACAGTGCAGTCGTAATTGTACAAGTCTTGAATTAAGACGACTCAAATCTATAGGATATAACTGAAGTTCGTGTGCAAATATCAATTATACATCGCAGGTTGTCAAAATTCGTCGGGAAGGATCGCGGGAGTTGACGGAACAGTATGGACTAGGATACAGGTCTTACACAAGGGCAAAGGAAAGGTAGAATGCTGCAACTGTGGGAAGGAAGGACATGTGAAGAAGGATTGTGAAAATCATAAATTGAAGAGAGAAGATTCTGAGGCTTTCTATAGGGAGGTCAATGCTATCACGTCTGATGGATCGAGTAGATGTGATAGTAATGTTTTATCTGTGTTTACTATCAGGCGATCATACGATGATCGTAAGGACGAATGAATGCTAGACACAAGAGTATCTTTTCCCATGACTCCTCATTTGAGTTGATTCACCAACTATAGGGAGTGCGATGGTGGACAAGTATTTATAGGAAATGATATTGCCTATAATGTTGTGGCTGTTGGTTCAGTGCGCATCAGGATGTTTGATGGGGTGAAGCATACCTTGACTGATGTCAGGCACATTCCTGATTTAAAGCAGAATCTGATTTCTCTTGGTGTACTTAAGGTAAAAAGATGTAAGTACATAGGTATTGATGGTGCTCTTAAGGTATCTAAGGGGGCACGAGTAATTATGAAAGCGCAACGACTTAGTAACTTGTATACGTTGATCAGGAACACTTCAAAAGGTGGAGCTACAGTGGATGTAGCGGATTTCACCTCTGCACTTCTGTGACATGTTAGGCATGGCCACATGAGCGAGCAGGGCAGGAAGGCTAAGACGTGCGGATAGGGATACAGAGTAGGTGGAGCAGTCACCCGTGAGAAGAATCACACACTATGATCGCAGGATATTGACAAGGTACATGGACGACTACAATATCGTAGGAGAATTCATCTTCTATTCAAATATCTCTAGGTGAGCCTGATGTTAAGAAGTGAAAGGTGATTATGGGCGATATGATGAATTCATTGTACCAGACCGACATATGGGAGTGGGTGGAGCTTCCAGTGGGCCGGAGAGCGATTGGATATAGGTGGATCTTCAGAAGGATATAACATAGATATAATACGAGATTGGTAGCGAAAGGTTATGCTCAGAGAGAATGGATCGAGTTCTCAGAGATATTCATGCCAACGGTATAGCAGGTGTCTATTAGATCCGTGATTGGCACTGGTTGGCCAATGTGATCTTGAGCTAGAAGGAGGAATGTGGAGTCTGTACTTCTGCAAGAAAAATTAGAAGAGTAGATCTACATGAAGCAATCAGAGCAGTTCGAAGTTAAAAGGGCTGAGAAAAGACTTTGTAGGAGGTCATGGTTCAACCTATCGCCTAAATAGTGATTTTAATTCCTTCATGGTGAGTTAAGAATTGATGATATGTATATCACCAATTATGACATGTCTGAAATCAATGTACTAAAGAGTTGGTTAAGTGGGACATTCAAGATGAAGGATTGGGGGGTTGCAAAGATGGTTCTCGACGTTGAAACTAAAGGAAGAGTAGGCTTTGGTAATCACAGGAGGAATACCTTGTGTGTAGGTATTGATCAAGGATGTGATGGTCCAGGTAAAGCCGGAGAGCGTTCCCTACGCGTCTCTCCTCGAGTTTTCTTCAGGACATGTCCCAAAACAGATGAGGAAAAGCAGGATATCTCATGAGCCTTATTCGAATGCGGTTCGCAGTGTATGTCATGGTCTGGATTAGACTGATTATTTTACAGGCTATCAGTGTTGTGAGCAAGTACCCCAACAAGCAAATCGGGTAATGGTGAGATGGTAAAAAGACTACGTCTTTCCTTTTAAGAAGACAGTAGCAAATGTGATTGAGCATGTGGATTTTGATCTAGCAGACATACTCATCTAGATCGTTCCTTCAGAGAAGTTTAAGTTCTATATAACTTCTCTGTGTTTGGCGATGGCATAAAAGAAGGATAGAGTATGCACAAGAAGCTATGATGCAGAGATAAGAGAAGAGGGCAGCAAGATACACAATTGAAGATTAAAGACTTAGTGGAGATTGTTGTCAGACTTTTAAAAGTCTTTAATACTTAAGGCTGCTCGACCGGTCGAGAGGCTGGCTCGACCGGTCGAGCACCACTCGACTCAAAGTCTAGCATGCTACTTATTTGGGTGTCCGGGGTACTAGACCGGTTGAGGGGATGGATCAACCGGTCGAGGGGGTTCCTTGACTAGTCGTGGCCTCGGCTCGACCAGTCAAGGTTATGCAGATTCGAGTCCAGATCTTGTGCAGACTGCAGAAATTTAAGGCAGCTTCGCAAGGGTGCGAAAAGGAAGTTTTCTAAATTATAAATAGGGGTCCCTAGGGCTATTCTAATGTGTTCTAAGGCTTCCAAAAGGTATTCTAAAGGGTTCTACGGTTATCAAATGGGTGTAGCAAGGGTGAGATTCGAGATTATTCGAATCGGGTACAAAACCCCAATAAAAAAAACTAGCCATATTTTTCTTGATTTAGGATTAAAAAATGCTAAAAACAATGATAATCTCAACATAGGTAGTAAAATAATCAAATAAAAAACCAAAAGATATTATTTTCTAGTCAGATGTTTCATGACTAATCTTACATGGCATGTATCATGAACCAGCACTTAGAATAGAAATGGTTTTTTTTTTATTAGCTTGTTAGTACAGCCAACTATCAGTTCACACTTCACTATTAGCCACCCCCACTAGGGATTGATACCAAGACCTCAGTGTTGAAGCGGGGTATCTTTCACTTAGTCGACTACTTGAATTATGAATCAGGGTGTTAGAATAAAAATGGCTTGACATCATAGCAAATTACTAAATAATTAGAGATGCCCCAAGCAAAGATTAGGTTGTTTTAATTGACTGAAATATGTAATAACCTTTTTTTCTTTTTCTTTTTTTCCTTTTTCTTTTCATCATTTTATAATCTTCAAGTGGGAGTGTATTATGTGTTACCTAGTTAACACCTTTGTATATCCACACCATCTATCCTTTTCTCATATCATTTTAGGACGAGATTGTGAGACCTTGATGCGGAATGGCTAATTTATTGTGCATTGAACATGAAGGACAAATGAAGAAGGCAGCTTACCTATTTGTGCCGTCATTGTTTAGAAATCAAAGCCATGAGATCTTCCTTTCCTTACACCCTCCGGAGAAGAAGCGATGGGGTTGTAGCTTCTGTCAATGGTATAGGATTGGGACCGAGCTATGTTAATATAGGTTAGATGGTTAAGTAGTTTGAAACCCATCGAAATTCCGTTCTCTAATGCTTGGGATCGAGCTATGTTAATATAGGTTAGATGGTTGAGTAGTTTGAAACCCATTGAAACTCCTTTCTCTAATGCTTCACATGTTAATCTCAGTTCTTCGAACCATTGTGTATCATAGTTGCACTCCACCTCTTACATGAATTTCATAATATATCACAACTTAGTTGGGCGCATCGGTGTGCCTGATTACACTACCCAACCTCTAGTAAAATCTAAATCCTTGATCAATAAGGCCTACCTTATAAGATTATTGCAAAGATTTAAAAAATTATCCAAATCCAAAACTCAGATAGACCATACAACTAGAACAGTAGCTAATGACCATCAAAAGCCTTTAGTGGGCTACAAGTTTTCGATCAAGTTGATCGGCATATTTTTCATTCATCCGGGTTGTTTTGACTTTATCAATGGATTGGACGGAAAGAAAACATTACGGTGGTCATTTACTATTGGCCTAGTATCTGCTTAATTTTTGGGAACACGTCCAATACTTGGATAGAGAAATGGATGGATGGCTTGGATATACAACACATCATCAAGGTAGGCCCCGCGGTGAAGGTAACACCTAATCCGCTCCCGATCCAAGTGGCTGATACATGGATGATGTCATTACTCTTGCAAAAGAAATAACAGCCATAGGTCCCCGTGGAAACATGACCGGTAGTTTCCAAAGAAAGTAGAGTATGCATGCCAAAAGAGGTGGGCATCGGTCCGGATCGGATCGGATTTGGCCTAACTCGGTCTGATCCGAAATTCCATTACTTAGACCCAAACTCGATCTGATGACTGATCTGACACTTGATTGACTTGACCCGAACCGAGTCCGACTTGGCCAAGAAAACCGAGTCGGATTGGGTTGGATAGGATTCGGATCGTCTGATATATTGTGGTCAATTTTAGTCTTCAATATATTAAAATTTTGTGTACAACGCCTAAAATGATACATCAAAATAGATGAACGGCTTAGATAAAACATATACATCAAGGTGGGCCCATACAAGACTATGAAAGAAGTGGCATTGTCTGTGGACCTGTTCTTTAGACGTACTTATATTTATGTGAATTGACGAAAAGTGCAGTGACTTTTTTTGAAAAAAGTACGTGACTTGCTGTATTGAGTTTAGCAAGTTTTGTGGGTCTGATGGTGGGTCATGTGTTATATCCAAACCGTCCATTCATTTGGCGAGCTCGTCTTAAGGCTTTAGACTAAAACAAGATAGATCTAACTATCATGTGGACCATACAAATTGTTTAACAGTGAAAATCATTCTCTGCTACTATTTGTGGTGTGGTCCACATAATCTTTGGAAATTATTCATTTTTTGGACAATGTTGTATAATGGTCTCTAAAAATATGTGAACAGTGTAAATGTAATAAATACATCACTGTGGAGCCCATGTAGCTTTGATATCCTCTGAACCGTTCGTACAACTCAGAGCCAGAGGAGCGTCACTACTCGTCTTGGCACGACACGTACCTATACAGCTAGCGCATAGGGCCAGCTAGTTGTGTGTTGTACACCAGAAAATCCATTTGTAATGTACAAAATAAACTCTGGTGGGGCCCACCTTGAATGCGTGTGATTTATCCATGCCATCCATTTATTTTTGCAAATCATTTTAGTAGTTGAATCCAAAATTGATGCATATCCAAAGATCAAGCGAACCATATCACAGGAAAAAGTAGAAGGATCAATAAGAACTACTCCAGATCGGGTAAGATCGGATCGGTCCGGATCCATTCAGATTGGGTTTTCGAGTTGGGTTGGGTCAGATTAGGGCCAATTCGAACTCGACCCGAAAAGATTACGGATCTGAATGGGGCTACCCGATCCGCACTGATCCAGACCGTCAATTCGGTTCTAATTGGGTCGGATCCATCGAATCGGGTCTATTTTACCCAGCTCTACATGCCTTGCAGCTTGACTTTCCGGCTGGATGATCTAGACAGTCTAGATTATTTTTTTTCGATTGTACTTTATCCATGATTGGTTCAACGTTTTGGATGGTGTAGATTTTTATTTTTATTTCCTAAAACTATGCTACGTGCAGTAATAGGAGTTATCACTAATAACCAAACTTGCACTTAAATCTATTTTCTAAGGGCCTGTTTGGCCAGGCAGATCCCACGGTATTAGGAGGGATGGGATCAGCAATATCCTTGGATAGGCATGGCGAGCCAAACAGATCCGGTGAGCTTGTCCCGGGACATAAGCCATCCCATGGATCCCAAGACAATCCACTGACATCACCACCATCACCTTAAAATTGATCCTATCCCTTGGTTGAATGGATTGGAAGGTAAAATCCCGGATATGTGGGGCGTGCCAAACAGACCCAGTGAACTTGTCCCGGGATATAAGCAATTCCATGGATCTTAAGACAATCCACTGACACCACCATCATTACCTTAAAATTGATCCCATCCCTCCTAATACCATGGGATCTGCCCGGCCAAACAGGCCCTAAATGGACGACTGTAGGATATTTAATGGAGGGTTTATATGAATCAATCCTAATTCTACGGATATTTCCTTTAATCCGAGCATTTATGATGGATAATCCATGTGATTTGAGAAGATGGCAAGGTCCACGATAGGTTCTGTAATCCAGACCGCTCATCTTTAGTTAGAACACGCCATTTTGAGAGTGCAGGCATATATCACGCGCCGCCACACCATTAAACAACTCCCGACAGAACATTATCCAGTAATAAGTGTCATGACTTCTATCCAGCGCTAAGAAATTGTATACTTGGCGTACGGTATCTCAAATCAAACCGTCAAATGGAGGGGGAAAAATCGGATGGGATCATAAAATAAAAAATTACACTGTTTTTATATCCAGGTTGGTCGATTTTTGGACATCTAATGGACGATCCAAATTAAAGAATATCAATAGGACCATAAATCTGGCAAGGAACACCTAATAGGGGATTTTTTTTAGGAAAGATCCATAATGATGGAACTTCTGATTCGAGTGGTATGAGATCACTGAACCGTGGGCCCCACATTACCGAACTTAAAACCCGATTATAGAGCCAACGACAAGTGTACCGATAGGAACGCGTGCTCCGCGACTGTCACTGCCACTGTCGTATTCCTGGTGGCATTCTCGTTATTTGGGAATAGAGAAGATGACGCGGCAGACGGGGAGACGAGCATTCCTTTTTGCCTATGCAGCTGCCACGTCGACTCCTTCCAGTATGTTCGACCTGATGATAACTCGGGTTCTCAGTTCTTAGAAGTGGGACATGTTGATCCAGTTGTCCAGACCGTCGAACGTCCTGGAGAGAAAGATCCTGACCACTATTCTTAGGCGTTTTTTGCATTGAATATGGACCGTTGCTGTGTTTCTCTTCGCAACCGTTCATTTGAAGACCACAAAATCAGAAGGTTATTGTTCTCTAACCAAAGTCATGATCCATCTGGGGTCAATTAATCAATGGTCTGGATCACTAACATATAGGGCCCACTTCCATATGCAAAAGCTCGAGTATAATTAAATTTCGATGGTGGTTGCACCACACCAAAGTCCCCGGATGGCCAACTGAAACATACAGTCAGCCGTACCATAATTTATGATACACAGCATCTTTCTTATCAATAAGCCATTATGTAGGACATCAGTTCCATGAGAGCAGTACGTCTCTCCATAAAGATCATAATTACGAAAAATCAAGCTGATATGGTCAAAAGTAGGCCACACCTGGGTTTTGGGTCAGACCATTGGTTGTCCTTTGATTCCAACGTGTGGCTGACCTGTTGAGAGGGACGGACTGATTTCTGTCCCAGGTGATCTACATGGTCGGATCTAACGTTTTCATTGAACTGATGTACTAAAGTACCAGTGGCTTGTTGGGAAAACATGCTCCCGTACCACAAGTTGTGGTGCTCGCCTTTATGTGATCGGCTCTCTTTGTGAAAGAGATAATGACCACTGTAGGCAAAACCTTTTATCCAGCGGTTTTTATCGAGGAATACAAACTTAAGTTACCAACTTAGACCAGCTCGTGCGGAGAGCGACTTTGAGGACGAAACTACCCCTCCTTTTCACTGCGAAGACGAGAGCTGACGCTCCTCCAACTGAGAGTTGTACGAACGGCTTAGGAGAGATCAAAGTTACATGGCCCCACAGCTATGTATTTATCATATCCACAACGTTCATCCATATTTCAAAATCATTTGGGAGCATTATCCAAAAAAGAAAAAATCATATCCATAAATCAATGGAGCACACCACAAAGAGCAGCGAGGAAATTGATTTTCACCGTTAAAAATTTTGTAAGGCCCATCATAACATTTATTTTCCATTCAATCTATTCATAAGGTCAAAAAGGCCTGGATGAAGAGGAAAAACAAATTCCATGATGATCCAAAACTACTGTAACCCCTAAAAGGATTTCAATGGTAGCCATTCAATTCCCCATTACCTTTTACTATGTAGTCCACTTGATAGCTATATCTGTCTTATTTTTCATCTCAAGCCTTAATACGAGTTCACCGAATAGATGGACGGTTTGGATATAACATATACCTCATAATGGGACCCACAAAAATCATTGGGGATTACAACCGGGAAAAGGGAAAAAAAAAAATTTGAAAAAGAAGACAGCGAGTTCGGGTCGACCGGGTCAACCTAGTCGACCGGCCTATGGCTACGGTTATAAACCGTAGCCATATCTATAATGTTATACACTTTTTTTTATTTTTTATTTTTATTTTTTACATGGAGAACTTTATTGTACCTACATTTTTCTTTAATACATGTTTATATAAATGTGTGTGTGTGTGTATAAATTTTTCTCCTTTTTTTTTTCATTTCTTTCTTTATTCATTTAACAAGAATATCTTCTAAACTAAAATTAGTTACTTGAGTACCACATATGATTTTCGGGTAGGAGAAGCTATTTTAGCCAACTAACCTAGTTATTTTTCAAGATTCCATCAGGTCGATGGTCGAAAATACATTTCATTCACTTCACGATCAATTTCAATCACTTCATGATTAAACTAAAAATTGAGCGAGGCAAATATGAAATTGAGTGAGTAAATTGAAAATTGAGCAGGACAAGGTATGAAATGAGTGAGGGAAGCTAGAAATTGAGCGAGGTAACATAGGAGTTCAGCGAGGGAATCTAGAAATTGAGCGAGGCAACTTAGGATTTGAGCGAGGGAACCTAGAAATTGAGCGAGGTTTAGGCTACTTTGAAATTGAGCGAGGAAACCTCGCTAAAATCCTAAGTTGCCTCGCTGAATTTCTATGTTGCATCGCTCAATTGCTAGGTTGCCTCGCTCAATTCCTAGGTTCCTTCGCTCAATTTATATATTGCCTCACTGGATTTCTAGCTTCCCTCACACAATTCGTAGGTTGTCTCGCTCAATTCATATATTTTTCCAGATCATTTTATGGTATGAGACCAAAAATGAGATATATCCAGTTCTCAAGTGTACCACATTATAGAAAATAGTGTTGAATGAGCGTCAACCATTAGAAACCTTTAGGGGGCCCACTGTGATGTTTGTGAGAAATCCTCCTCATCTAAGTTCATTCATAGGGTCAAAAAGACCTGGACGAAGAGGAAAAAAATTTTCATAATGATTCAAAACTTCTGTAACCCCTAAAAGGGTTTCAATGGTAGACGTTTAATTTCCCATTGCCTTTTACAGTGTGGTCCACTTGATAGTTAGATCTATCATATTTTTCGTCTCAAGCCTTAATATGAGCTCGTAAAATATATGGACAGTTTGGATATAACACATACATCATGATGGGACCCACAAAACTAACATAGCAAAAAAAAAAAAAAAATTTCAGTTTGCCCCGCTCAATTTCTAGTTTGCCCCGCTCAATTTTCAGTTTGCCCCGCTCAATCTAGAAATTGAGCGAGGCAAACTGAATTTTTTTTTCCTTTGTGGGTCCCATTATGATGTTTGTGTTATATCCAAACCGTCCATATATGAGCGGAGCAAACTAGAAATTGAGCGGGGCAAAATGAAAATTGAGCGAGGCAAACTGAAAATTTGGTTATATGTTTAGGTTTAGGTTTAGGTTTAGGTTTAGGTTTAGGTTATAAGTTCTAGGTTATAGGTTAAAGCTTTAGGGAATTGAGAATAGGTTAAGGTTTAGGTTTAGGGAATCGGGTTCAGGTTTGATATCGGGTTTAGTTTGGGTTTTCAAGTTTAGGTTTAGGTTAAGGAGTTGAGATTAGGATTAGGTGTAGGTTTAGGTTTAAGGATTTAAGAATACATTTAGGCTTTAGGTTTATGTTTAAGTTTTAGGTTTAGGTTAGGTTTAAGTGTAGGTTATAGGTAATAGCTTTAGGGAATTGAGAATAGGTTAAAGTTTAGGTTTAGGAAATCAGGTTCGGGTTCGGGATCGGGTTTAGGTTTGGGTTTTCAAGTTTAAGTTTAGGTTTAGGTTATAGGTTTTGAGATTTGAGAATAGTTTTAGGTTATAAGTATAGGTTTAGGTTAGGTTATAAGTTAAGGTTTAGGGATTTAAGTTTAGGTTACAGAGTTGAGATTAGGATTAGGTGTAGGTTTAGGTTTAAGGATTTGAGAATACATTTAGGTTTTAGGTTTAGGTTTAGGTTAAGGTTATAGGTTTAGGTTAGGTTTAGGTGTAGGTAATAGGTAATAGGTTATATGTTATAGCTTTATCCTAAAACCTAAACCTAAACCTTATCCTAAACCTATAACCTATAACCTAAACCAAAACCAAAACCTATAACCTAAACCCGAACCCACTATTAAATCCTAAAACCTATAACTTAAACCTAACCTTAACCTAAACTTAAACCTATAACTTATAACCTTAACCAAAACCTATAACCTAAACCCGAACCCATTCTCAAATCTCAAAACCTATAACCTAAACCTAAACCTAAACCTTATCCTAAACCTATAACCTATAACCTAAACCAAAACCAAAACCTATAACCTAAACTCGAACCCATTCTCAAATCTCAAAACCTATAACCTAAACCAAAACTAAAACCTATAACCTAAACCCGAACCCATTCTCAAATCCCAAAACCTATAACCTAAACCTTATCCTAAACCTATAACCTATAACCTAAACCAAAACCAAAACCTATAACCTAAAACCGAACCCATTATCAAATCCCAAAACTTATAACCTAAACCTAACCTTAACTTAAACCTAAACCTATAACCTATAACCTTAACCAATACTAAAACGTATAACCTAAACTCGAACCCATTCTCAAATCCCAAAACCTATAACCTATAACTTAAACCAAAACCTAAACCTAAACCTATAAGCTAAACCTGAACTCATTCTCAAATCCCAAAACCTATAACCTATCCTTAAACCTTAACCTATAACTTAACCTAAAACTATTCCCAAATCCTAAAACCTATAACCTAAACCTAACCTTTTTCTAAACCTATAACCTAAACTCAATTCTCTAAAGTGAAACATACACCTAATCCTAATCTCAACTCCCTAACCTAAACTTAAACCTAAACTTAATAACTCAAATCTAAACCTAAACCTTATCCTGGAAAGGGAGATGAAAATTAAATAGTGAAAAGGGAGAGGAAAAGTGGACAGCAGTGAAAAGGAGGGGTATTTTCATCCTGAAATTGGGTCTCCACATGTGGAGGTCTAAGTTGCAAAAGTAAGTTTGTATTCTTTCATAAAAACAGCTGGATAAAAGGTGGGCAAACTAGATTTTGACAGTGGGGTCAATTTCATGTTTGCCCCGCTCAATTTCTAGTTTGCCCCGCTCAATTTCTAGTTTGCCCCGCTTAATTTTCAGTTTGCCCCGCTCATATATGGACGGTTTGGATATAACACATACATCATGATGGGACCCACAAAAGCAACATAGCAAAAATAATAATAATAAATTTCATTTTACCCCGCTCAATTTCTAGTTAATTGAGCAGGGCAAACTGGAAATTGAGTGGGGAAAACTGGAAATTGAGCGGGGCAAACTGATTTTATTTTATTTTTTTTGCTTTTGTGGGTCCCATCATGATGTATGTGTTATATCTAAACTGTCCACATATTTTACGAGCTCATATTAAGGCTTGAGACGAAAAATAAGATAGATCTAACTATCAAGTGGACCACACTGTAAAAGGCAGTGGGGAATTGAACGTCTACCATTAAAACCCTTTTAGGGCTAAATGTATTCTGAAATCCCTAAACCTAAACCTTAACTTATTCTCAATTCCCTAAACCTTAACCTATAATCTAACCTTAACCTTAACCTAAATGTATTCTTAAATCCCTAAACCTAAACCTACACCTAATCCTAATATCAACTCATTAACCTAAACCTAAACTTGAAAACCCAAACCTAAACGCGGTCCTGAACTCGATTTCCTAAACCTAAACCTTAACCTATTCTCAGTTTCCTAAACTTTAACATATAACTGACACTTATAACCTAAACCTAAAACCTAAATGTATTCTTAAATCCCTAAACCTAAACCTACACCTAATCCTAATATCAACTCCTTAACCTAAACCTAAACTTGAAAACCCAAACCTAAACCCGGTCCCGAACTCGATTTCCTAAACCTAAACCTTAACCTATTCTCAGTTCCCTAAACCTTAACATATAATTGACACTTATAACCTAAACCTAAAACCTAAATATATTCTCAAATCCTTAAACCTAAACTTACACCTAATCCTAATATCAACTCTTTAACCTAAACTTAAACTTGAAAACCCAAACCTAAACCCGGTCCCGAACCCGATTTCCTAAACCTAAACCTTAACCTATTCTCAGTTCCCTAAACCTTAACATATAACCGACACTTATAACCTAAACCTAAAACCTAAATGTATTCTCAAATCCCTAAACCTAAACCTTAACCTAATCCTAATATCAACTCCTTAACCTAAACCTAAACTTAAAAACCTAAACCTAAACCCGGTCCCGAACCCGATTTCCTAAACCTAAACCTTAACCTATTCTTAGTTCCCTAAACCTTAACATATAACTGACACTTAAAACCTAAACCTCAATTGAGCAGGGCAAACTAGAAATTGAACGGGGCAAACTGAAAATTAAGCGGGGCAAACTGGAAATTGAGCGGGGCAAACATGAAAACCCTGAAATAAAAGGTGGGCAAACTAGATATTGACAGTGGGATCAATTTCATGTTTGCCCCGCTCAATTTTCAGTTTGCCTTGCTTAATTTTCAATTTACCCAGCTCAATTTTCAATTTGCCCCGCTCATATATGGACGGTTTGGATATAAGACATAAATCATGATGGGACCTACAAAAGCAAAAAAAATAATATTTCAGTTTACCCCGCTCAATTTCTAGTTTGCCCTGCTCAATTTTCAGTTTGCCCCGCTCAAAAAATTGAGCGGGGCAAACTGATTTTATTTTTATTTTTTTGCCATGTTGCTTTTGCGCGAGGGAAGCTAGAAATTCAGTGAGGCAATATATAAATTGAATGAAGAACCTAGGAATTGAGCGAGGGAACCTAGCAATTGAGCGATGCAACGTAGAAATTCAGCGAGGCAACTTAGGATTTGAGCAAGGGAACCTCGCTCAATTTCAACGTAGCGTAAACCTCGCTCAATTTCTAGCTTCCCTCACTCAATTCATACCTTGTCCTGCTCAATTTTCAATTTACTCACTCAATTTCATATTTGCCTCGCTCAATTTCTAGTTTGACCATGAAGTGATTGAAATTGACCATGAAGTGAATGAAATGTATTTTCGACCATCGACCTAATGGAATCTTGGAAAATAACTAGGTTGGCTAAAATAGCTTCTCCTACCCCAAAATCATATGTGGTATGTCAAGTAACTAATTTTAGTTTAGAAGATATTCTTATTAAATGAATAAAGAAAGAAATGAAAAAAAAAAGAGAAAAATTTATATTTATACACACACACACACACACACACACACACATATTTATATAAACATGTATTAAAGAAAAATGTAGGTACAATAAAGTTCTCCATGTAAAAAATAAAAATAAAAAAGAAAAAAGAAAAAAAGTGCAGAGCATTATAGTTATGGCTATTGACCCGGTCAACCCAACTTGCTGGCTTCTTTTTCATTTTTTTTTTCCTTTTCCCTGTTGTAATCCCCACTGATTTTTGGGTTTTGGGATTTGGGAATGGGTTCGGGTTTAGGTTACAGGTTTTGGAATTTGAGAATGGGTTCAGGTTACAGGTTTTGGAATTTGAGAATGGGTTCAGGTTTAGGTTATAGGTTTTAGTTTTGGTTTAGGTTATAGGTTTTGGGATTTGAGAATGGGTTCGGGTTTAGGTTATAGGTTTTAGTTTTGGTTTAGGTTATAGGTTTTGGTTTAGGTTATAGGTTTAGGTTTAAGTTTGGGTTTGGGTTTTGAGATTTGATAATGGGTTCGGGTTTAGATTATAGGTTTTGGTTTTTGTTTAGGTTATAGGTTTTGGGATTTGAGAATGGGTTCGGATTTAGGTTATAGGTTTTGGTTTTGGTTTAGGTTATAGGTTTTGGTTAAGGTTATAGGTTATAGGTTTAGGTTTAGGTTATAGGTTTAGGATAAGGTTATAGGTTTTGGGATTTGGAAATAGTTTTAGGTTATTAGTATAGGTTTAGGTTAGGTTATAGGTTTTGGGATTTGAGAATGGGTTCGGGTTTAGGTTAGAGGTTTTGGTTTAGGTTATAGGTTTTGGTTTTGGTTTTGGTTTTGGTTTAGGGATTCGAGTTTAGGTTATAGGTTTAGGTTTAGGTTAAGATTTTAGGTTTAGGTTTAGGTTTGGGTTTGGGTTTTGGGATTTGTGAATGGGTTCAGATTTAGGTTATAAGTTTTGGGATTTAAGAATGGGTTCGGGTTTAGGTTATATGTTTTAGGTTTTGGTTTAGGTTATAGGTTTTGGGATTTGAGAATGGGTTCGGGTTTAGGTTATAAGTTTTGGTTTGGGTTTAGGTTATAGGTTATAGGTTTAGGATAAGGTTATAGGTTTTGGGATTTGGGAATAGTTTTAGGTTATTAGTATAGGTTTAGGATAAGGTTATAGGTTTTGGGATTTGAGAATAGGTTCGGGTTTAGGTTATAGGTTTTGGTTATGGTTTTGGTTTAGGTTATAGGTTTTAGGATTTGAGAATGGGTTCGGGTTTAGGTCTTAGGTTTTGGTTTTGGTTTAGGTTATAGATTAGAGGTTTAGGATAAGGTTTTAGATTTAGGTTATAGGTTTTTGAAATATTTGAGAATGGGTTCGGGTTTAGGTTATAAGTTTTGGTTATGGTTTTGGTTATGGTTTTGGTTTAGGTTATAGGTTTTAGGATTTGAGAATGGGTTCGGGTTTAAGTCTTAGGTTTTGGTTTTGGTTTTGGTTTAGGTTATAGGTTTTGGTTTTGGTTTAGGTTATAGGTTATAGGTTTAGGTTTAGGTTATAGGTTTTTGGATTTGAGAATGGGTTCGGGTTTAGGTTATAGGTTTTGGTTATGGTTTTGGTTTAGGTTATAGGTTTTAGGATTTGAGAATCGGTTCGGGTTTAGGTCTTAGGCTTTGGTTTTGGTTTTGGTTTAGGTTATAGGTTATAGGTTTAGGATAAGGTTTAAGTTTAGGTTATAGGTTTTTGGATTTGAGAATGGGTTCGGGTTTAGGTTATAGGTTTTGGTTATGGTTTTGGTTATGGTTACAGGTTTTAGGATTTGAGAATCGGTTCGGGTTTAGGTTATAGGTTTTGGTTTTGGTTTTGGTTTAGGTTATAGGTTTTGGATTTTAGAATGGGTTCGGGTTTAGGTTATAGGTTTAGGTTTAGATTTAGGTTGTAGGTTTTGGAATTTGAGAATGGGTTCGGGTTTAGGTCATAGGTTTTGATTTTGGTTTTGGTTTAGGTTATAGGTTTTGGGATTTGAGAATGGGTTCGGGTTTAGGTCATAAGTTTTGGGATTTGAGAATGGGTTTGGGTTTAGGTCATAGGTTTTGGTTTCGGTTTAGGTTATAGGTTTTGGGATTGGAGAATGGGTCGGGTTTAGGTCTTAGGTTTTGGTTTTGGTTTTGATTTAGGTTATAGGTTATAGGTTTAGGATAAGGTTTAGGTTTATGTTATAGGTTTTGGGATTTGAGAATGGGTTCGGGTTTAGGTTATAGGTTTTAGGATTTAAGAATGGATTCGGGTTTAGGTTATAGGTTTTGGTTATGGTTTTGGTTATGGTTATAGGTTATAGGTTTAGGATAAGGTTTAGGTTTAGGTTTTAGGTTTTAGGATTTGAGAATGGGTTTGGGTTTAGGTTATAGGCTTTGGTTATGGTTTTAATTTAGGTGATGGGTTTTGGGATTTAAGAATGGGTTCGGGTTTAGGTCATAGGTTTTGGTTTTGGTTTAGGTTATAGGTTTTGGGATTTGAGAATGGGTTTGGGTTTAGGTTATAGGTTTTGGTTTTGGTTTTGGTTTTGGTTATAGGTTTTTGCGTTTGAGAATCGGTTCGGGTTTAGGTTAAGGGTATGGTACCTGCAAATATAAATATAAACATGGCCTGTCCAAATGGCCAGGCCCTTCCAATGTCGTCCATGGAAAATGGATAGCTTCATCATGGTCATAATAGCGGTCCCCACCTTCTAGGGACCCCCGCTCATCCGGATAGCTCCGACGCACATCCGGGTCTGATCCATTAATTTCCAGCAAATACATAAACACGGCCTGTCCAAATGGTCAGGCCTCTCCAATGCCGTCCATAGGAAATGGATAGTTTCATCATGGTCATAACAGCGGTTCCCACCTTCCAGGAACCCATGCTTTTCCGGATAGCTCCGACGCACATCCGGGTCTGCTCTATCAATTTCGAGCAAATACATAAATACGGCCTGTCCAAATGGTCAGGCTTGGACAGGCCACTCCAATCATGTGCATTCTTGACAAGAGACATACCAGATGCTTGAATCTGAAATATACAGCTTCAATCCTCTCACATGCAACATCCACCTGAAAGAATGTTCATAACCGTCTTGCTTGAGTAATTAATACAGGAACTGCACCATGACCATGTCAGTGACAGGAGAAGTTAATTGATGAAGGTAACAGCTTACTGTGCTTAATAAGAAATCATGTATTTCACTAACACATCCATAAAACATTTGAATGTATTTGGGAAGTATTCCAACGGTTCAGTTCGCTGATACATGGCCCAAATGAGCAAGTGTTGCATTGTTAGTCTACACAAGCCCATTTGGAGGAGAAAACCAACTATGAAGCAGCCAATTGTATGGTAGAACACAGGACATCTTCTATGATTTCAAGCACTAACAACAAAGTGAAGTTCCCATTGCACCATTCCACAACCTCTTTGATCCACAATTTCCAAATGATCAAGAATAGAGCGAGGAAAGAAAGCAACACCATTAGCTGAATTATGGGCTGTTGGAAAACATTATTGAAGATTTTGGGATGTTTGGTGCATTTTTCGATTTTAGGCCAAATCTTTGGAGATTGTTTTTATCTTAAATAAACTAGATTGATCTGAAATCAATACAATAGTTGGGAGATCTTCATTATATCTTCATCGGCATTGTCTTTTAGGATCTATAAAAAGGGGGTGGTGTAGGAGGTGTGGCTAAAAATAACTTAGGATTTGAGCGAGGCAACATAGGATTTGAGTGAGAAAACCTAGAAATTGAGCGAGGGAACCTAGAAATTAAGCGAGGCAATGTAGAAATTTAGCAAGGTAACCTAAGAATTGAGCGAGGGAAGCTAGAAATTGAGCGAGACAACTTAGGATTCGAGGCGAGCTAGGATTTGAGCGAGGGAACCTAGAAATTAAGCGAGATAGCATAGGAATTGAGCAAGGCAACCTAGAAATTAAGCGAGGCAATGTAGGAATAGAGCGAGGTAACTTAGGAATTGAGCGAGGGAAGCTAAGATTTGAGCGAGGAATGCTAGAAATTGAGTGAGAGAACCTTGAAATTGACCGAGGTAATGTAGGAATTGAGCGAGGGAAGCTAGAAATTGAGTGAGGCAACCTAGGATTTGAGTGAGGTAACCTAGGATTTGAGCGAGGAAAGCTAGAAATTGAACGAGGGAATCTAGAAATTGAGCGAGGCAACGTAGGAATTCAACGAGGTAACTTAGGAATTGAGCGAGGGAAGCTAGGATTTGAGCGAAGCAACCTACGATTTGAGCGAAGAATGCTAGAAATTGAGCGAGGGAACCTAGAAATTGAGCGAGGCAACCTAGGAATTGATCGAGGCAATGTAGGAATTGAGTGAGGAATCCTAGGAATTGAGCGAGGGAACCTAGAAATTGAGCGAGGCAACCTAGGATTTGAGCGAGGTAACCTAGGATTTGAACGAGGTAACCTAGAAATTGATCGAGGCAACCTAGGAATTAAGCGAGGCAACGTATGAATTTAGCGAGGTAACCTAAGAAGTGAGCGAGGGAAGCTAGAAATTGAGCGAGGGAACCTAGAAATTGAGCAAGGCAACGTAGGAATTGAGCGAAGCAACCTAGAAATTCAACGAGGTAACCTAGGAATTGAGCGAGGGAAGCTAGGATTTGAGTGAAGCAACCTAGGATTTGAGCGAGGGATGCTAGAAATTGAGCGAGGGAACCTAGAAATTGAGCGAGGCAACCTAGGATTTGAGCGAGGTAACGTAGGATTTGAGCGAAAAATCCTAAGATTTGAGCGAGGCAAGCTAGAAATTGAGCGAGGCAACCTAGGATTTGAGCGAGGTAACCTAGAATTTGAGCGAGGGAACCTATAAATTGAGTGAGGCAACCTAGGAATTGAGCGAGGCAACGTAGGAATTCAACGAGGTAACCTAGGAATTGAGCGAGGGAAGCTAGGATTTGAGTGAGGCAACCTAAGATTTGAGCGAGGGAACCTAGAAATTGAGCGAGGCAACCTAGGAATTGAGCGAGGAATCCTAGGATTTGAACGAGGGAAGCTAGAAATTGAGCGAAGCAACTTAGGATTTGAGCGAGGGAACTTAGAAATTGAGCGAGGAAAGCTATAAATTGAGCGAGGGAACCTAGAAATTGATCGAGGCAACCTAGGAATTGAGCGAGGCAACGTAGGAATTTAGCGAGGTAACCTAAGAATTGAGCGAGGGAAGCTAGAAATTGAGCGAGACAACGTAGGATTTGAGCGAGGCAACGTACAATTTGAGCGAGGAATGCTAGAAATTGAGCGTGGCAATGTAGGAATTAAGCGAGGCAACCTAGGAATTAAGCGAGGCAACATAGGAATTTAACAAGGTAACCTAGGAAATGAGCGAGGGAAATTAAGATTTGAACGAGGCAACCAAGGATTTGAGCGAGGAATGCTAGAAATTGAGTGAGGGAACCTAGAAATTGAGCGAGGCAACGTAGGAATTGAGTGAGGCAACCTAAGAATTGAGCGAGGGAAGCTAGGATTTTAGCGAGGCAACCTAGGATTTGAGCAACGAATGCTAGAAATTGAGCGAGGGAACCCAGAAATTGAGCGAGGCAACCTAGGAATTGAGCGAGGCAACCTAGGATTTGAGCGAGGTAACCTAGGATTTGAGCGAGGAAAGCTAGAAATTGAGCGAGGGAACCTAGAAATTGAGCGAGACGACCTAGGAATTGAGTGAGGCAACATAGGAATTCAGCAAGGTAACCTAGGAATTAAGCGAGGGAAGCTAGAAATTGAGCGAGGAAACCTAGCATTTGAGTGAGGCAACCTAGGATTTGAGCGAGGAAAGCTAGAAATTAAGCAAGGGAACCTAGAAATTGAGCGAGACAACCTAGGAATTGAGCGAGGCAACGTAGGAATATAGCGAGGTAACCTAAGAATTGAGCGAGGAAAGCTAGAAATTGAGCGAGACAACCCAGAATTTGAGCGAGACAATCTAGGAATTGAGCGAGGCAACCTAGGAATTGAGCGAGGAATGCCAGAAATTGAGCGAGGGAATCTAGAAATTGAGCGAGGCAACCTAGGAGAATCCTAGGATTTGAGCGAGGGAAGCTAGAAATTGAGCGATCCAACCTAGGATTAGAGCGAGGTAACCTAGGATTTGAGCGAGGAAAGCTAGAAATTGAGCGAGACAACCTAGGAATTGAGTGAGACAACGTAGGAATTCAGAAAGGTAACTTAGGAATTGAGCGAGGGAAGCTAGAAATTGAGCGAGGCAACCTAGGATTTGAGTGAGGAAAGCTAGAAACTGAGCGAGGGAACCTAGAAATTGAGTGAGGCAACGTAGGAATTGAGCGAGAGAACCTAAGAATTGAACGAGGGAACCTAGAAATTGAGCGAGATAACCTACGATTTGAGCTAGGCAACCTTGGATTTGAGCGAGGGAACCTAGAAATTAAGCGAGACAACGTAGGAATTGAGCGAGGCAACCTACGAATTGAGCGAGGCAACGTAGGAATTCAACGAGGTAACCTAGGAATTGAGCGAGGGAAGCTAGGATTTGAGCGAGGCAACTTAGGATTTGTGCGAGGAATGCTAGAAATTGAGCGAGGGAACCTAGGAATTGAGTGAGGCAACATAGGAATTGAGCGAGGAATCCTAAGATTTGAGCGAGGGAAGCTAGAAATTGAGCGAGAAAACCTAGGATTTGAGCGAGGCAACCTAGGATTTAAGCGAGGAAAGCTAGAAATTGAGCGAAGGAACCTAGAAATTGAGCGAGGCAACCTAGAAATTCAGCATGGTAACTTAGGAATTGAGCGAAGGAAGCTAGAAATTGACCGAAGCAACCTAGCATTTGAGAGAGGCAACCTAGGATTTGAGCAAAGAAAGATAGAAATTGAGCGAGGAAACCTAGAAATTGAGCAAGGCAACCTAGGAATTGAGCGACGTAACCTAGGAATTTAGCGAGATAACCTAAGAATTGAGCGAGGGAAGCTAGAAATTGAGCGAGACAACCTAGGATTTGAGCGAGAAAAGCTAAAAATTGAACGAGAGAACCTAAAAATTGAGCGAGGCAACGTACGAATTGAGCGAGACAACCTAGGAATTGAGCAAGGCAACGTAAGAATTCAACGAGGTAACCTAGGAATTGAGCGAGGGAAGCTAGGATTTGAGCGAGGCAACCTAGAATTTAAGCGACGAATGCTACAAATTGAGCGAGGGAACCTAGGAATTGAGCAAGGAATCCTAGGATTTGAGCGAGGGAAGCTAGAAATTGAGCGATGCGACCTAGAAATTAAGCGAGGCAACGTAGGGATTGAGCGAAAGAAGCTAGGAATTGAGTGAGGCAACGTAGAAATTCAGCAAGAAATTTTAGAAATTGAGCAAGAGAACTAAGAAATTCAGCAAAGCAACCTAGGATTTGATCAAGGCGAGGGAAGCTACAAATTGTGCGAGGGAACCTAGAAATTGAGCGAGGCAACCTACGAACTGAGTGAAGAAGCTAGAAATTGAGCGAGGCAACCTATGATTTGAGCGAGGGAACATCAAAATTGGAGCAAGGCAACTTAGGAATTGAGCGAGGGAACCTAGAAATAGAGCGAGGGAAGCTAGAAATAGAGCGAGAGAAGCTAGAAATTGAGCAAGGCGAGCGAGGCAACGTAGAAATTGGAGCGAGGATTGAGCAAGAGAACCTACAAATTGAGCGAAGGAACCTAAGAGTTGAGCAAAGCAACGAAAAAATTCAACGAGGCAACCGAGAAATTGAGCAAGGGAAACATCAATTTGAGCGAGGAAAGCTTGAAATTGGATGAGGCTAACATGAATTGGAATGAACTTTAAATGTAATTGACCTAGCCTAACAATTTGCTTTGTTGAATTTGACCGATCAGTTAATGAAATTGACCAAGATTTATATAAAATTCTCTTCGATGAATTTGATCGAGCAATTAATGAAATTGACCGAGCGGTTCATAAAATTTTCAATACGCACTTATAGTGCTGAGTTAACTAAGTTGGGCACACCCAAATCCATAGCTCAATTAGCAGACTGAGTTGAGATACCTCATGTCAACACTTGAGGTCCTGGTATCGATTCCTAGCGGGGGTGGCTAACATGGAGTGTGTGTGTATTGACATGGTGTGTACTAACAAGCTAACCTAAAAAAACTGAAAAAAAAAATTAATAGTAAAATATAAAAAAATAAAAAATAAAAAAATATTGAGTTGGGCCCGCCTTGAATGTATGTGGACTATCCATGACGTTCAACCATTTTTCCATCTAAAGCAAGGGTTTCAGCCCAAAATGGTGGCATATTGAAATATCAAGTGGATCACAACACAGGAAACAGTGTTTCCACCGTAGAAACCTTATTATGCCCCTACAATGATGTTTTACTCGTAATCCATCATGTTCATAGGATGATTTTCGCATGGATGAACCGAAAACCAAGATGCGAGCTTCATTCGGCATTTCAATGGCCCACAAAAAATTTATGCCATTTAGGTAAATGTATATCATACCTGTCATGCGTACTTTCTTCTGTGGAGGGATGATTTTCAGAAAAAATGAGATAATGTTGATGAATAGAGAGGGTGGGCTCTAGCTAGAGTGTGGTGCGATCCAAGCTCATACCTGTCATGCATACTTTCTTATGTGGAGGGACGATTTTCAGAAAAAACGAGATAATGTTGATGAATAGAGAGGGTGGGATCCAGCTAGAGCGTGGTGCGATCCAAGCAACAGATGTAACGGTGGAGTTTTCGTCCTTGTTTTTTTTTTTAATGGAGCGAGAGAAGAGAGGGAGAAGAAAAGCAACGGCAGTAAAAAGGAGGGGTAGTTCCGTCCTCAAAGTCGCTGTCCGCACGTGCTAGTCTAACTTGGTAACTAGAGTTTGTATTCCTCGATAAAAATCGTTGGGTAAAAGGTTTTATCTACAGTGGTCATTTTCTCTCTGTAAAACGCGCAAGCATAAGACAAGGACGGATCACTACAACGTTTTGGGGATAAATCTTATTCTACAGCCTTTCTCGTGGGCCCACCGTGGCTTGATCATGGAATCCAACCGGCTCGACTGGTCAATTCCCCAAAAACGTGGGACTTCCCGAGAATAAGACTGGCCCAATCATGATCTTTAAAGGCTTATAGCCTTGAATTTTAGAGCATTGGATTGTCATGGTGCGGCCCACTTGATGTAGAGATTGTTAGATTTTTGAAAATAAAAATAAAAAATTGATATGGGTTTTGGTAATCACATGTGACAATCATAGTGATTATGTAAGAATTCTTAAGGGACATTTAATTGATGAATGGTCTGGATTTTCCTTAAGGTTGGATAATATAATCGAGCATACCAGTGGACCAAACTCAGTTGTGATTAATCTAAAATAATGTAAGGGGTGGTACGTTATAATTATCTTACACCCATGGTGTTTTAGATGGACCTGGAATCCTAAATTCACGTGGAGCACAAGAGAGATGAATTTCAATAGATTTCAAACTCCTCAACCCAATCCTACACACGTCTGAAGCAAATTTTTTCATCACGGCACTTCTTTAAGAGGTGCAAATTTTTTCATCACAACGCTTCTTTAAAAGGTGCGAGGAGCGGAAGACTACATCATTAGGTTTATGAGGATGGCATCTCTACCATGTACCAATTTTATCTCAAATTTCTAGATCCTTACCTCTAATATATGTTTGATCATTCCAATTTTGCATTATAGTTTTTACAAATTCTTGACGAGAGTCTCTTTTAAAATTATAAATTATGGTGTGCAAAGTTGCCATTTAATAAAAAGACAACATGAGTGGAGGGGTGTGTTTTTGTTTGAAATGAGGTCAAAATGTCTTTTGTGAATATATAAAAAATTATTTCTTGTTCATTCCAAAATATTACAATAATCTCCCACAATCTCCTCTCTCCATCTTTCTTTTTTTTTTTAATTATTTTTTTAATTTTTTGAAAATTTGTAGAAGTTTTAGAAATTTAAAGAGTAAATTTAAAATAATAAAAGTTACACTGTAGATGGTAAAAAATAAAAAAAATAAAAGTTAAGAGTGTACATTGAAAAAGTGTGTTTGGGGTCTGATTTTTAGGATTAGAAAGTTAAATGTCACATTCTTTCAATTCATGAGATGGTGTTTATTTTATCTTAGAGGCATGTTTATTGTAATCATTTTGCAAATTGGTTATTGTATTAAAGATAATGACATTGTTGTTAATGGTTAATCTAGACATTTGATTATATGTGCAACGAACGACCTGATTCAACAAAACATCTATGATTAGGAATAGTTTCAGGCATGCTAGAGTCATAATTGACTCGAATTGATTAAATGCTTATGACCCGGGCGCCTAACTAGCTGAATTATGATATGAGTTATGAAGGTTGATGTGACTATTCAACCAATATTAGACAATTTAAGAATGAGAGGCATAATCTTTTAAAATGTGATCTTTTTGCCTTGAGTTAATGATTTTTTTTTCAACGGTGATGATATTTTAGGTCTCGAAGTAAATTAATAATTGATAGATATTACTCAAAATAAGGCCAGTCATCAATTTTGTTAATTGGAATGTAAAGACAATACAATCGGCGTAAAAGGGATCTTTCCGGCCCAAGCTCTTCCTAACCCTAAACTGTAATACGAAATTAGTGACTCAAACTCTTCAAATCAACATGTGGAACAATCTAATTCTATCACCACTCTCAGAGGTGATAGAATAATTGATAAATCTATTCCAGTAAAGACTGAAAAGTCTAAGGACCCGAAAGAAGACACGGATGATAGATCTATCATTGCCCCACATGGGTTAAAACCGAAACCTCAAGGCAAATCAATTGCTCCATTCCCTCGGTGGTTGATTACACCAAAACCTCTATCAAACTCTCAGGATATTCTAAAGGTGCTTAAGCAAGTGAAGGTCAACATTCTTCTACTGTATGCTGTTAAACAAATCCCTTCATATGTCACATGTGTAAAAGATCTATGCACTATCAAGAGACAACAGACTATTCAACGGAGAATTTTTCTGACAAAAAAAGTGAGTGTCATCCTCAAGTAAGATGTGCCACAAAAGTATAAAGACCCTGGTAGCCCAACCATCACTTGTGTAATTGGGAACTATCAAATCGAGCACACACTTCTTAACTTGGGGGCAAGTGTTAATCTGATTCCTTGGTTTACGAACAACTAGGCTTATGTGAATTAAAACTCACCCGGACCATTTTACAACATGCCGATCGATCAATTCGTGTACCGAGAGGGATAATTGAGGATGTATTGGTTCAGGTTGACAAATTCTACTACCCAGTAGATTTTATCATCATGGATACTCAACTCATCGTGGACGTGAGTAATCAAATTCCTGTCATTCTTAATCACTTATTCCTTGCTACAGCAAATGCAATTATTAATTGTAGGATTGAGGTTATGAGTTTATCTTTCGAAAATATGACATTGGAGCCTAATATCTTTTCAATTTTAGCAAACAAGCAGAGGATGTTGACGAGGCCCATGACATTAATATGATTGACTCGTTTATGGAAGATAGAGTGCTTCTGACTTTATACTCTGACCCTCTTAAGATGTGTTTGGCCCACTCCCTTGATTTGGATGATGACACGATTAGGGAGAGGGATGTCATGCTTAAAACCGCGCTGGTACTTGAAGTTAACCGGTAAAGGCCACAATTTAAAGATTTTCCCCAAACTGATGTAATGCCTATACTGTTTAGCTTTAAGACATCGAAGCTTGACCTATAATGTAAGGCTCGTATCCTTATACCGTACCTTCCGTCCAACTCTGGCGATTCTCTCCAACGAATTTCGATGACCCGTGACCTGTAGACAGTGATTGCACGCAACCATTAGTCATATCTCTAATATCTGAGTCGACTTAACCCGAAGATTATACCATTGCGACCGCACCGTCGTCGCGGTTCCAATTTCCCATCTTGCGCACCAATGCGATGCCTAGGCTAGTAGTTGTGGGTCCACGTATTATTCAAGAAAACACTGCGTGTAGCAAATCCCGAAGGATTTCAATTTGAGAGAGAGGAATCTCTACCCATGCCTCTCCCATCAACTAGTCAAAGCAACCCATGCTTAGCCCATTCCTTTCTTCCCATTAAGACAAGCAACTCATACCTCTCTCATCCCAAAAGTCAACATGCCCATGTTTTCCATGTCATATCGTCTTACACACCACTACTCTCTCATTTCATTCCATCCCATATCATTTCTCTCTCTATTCCCTAGCAACCAAGAGAAGAAAATTCTAAGGAGAGAAGAAGAAGCCAATCTCAAGACCCATCTCTCTACCTCCAAATATCACCATCCAACCATCCAAATTCCATCATCCACTATTAAAGAGAAAGCTTAAGAGACAAGGAGTTCAAGGAACCAAGAAGGAGAGCAATAAGTGGATGTTTATAGGGTTAGATCTTTGGTTTTGATTCATGGGACAAGACCCATCTTGATGTATGTATTATAACCTAGGGGGAGCTCATAGTGGTAGAGCTCCTCCCCACCACTCTCTCTCTCTCTCTCTCTCTCTCTCTCTCTCTCTCTCTCTCTCTCTCTCTCTCTCTCTCCCTTCCCTATTTGTGGTCCACCCGATGCAGGATTTTATCCACGCTCTCCATCCAGTGGACCGCCCTTGCTAGCCAAATCAGGGCCCACCTTGTTGCCCACCGTCCAACAACCCCCTTGCTGCCCATTTTCAGGCAGGCCTGTTGGAAGGGAAACCACAAATATCAGCTTGATCCATTTAGTAGGGTGGCTCACATGCGTGGACCCCACCTTGATGTATGTTGTACCACATCGTCCATTTTGTGAGATCATTATGGCATGGGCCCAAAACTGGACAGATCTAGTGGCAAGGAATTGTTAGCCGCTGGACCCCTTTAATGTATCTATTTATCCACTAGCCCACTGAATGGGGTGGACGTGTGGGGTCGGCCCACTTCTTGGGTGGCCCACATTCCTGTGGGACCCATTGTAGTGTTTGTATTATACCCACATAGCATTGGGGGCGGCCCAAAATTCAGGCAGTGTCACGCCCCAAACCCGAAAATCAGATTCACAGGAATCCCGATCGTCGAATCCGGTGCCGACAGCCTCTGTAATACCCCATTCTCGGCTCCTAGCATTCATATGCCATATTTTCGATCCTGGGATCCTATAAGGAGGATTTTTTTTATACATTTAACTAGTAATAAGTATAACCACAAGTTTACCCAAATCATAAAGGCAACATCATCATCACATATCCACTAATATAATCATTTGAATACAATGCTGATAGGGAAATATATATGTTAAAATCAAAGCTCCAGAAAACAACTGCACGCTCTAAGCTCAATGCTGTTGCGACCTAACATCACCTGCATACATCTATCGTGCATAAGCTTATAGAAAGCTTAGAGGGTGGTGTAAGTGTGTGCACGAGATAAGTGTCAAGTATTCAATACAATATCATAATCATACAATACCGGAAATCTATTAATTCATAAATCATCCAATGACTGAATAAGCAGAAACACTGATAAGAGCAAAAAATATCAGCGTAAACAGAAATACTGATAAGATTATAATCATGCGATAACAGAATAAGCGGAAGTATGAACAAAGTCCATAAGTTAATCAATATCAGAATACGCAATATAGGACAACTATGCAAATGATAAGTTATAGATAATCAAATGTCGAATGACAAGGATATAATGTAATACGCAATTCGAAAGAGCTAACAAATATCATCACTCTCATCTAAGTCACAGGAATACAGAAACATAACAACCCACAATGCCACATGCCGAAGATGTAATAGAATATGCAGTATATGGTGCTAATGGAATGACCATGCTAGAGTGTGATGTCGGGATGATAGTACGTAGTATCACAGGCTACGAGGTCCACCACAAGGAACCTCTATCCAAACCAGTCCCATACCTAAATTTGGATAGTCTGACTCAACGTGGTAAACTCTTGATCTCAGGTTAGTCGTGTGTCCAACCGAAATCCTTGCCATAACGAAGATACACAACAATTAGTTGCGCACCACCAGCCCGAGTGGATAGTGAATGGATGAATGAATGAGTATGCAACTCCTACTCAGTAGCCTGTCAGCATAGTAGCCTACCAACCGCTGGTAGCTCCCCCAGGCCTCAGCCCCGCCCACATCACACCCATCCACATCACACCCGCCCACATCAGCGTCCGCCCACGTGCGCCCGTCCACATGCACAACAGTGACGGGGTGTCATAATATCATGTCAGTCCTCATATCAGTACGATTCTTCTCTGGGGAAATCACCGGGGTCTATTACACTTCACACCACCGACCGTCCCAATCAAGCGCTCAACTGAGTAAGTGGAAAAGACCTCACTATCGGCCTGTCAGTAGTTAGCCAATACCTACCCAGCTCACCGATAGCGGACCCATTCCTCAAGCTGGTCAAACTTAGCCTAGCCATGCCTACTCCCTCGGGCGGGTAAGGCCGCACCCCCTTCCAACTGACCACGACACAGTGGAGAGCGTAGCCATCTGGTAATCGGTACTCAACGCTCATCTACCCACTCGGTCTAGACGTTGAAGCATCCTCTATAACCAAGAGGATGTTTAGGGATTTTCACCCAGGGCCATCTATGGCGGCCCGATGCTCGAACAAATTTTCGGTGTCCCATCTGGCCATCCACGATATGCCTGTGGAGGCTACGACCTTGATGTCACTAGGGCGTACAGTAATCACAACACAATACAAGATGCATGAGTCATACAATCCAATCATGCATCAATCCTGCGCATGGCATGCGCTCATGTGAGATAATCTCCACCTATCAGGGAGTCTCACATCATCCTGCCCAATGACATATGCAATGGTCAATCACATCTCATAACAAACATGCAGATGATGCGAATGGGCATGTATCATGATGTTATGATGTCACATACTCATAAAAGGTATCAATAACCGACATCGACAATGTGGACTTTTAACCAACATTGCCCCCAAGGAATGGCCCACATAGAATCAAATATATAATGGGCACATGGCCTCACACAAGGGCCAAATATACGAAACAGGTGGGCCCTGGTCATGGGCCTTGCCCATAGGCCTCAAATACATCTGGATGGGTCGCACTCATGAGCCTCAGATATATCACAATGGGCCTCAAATATACTTCACAGGTGAGTCACATACCCGGGTCTAATACACATCAGTATGGGTTACATCACATAGGCCTAATATACATCACTATGGCCACAACCCATGGGCTTTAAATACACAATAGGTGGGCCCTACACATGGGCCTCAAATATATACCACAGGTGAGCCTCAATGGACGGGTCACCAATACAACAGGATGGGCCTAATGACATGGACCCCATAAATATATCGAATAGGCCGCGCCAATTGGGCCTTGCATACATCACAATGGGCCTTGCATACATCACAATGGGCCTTGCAACATGGGCCTCATATATATTTAAGGTGGGCCTCAATAATGGGCCTCATACACATCAAGGTGGGCCTCAACAACGGGCTTCATACACATCAAAGTGGGCCTCAACAATGGGCCTCATACACATCAAGGTGGGCCTCAACAATAGGCCTCATATACATCAAAGTGGGCCTCAACAACGGGCCTCATACACATCAAGGTGGGCCTTAACAACAGGCCTCATACACATCAAGGTGGGCCTCAACAACGGGCCTCATACACATCAAGGTGGGCCTCAACAACGGGCCTCATATATGGCCTTAGCAACAGGCCACAAATATATCAAGATGGGCCTAATCAATCATATGGGCTAAATCAATCAAATGGCCGATACGAGCAGGCCGATCAAATGGACCGATACAAATGGGTTGTGCGTCATGGAGTTATATTAAGCATGTTATAAAGTAATGCCCTATCCTTACAATGCAGCTGGCCTAGACGGCTTGCATACAACAAGGACGGGCCTACCAATGGTCCCTAGGGAGAGTCGAAATGCGGACATTTAACCAACATTATACTCGCAATGTGGACGTCAAACTAACATTGCTCCCAAGGTGTAACCCGTAGTGAATAACATTACGTAAACCAGGTTGGGATCACACATTGCAATGGACCTTAGGTACACCCCATTGGGCCTTAAATACATCAAATGGGCTATGTCATATGGGCCTTTTACTTATCAAATGGGCCACATCAATGGGCCGCACCAATGAGCCTTATGTGCATTGCAATGGGTCATAACCCGTGGGCCTTAGATTGCATCAAATGGTTCTCGACCCATGGGCCTTATACATATCAAATGGGCCTAATCTCATGGGCTTTAAAATACATCAAATGGGTCCAATCCCATGGACCTTGGAACACATCAAATGGGTCCACTCTATGAGCCTTAAATTACATCAAATGGGCCTAATCCCATGGGCCTTGGAATACATCAAATGGGTCCACTCTATGGGCCTTAAATAGTTCAACAACTAGCTACATTCATGGACCCAATTAAATTCAACTGTTGTGGGCCTCAAAAGTGCATTCATTAAGCCCAACATTTAAGGAACTAAAGGTACAAATCATTTCCTCTAAGATCTTTATAATATGGTGGGCCCCACTCCTCAAACTTCAGCCCAAGGCCAGCATAATTATAACATGTTGTTGTTTTAAATTTAGGCACTCTATTGGAGTGGATCCAAGGCCTCTAAAACTCTAAAAATTGAGGGCCAAGGTCCCTCATCATGCATACAATGAGAGGAAACCCAAAAAGGTGGCCCACCATCAGAAGAAATATTTTTGAATTATGATTTTTTATCAAGGCATATTGCTGGACTGCACAGCAGAAAAAATCTGGGAGTCCAACCATCTTGGCCCATTCTTTTGGATACTCAAAAGAGGTCACTTGAGGCTGAAATTTCACAGAGTGATACTTACATAGGTGATCCACACTTCCACAAAATTTCATAATTTTTAGATATCTCTAAGTATTTTAATTAATTTAAACAAAACAGACTGTCCCAAAAAATCGGACAGACCTGAATGTCCCAACGTGGTGGGCTAGTCCAGCCCTCATCACGGTGTGTACAGGGGTCCATTTGCCCTGAAATTGGGTAGGTGGGTTCTAATATAAGTGGACCACACTCATAAAAAATTTTAAAATTTTTGGACATCTGTAAATATTTTAATTCATTTACATAAATCAATCTGTCCTGAAAATCAGACTGATCTGGACACCATATTATAATGGACCGGTACCGCCATCACCATGGTGTGTACAGGAGTCCATTGGCCCCAAAATTTTGTAGATGGGTCCTACCATAAGTAGGACACCCCGCTAAAAATTTTTATAATTTTTAAACACCCATAGGTATTTTAATAAATTTTAAAAATCCAACTATCCATGGTGGAATGTTGCTGGAACAGTGCATAAAATCTAGACTGTCCACCTCACTTGGACCACACCTTTGGGACCCCAATGAAGGTCAGTTGGGGCTGAAATTTAGGGGACATCAAGATGAGATCCTCACCTTTCAGAAAAGTATATTTAATAGGTATGAATAGTCCCCCATACAGTCCCAAAATCTGGTCCAAAAACAACCAGAAACTGTCCAGAAAATTCTGGACAGCAACATGTACTTACATAAAATTTATTATATAAGTTAAATAAAAAGGGAAATACATTAATAGGCCACACACATCAGAAAATAAAATGAGAAAAAAGAGAGATAGAAGGACAATCCGGTCATAGGGAAAGGGGCTCCGTCACTATTGAGCCCTCTCAAGATCAATCACACCCGCACATCATACCTAGATCTACATTTACAACATGGATCTTGCACATGCATAGCATATAATTAAAATGCATGGTGAGGATGCCATCCCCACCATGGTTATAAGGTCTAGATGACCCAAACATAATATGATATGAAATAAAACTACCTTGATGGGGCCCATAGAGAAAGGCCCCATGCATAGATCATGCATGCATAAGGTAGGCCATTAGGCCACAACCATGGGATTGTGTGGGATCTCCACCATTGATTGGTGGGTCCTACACTTCCCTCATGAAAGAAAGAAAACATCTAGGTTATAGAAATCAGATTTTTTATATCTAGAGGAGCACCCACCATTCGATCTTCTTGATCCTATGAGTTCCTTAGCACCTTAGCTTTGATTCCAATGGAAGAGATGGGGAATGGATGGTTAGGATGGGAGATCATGGGGTAGAAAAGTGGGCCATACTTGAAGTTTTGAAAGAGAGGGAGAGGCTTGGAGAATTCTCATACGTATGTGATTTCTCTCCTTAGATTTTTTTTTTAGTTTGAAAATGAGAAAGAGAGAGAGAGAGAGAGAGTTGTAAAGGGAGAGAGAGATGGGTGATGGATGTGGTGAGTGATGGGTGTAAGAAAATCTTAACTTTTGTGGCCATTTGTGTAAGAAAAGCATGGGTGGTGTAAGAACTTTTTGACTTTGAGAGCTTTTGGTGTAAGAGAGGTATGGGCTTGTAAGAGATTCTTGACTTTTGTAGTTGCTTGGGAATGGGTGAAAGGTGATGTGTACTTAACATATACTTGACATGTACTTGACATGTGATGGATTGATGGATTGATGGATTGATGTGACACCTCGTAGAGATTCTCTTGCATTTCGCAACGCGGGGCATTTTCTTCGCACTGAACGTTGTCCCACATCTCATGACCAGGGTATCACCTCGGCGCGCAAGTCGCGGCAACGGAACCGCAGCGACGGTGCGGTCATTATGGTAAAGGTCTTGGGTTGAGTCGATACGAATTGACAGCATACGAATCAGGGTCGCACGTAAATATTGGTTAAGGGTCGAAGGTTGTCGAAATTCGACCGGTAAGACCGCGGAAGTCTATGGAACGGTACGGTCTAGGATACGGGGCTTACAGGCAGGCCCAAATCTCTGCTGGGCTGGTGTCTAGCAAGGCTTACCATGATATATATGTTTTATCCTCGCCATCCACCCGTTTTGTGGCCCACCTAGATAGGGCCCACCTTCTAGTGACCCATGTCCAAATGGGACCCACCATGATTAGTGTTTCATCTAGACCGTCCATATACTGGACCCTCCCCCCCCCCCCCCCCCCCCCCCCCCCTGTTGTATGTGTTTCAGGCCCTTGCTGGCCATCTTCTGGTAGGGCCAATTTGATGATGTGTGAGGCCCACCAAATGTTTGTATTTTATCCAGACTGTCCATCCAAATTTTCATACCATTTTGGGCCATGGGCCTAGAAATGAGACAGATCCAAATCTTAAGTGATCCACACCGCAGGAAGCAGTAGGGCTGACGCACACCCTTGAAACCTTCTTAGGCCCACTATGATGTTTGTGAGGAAGCCCTGCATTAGGCCGACTTCCTGGGTGCCCCACATCCTGTGGGACCCACGGTGATATGTGTTTTAATCTAGGCCGTCTAGTGGCTGGACGCCCAGCTGGGCCAAGGCACTGCTAGACTGACCGTCCAGCAGCTGGCCCATATTGATGTATGTATTTTATATCCATGCTCGTTGTCCACTGGTAGGGCCCCTTGGTGATGTATAAGGCCCACCATGTGTATGTTTTATCCAAGTTGTCCATCCGTTTGAATGACCAGCAGGGCAGGGGCGTTAGTCGGGCTGACCGTCCACTAGAGTGGCCCATCTCGCTAAATGAGTTGTATATCCTCACTGCTCATCCACTTTTCCAGGTAGTTTAAGGGTCGTGGGCCCCATTGAGAGGTAGACCCAAACCCCAAGTGGACCACACTATGGATAGAGGTGATTGAGTGTCCACTGTGGGCTGTCTTGTGAGGCCTACCTTGTTGTATGTGTTATATGTACATTGTCCTTCTGTTTTCTAGACCGTGGAGCTGCCTTATGAGGCCCACCTATTGTATGTGTTGTTCATCCACGTTGTTCATCCATTTATTAGGGGTCGTGGGCCCTATTGCCTTGTGCGGCCCACCGTGATGTGTGTTATATACACACTATTCATCTATTTTTAAGGGTCGTGGGCCCCATTGCCTTGAGAGGCCCACCATGATGTATGTGTTATACGCCCATAGAGGGGCTACCTCATGAGGCACACCATGATGTGTGTGTTATGTATACGATATCCATCCATCTTTCCAGCTATTGTAAGGGCTGTGAGCCTCATTGAGGGTCAGATCCGAGTCTTAAATAGACCGCACCATAGGAATAGTGGTGGTTAAACGTCCACCTTTGGAAACCGTTGGGCTCACCATGAAGCTCATCTCCCATCCTTTCTTCTTTCACCTCAGCCTTGAGTAGAGTCCCACATGTGTAAGGTATAGACCTCACCATGATTGGGCTATTCCAAAAATGTTGGGCCCCCATTGATGTTAATGATACCTATCTTCCCTTGTTGGGCTACCCCAAATCATTGGGCCCATTGATGATGGTGCTTTCCACCATGTCTTGTAGGATTATCCAAACCATGGAGCTCACCTTGCGTTCATACCGGGCCTTCCCTAGGAAATGTGGCCCACCTAAATACATGTGTTTACCCAAGTTTGGTTACCACACCCATAGGCCCACTTGGATGTTGAGCGGGCTACCTAATCCCTTTAAAAGGACACATAGTCCTAGATGTATGGACCCCCACCAAAGCCACCTTGTGTACGTATCGGGCTCCCCGTGGGAAAGCCTAATTTATTACATTATAGAGAGTGTGAGGAAGCTCACTTGTTGTACATAGATTCACCCTCTTAACTCACCTTGTTGTACACCCATTTGACTCACCCCATGAGGCATATCTTATCCTTGTATCCAGTTGCTTGGACCTCGATGTCACGTATATATCATTCACACTGTCCATTTACTTTTTGGGACAAGTGTGAGGCTTATCCTTGACGTTAGTACATCATCACCCCTTGCCGTAGATGGAAGAATATGTGGTATCAGGTTTGGTATATCCATTGTATAAAACCTATCTCGATGTATGGGTTAGATCTGTTGTCCCTCCATTGGACCCCGCCTTGCGATATATGTTATATTAGTGTCTTGAGAAGCTAATGTTTATTTAACGTGGGACGTACCACAAGGACTCTTATAAGTCCAGTGGGGCATGTCATTAAGCTCCCACTCTTTGTATATGATATATCGGTTAAAGCTGATTGTTGTCTGCTATATTTGATAACATGCTAGTGTATTTAGTCTAGTAGGACACACTGAGAACATGTTTAGTATAATAACATCATGATACATGCCCATACGCATCATTTCTATGCATGTTGTGAGAAATGATTGATCATAGCATACGTCATTGGGTTGAGATATTTAGGGGACTCCTTGTAAGAATGAGTTGCCCCACATAATCACGCAGTATGTGCAAGTTTGATACATGACTAAATGGTTTGACTCATACATCTCAAATATTGTGTGACATGATGACTTTTCGCCATAGCGACATTAGGGTTGTGCCCTCCACAGGTATATTGTAGATGGTTGGATTGGATATCAAAAATATTTGGTTCTAGCACTTGGGCACGTTCAATATCCTTGGGTGAAAGTCCCTAAACCCTCTTGGTACTAAGGGATGCTCCAACGTTTAAACCGAGTGGATACATGAGCGCCGGAGTGCTGAATACCAGTTAGTCGTGTCTCCCACTATGTCCTAGTCGGTTGTAAAGGGGGTGTGGCCTTATCCGCTCGGGTGTAGGAGGCTAAGCTAGGCTGAGTTTGACCAGCTCGCAAATGGGTCTGTTATCGACGAGCCGGGTAAACATTAGCATACTACTGGTCAGGTAGATAGTAAGGTTTTTTCCACTCATATGGTTATGTGAGTGATAGGACGACAGCCAGTGTTGGAGTGTACTAAACCCCGGTGATCATTCCAGTGATGATAATTGTACTGAAATGTGAACTTATTGAGTAGGAGTTGTTTGTTCAATATTTGACTCATTCATTCATTCATTCACTATCCAATCGGGCTGGTGGTGCGTAACTAAATCCTTTTGTATTCCTTTGTAATGGTCATGATTTTAATTAGGTACGTGACTAACTTGAGATTAAAAATTTACCACATTAAGTCTAGTTATCCAAATTAGGTATGGGATTAGTTTGGATCGAAGTCCCTTGTGATGAACCCCACAACTTGAGATACCACGTACTATCATCTTAACTACACACACGAGCTTTATCATTTCTTTTACATCGCATAGCCTTAGTATGGCTAACATAATTCATGTACTTGCAAGTATTTCTGCTTACTCTGATATTGTATGCTCGACACATGCATTGCGCATACATGTATACCCCTTTAAGCTTCTTAGTAAGCTTATGCACGACCGTTGCGTGCAGGTGACATTAGATCGCAGCAGCGTTGAGGCAAGAGTGTGCGACCAAGCTTCTGGAATTTTTTTATTATATCTGTATTTCCCTTTTAGCATTATACTCGAATAATTTTTATTATTAGTGGATATGTGGTCATGATGTTTTTGTGACTTAGTTATGCTCCTTTACTAAAAAATTCATATTGATAATTCTCCTTGTAAGATCTCAAGATCAGAATCTGGCATATAAGTGTCGGGAGCCGAGAATGGGATATTACCGGATTCGATGGTCAGAAATTCTGTGAGCTCAGTTTCTGGGTTTGAGGTATGACAAAAAACCTTTACCCGTTAAGTTTGAACAGGTTTACTTAGGTTAAGAAGAGACAAATCCGATGGTGCTTTCATCTCACTTTGAGAAAAAATAGGAGAGTATGCTCATTTCTACTCTCAAAAAAGATAAAGGAGTTATTGGGCATATCATCACAGATCTCGATGTGGTGAATGAATTCCTTTCAATTGAACACTTCGACTCTTTAGAAGATTGCTTGGCGCGCTTGGTGGTTTCAAACGATCAAATGATACAAGACATAGTGGATGCCTTACAAGACAATACTTCGGTAGTTGTTACTAACCGAGAGCACCCTCATTCTGAAGTCCCTAAATTTTTACCATCAAAGGAGGAGGAATTGAAAATTGAATTGTGGTCTGAAACTTTGGAATGTGTTGAGACTACACCACCTATTAAGAATTTTTCTGAATTTCATTTACTTGTAGTCTCTGATTCAACATGTTGTACTAACTTCGAAAGTTTTTCTATCACGAGTGAATCATATATACTTTGGACACCTCAAGAGCTTAAAAGGAAACTTTATGCTGAGGTCTATAAATTTTTCTGGACATTCATGCTCCTTGACATCCAAGTCTACTATAAAAAGGGCTTTTGGATGATCTTGTTAAAAAACTTTCTACGAAATTTATCAAGATATTGGTCGGAGGAAGACCCTGGATGCATGACTGAGTAGATTTTTTGTGCTTTCATAGTTGATGATTAGAATTTATTACTTTCATATGATTTAGGACAAGGATAATTAGCTTATTGTCTATTTGAGTCTATTGTGCTAACTCATCTTCATACTGAGATAATTGGAAAAGCCTCAAAATTCCTTCTTTAGGTACTATCTTCCTATTACATCCCTTTTTCTTTTCATTGCCTCTTTTACATTACATGCTTATTTCTTTTACATTGAAGATAATGTAGATTTTAGGTTGGGGATGGAAGATTACGCAGAACAATCAGTTGTTTTCTAAGTCTTTGAGCAAAAATTGCGAAAACTTTTAAAAAAAAAAAAATGAAGTATAAGATGATTAATGTTAATGATTTATGTCTCTTGAATTTAGTTATTCGGAGAGTTCAAAGTAAATTCGAATTATTAATCTATGATTAGGAGTTTTAAACATTAATTGAGTCATTATTTCATATGTCACATCTAACTTTCACATTAAAGCTTCAGTCAACATTTAATTACTAACTTGGTGATTATTTAGCGTGAAAGGAACCAACTTGGAGAATTTGTACATCATGTTAAATAAAAATAAAAATAAATAATACCCGACTTAGAAAAACAGTTGTTTTCGAAAAGACCATTTATTAAAGATCTTTAAAAATGTTGACATAGCGTGAAAATAATTGATAGAAAAATCAAAAGCTGAAGGAATAAAAGAAGGAATTAAAAGATGAATTGTAAGACAAGTTTCGATTTAGGATTTGGTTGTCTTGAATGCTCTTTGGATTATCAATGTTATTATGAAAATGAAGAATTGAACCTTTGATTGTAATAAATCTAGACTTCATTATACACCTATGAAACTCAATGTTTGAAATTGTTCTAATTGATGGATTAATGCTTTAAACTTGATTATGAAGTTACTAAGTATTAGAGTTTAGGAGAGAATAATGCTCAACATTGATATATTTTGAAACTCTATTATCTAGATTATTTTTTAAACCTATTGAGCTTATGGAAATTATATAATGGTTTTCGAAATATTTTTTCTCAAACTTTGCTCTGGATTAGCAAAATGTTGATTGGGGATTGTATTGGGGGTCAAGTATTGCATATTATCCCCCATTTATTACTTAATTTTATGAACATGATAATACTTAATATTCTATTTTAATCATGTTTATATTGCAATGTGAATTTAAGAGCTTTGATTGAAAAGGGTGTTAAAAACATGGATTTGATACTCAAGAATCACTAAGGGAATGGATGGATTTTAAAAGATCAAGATTGAAGAATTCACATGCCAAAGATCCAAAAAAACCAAGTGAAGAATGAAAAGAATCAAAGATTTGAAGTGAATTTTGAAATCATACTGAAAAAGTATATTATGAAACTCTGGGTCATTTTGTGAAATTGCGCAGAGTGAAGTCTATTTTGAGAAACTGCACAGAGTGAAGTTTATTTTAACAAACTACATAAATTTGAGGCGGTTTCTAGAGTTTTTCAACTAGGTGTGAAAGTTGGAGTTCCACAACTACAAATAGGACTCCTTATGATGTTCTCAGGGATCTTCTAGGTTTTAAGGAGTGGAGCAAAATGGTGGAGAAGCCGTCGCCTAGAGTTTTTTTTCCTTCTTCCTTAATTGTTTTCAGGTTTTTCTTAAGAAACTTTAGTCCAATCATGTCTGTGGTTGGTTAAACCTCTTAGCTAGGGCTAAGAGATAAAGCTTGTAGTATGATGTGAGGTTTTTATTACTTTGATCCATATTTATGTTGAACTTCATGAATTCTAATTTGATATTTAAAGAATACCTTTAGTTTTTAATAGTTTATTGTAACTCAAATTATAGTATATTTACAATAGCTTTGAGTATCTTCTTTTCCTGATTTGAGATTATGTGATTGATAAATTCTATTGTTTGCAATTGTCTCTTGGGCATGGTTTGGTGATGGAATCTCTGTCAATTATCATAGTTCTCTTTTGTTGAGAATTAGACCAATGGAAGTTCAGATTTGATTTTATTGATATATTTTTCAATTGGATAGGATAAGACTCTAATTCTAATTATATTAATTGAATCAAGCAAGAGAGCTCTCTAATTACTATAAGTGAATCTTTAGCACCCTTGTTCCCACCTTTAAATTCTTAGTTTTAATTATTTAATTTACAACTACTCTCTCGAATATTTCAGAATTAATTTCACATCTTCTTCTAATTAATTTCAGAAATGTACAAGTTTTATTACTACATCGCGACCCTACACTTAGAGGTGAACATTGTGATAGTACACACACACACACACACACACACACACACACACATATTTTGGGTGTAATCAGGATAAGGAGAGAAAATAGGTGTATTAAGGCATTTTAAAACATTCATAAGGGTTCAAGGGTATAATTAGGGTTTGAAGAAGATTAAGTGGTAAGATCATCGATCTCTTGTAATTTTGCTTTCTTAGTACATTATTTGTTGCTTTGTGCCATGACTTTTTTTACCACAAAAGTTTTTCCATGTAAAAATCTAATTGTTCTTGTTTGACTTTGTTTGTGTAATTGTATGTATTATTACTACTACTATCACCACCACCAGTACGTGCATGATGCATGTGAAGCATATGTATAAAGGAAGAGAGTTCGGAAAGTAAAAGTTGAAAAATACTTAGTTAGATGGCACAGGGACGTATGACTATTATTATTATTATTATTATTATTATTGCGTACACGGGCTAAATGTTTAAACATACATTTCGCCTTGATTTGAAAAATCAGGCTGATTCAATTGTGATGTAGATCACTTTCTAAACTTATACCTAAAACATCTAAATTTGTATAATATGCCCGACAAAATCCCGTAATAGCGTGATATTTAGGTAATTATTTATCATGATAACGCACACCTAGATGAATGCAATGGATAACATACAAACGCCACAATAGGCATTTTACAAAATTATACAAAGTTATTCACTATTGGAAACATTGTAATAATAATAACAATTATTATTATTATTATTATCTGGTAGCCCCGCCCGCGTATGAAACAAATGGATCGACAAAAGAAGTCCCTTCTACTGGCCCACCTCGTAATTGCTAAATTTTCAGTGGCGTAAAGGACAAAACCAGATTTTTGGACGTGATATAACATGACCGGCCTGGTAAAAGCTAGATTTTCAGCTGCATAAGATGTAAAACCAGGATCTTGGACATGCCTTAGCCCACCTGGTAATTGCTATATATATATATATATATATATGATCCTGGACATGCCTTGGCCCACCTGGCAATTGCTGTGTGTGTGTGTGGGGGGGGGGGGGGGGGGGTGGGGAAGGTACTATGCACTTGAGCTCATCATAACATCCTATGAGTTCGAGCTGTGTGGGCCCCACCGTGATGTGTGTCAACCAACAACACCGTGCATTTGAAATCATATATATATATATATATATATATATATATATATATATATATATATATATATATTGCATATATTTTTTATGCCAATATATCACATTTGTAGAATATCCTATCCGTAGAAAAGGTGAGACGGATAATAATGATCACTTCGCAGGAAGTTCCACTCTGGGTGGGCCACACTGGTAAACTCACTCATACCACCAGTTGCCCCTTGATATTGTGAATCAATGTGATTTTAATGCCAGCTAATGGTCATGATGTGGCCCACATTTGTAGGGACAGAATAATTACACACGTGACGAAGGAAAAATATGATACAATTTGCCATATTGATAATTTCTAAGGAGATCCACGCAAGGAGACCAAAGAAGATCTTCGCGGTGTGCACATGCCAACTAGTGTCGGCTTGTGTGTGAGGTGATCCCATGGAATTCCAGGGCCCCCTTTTGTTTTTGGCTTGATTTCTTTCAATCTTGGCCCTCGATGGGATTGCCCTCACCATCAGCAATGACGTTCAACACACGATCTCTGTACCCATGGTGATCCAAACCGTTGATTTCATGTTATCTCTGTTGATGAGGGACGGCCCTTCTATCTCTCAGATATCTGGTCTTTTCTTACAACGAATATGGACCGTTGGTAAACTCTTTTCCTCGATGATTTATTTGTTTCTCTTCTCATCAATGACAGTATTGAAATCATCCAAATGGGGTCCCTCATCGTAACGAGGGGCATCATATCAATGGTTTGGATCAACGAATCATGGCCCCACATGCGCATCAGCGAACTGTTTATGTGCGGATGAGCAGCACCCTATAATCCGTCGCAACTCTCGACAGGAAGGCCCACCAAAGGGGACAAACAGCAGAGCTCCGTACATTTACACATGCCTCAGTCATGTCAAGCGAATGGGATGCCATGTTGCTGTTTCCATGCCCATGCATGCCATGATCCTGTCACATGCAAAAAATCAGACCATATGGCAATTAAATGGTCCAGATCATCTACTCAATCAATGAAGCTTTTGTGGACAGCATCCAGAGAGCCACGTCAATATAGGCGGGAACCACTCGGTGGCGGGGATGGCAGCGGACAAGGCAGTCATCCCTGCACCTAAACTTGGCCCAAGGTGGACGCGGATTTCCTGCGAAAGCCTTTAGAAGGAAGTTCCTGCGCAAGGATGCTGGGTGGGGCCCACTGAACTGTATGTGATAAATCCATTCCGTCCATCCGTTTTGAGAGATCATTTCAGGGTGTTATTCCAAAAATGAACTGGATACAAAACTCAAGTCGATCACACGAGAGGAAAAATTTGGAAAAGAAATTTCTACCATTGAAACATTTCTAAGCTCCGTCTTGATGTTTATATGCTATCCAAACCGTTTATAAGGTCATTCTTAATGGGATGAAGTGAAAACATAAAAATTATAGCCTTATAGAAAGAAAGGATGGTTTAAAGGGAAGCGGATTGGCTAGTGTACCTCAAGCAAACTATATAGCTGCCGTATTGACGTCAGCAAGTTTTGTGGGTCTGTTTATGAGGTAAGAGTTATATCATAACCGTCCATCTATTTTGTGAGCTCGTCTTAAGGCTGGAGACGAAAAAAAAGACAAATCTAACTATCAAGTAGACCATAGTGCAAAAACCAGTGGAGGATTGAACGTCTACCATTGAAACCCTTTTTGGGGTCATGGAAGTTTTGGATCAATTATTTTTTTTCCCTCTTCATTCAGGTATTTTTGACCTTATGAACAGATTAGATGTAAAATAAACGTTATGGTGGGCCCTGAAAATTATTTAACGGTGAAAATCATTATCTCTGCTGCTATTTATGGTGTGGTCCAGATGATCTTTCGATATGATTCATTTTTTAGTTAATGCTCTAAAATTATCTCTAAAAATATATGAATGATGTAGATATAATAAATACATTACTGTGGAGCCCATGTAACTTTGATCTCCTTTGAACCCTTATACTCGAGGAGCGTCAGCTCGTCTTTGCATGACACGTACCTATAGCGGCTCTATAGCTGGTGTGAGGTACACCAACCAATCCGCTTCCGGTTTAAAGACACTTGTGAGTGCTTCCCATCTAATGTACACGTGTGGTTTCGGGGCGTTTGGATCATAAGTTACTTAAGAAAAGTTGGTCGTTTGGCACCGTGGATTGGGGGGAGGGGGGTGGGAAACCCCCTGTTGTTTGGCAGCATTGGGTAAGTGAGGGTTTCAAATCCTGGGGTTTCCAATTGGGTTTGTAATCCACGGTGGATTACACCTAAAATCTTTTTAATAGTTGCAAGTGTAACATGTGTGTCACTATACACTACCATTCTATTAAGCACATGGCCCACTAATGGTGATTAGCACCGTCCAAACATTGTCCATATAAATCAGCACCGTCCAAACATTGTCTAGCATCGTCCAAACATTATCCATATAAATCAACGATTAAAAATTGTTGGTTAGTCACTCAAACATGATCTTGTGCTTGTGGCCCATCCGAGACTTGGAATTTCATCATTTTCGGGCAAAGCATATATTTCATCAGGCTTATCACAACCATGATGTCAAAAATTATATATCTCACTAATTAGAGATATTAAAGTTGATTTAATAATTAAATTCATCTATACCATGGATATGTACTTTTGAATTAAAATTGATTCACACACCAAGGTGCCAAACACAATGGAAGGATTGCAAATCGAGGGGGTTTCTAATTCCGTGGGTTCCGAATCTAGGGGGTTCAAATCCACGCTCCCGAACAAGCCTACCTTAAGTAGCTTATCTTAATTTTTACTTATTAATCTAAAGTGATTATGTAACTAATAACGGAGCATTTGGATCCTAAGTTACCTTCGAGAGCTTTTTGTCATATCGAACTTGTCTTGGTTTCCACGGCTTATTTAGTCTTCAAGCATGTATGGTAAGGATCATACTTATGAAGTGGAAAAGCATGTTTGCTTTCCAACATCATAAGCAATCATGCCATAAGTAGTTTATTTTGATTTTTTACTTATTCGATAGGTATATTTGATGACAATCATATTTATGAAGTAAAAAAGTATGTTTGATTTCTAAGATAAGTAATTATCCCTCAAGTTTGTTTGGTCCCCCTCATATCCATCATCCATTATATAGGGCCAAGCTTTGATGTGGACCACTCATTATATGGGCCCTACCTTTAACGTGGGCCGTGTCATATATTATTATGGCCGAGATTTAATGTGCACCATTCATTATGTAGGGTTTACCTTTGATGTTGGTCATCCATCATGTAGGGCCGACCATCAATGTTATTGTCCATAATGTGGGGGCCGCCTTCAATATTCACCGCCCATTATGTGGAGCCTACCTTTAATGTGGACCATCCATCATGTGGGCCCCACCTTTGATGTGGGCCATCCATCATGTAGGGATTACCTTGGTTATGAGCCACTCATCATTAGGGCTGACCTTCGATGTGGATCGTCCATCATATAGGGCCCACCTTGATGTGGACCATCAATCATGTGGGGCGCACCATTACTAATTGCCCATCATGTGGAGCCTACCTTTGAGTGGACTTTCCATCATGTGGGTTCCACCTTCAATGTGGGTTGCCCATCATACAGGGCTCGCCTTGGATGTGGATTATTCATCATTAGGGCCAACCTTTGATGTGGATCGTCCATCATGTACGGCCACCTCAGTATAGGCCCAGCTTCAATGTCCATTGCCCATCATGTGGGGCTGACTTTCAATGTGGTCCGATGAGTCGTCCATCATTCTAGTCCACTTTAGATGTGGGTTGTTTTATCATCATGGGTCAACCTTTGATTTGGAGCATCCATAATAGGCCCACATTAATATAAAGCCATCCATCATGTTGGGTCTACTATGTGAGCCCCACCTTTAACGTGAACAGTCCACAACATGAGGCCTCCCTTGATATGGCGCGTGAGACAAGAGCCTCCTTTGACATTCACCATTAGAGAGAGAAGTAGAAAAGTTATAAGTTAAAAGGCTAAAAAAAACTACTTATTAAGAAAAGTAGCTTTTGGCACAATAGTTACTTTTACATTGACGCTCATCAAACTACCTTCAATAAAAATAAAAAATATTTTAAAAAAAAAAAGGTCAATTAACTACATAATTTTAAAAGTAACTTATTTAGTCATATGCAAATAGGCCCTAAAAAAAAAACTATTACTTATAATTGATCATAAACCAAACTTAAATAAATTACTTATTTACTACTGTAAGCAGAAAAAGTAACTTATTTGGTGGTATCCAAAGAGACCTTTAAAGACACTAGTTGGCTCAAGGATATGTTTCAATGATTCAAACCATCTATATCATGAGATTCATTTGGATGAATGGTTAAAGAAAAAACTAATCTTTAATTTAAACTTATTTCAAACCTTTAATCATTTAACTATTTTCCTTATAGCCTAACATGGGGAAGAGCCTCATCCTAATTAAGGTTGTAGCAGCACTATGGATAATTTATAATGCGAGGGCATTTTCACACCGAGCTCGAGTGGGGTGCCCTGTGCGATGCAGGGGCACACTCGGAGTGGGTGGCCCACATAACCCATGGATTTGGGGCCCATGTGAGGTGGGTGGCTTGTGCAGGATGGAACCCATGGATTTGGGGCCTACAAGAAGGGTTCGGCCGAGGACCTAACTCATGGATTTGAGGTCTGGGCTATGAGAAAAGGGATTAATTCGTCATGCTCTATCAGTTTGAGCTTTTAGAGAAAGGGGTTAATTGTCCTGCTTCATATTGATATCAGAGTGGGAAGTCTCGTATTCGAGACTCCCCACCGAGGGTGATTAATGTGGAGATATTTTTACACCGGGTTGAACCCTTCTTGTGGGCCCAAATATAATGATCGAGACCTCCTACTCTGATACCAATTTGATGCAGGACAATTAACCACTTGCATCAATTTCTCTTTTCCTTATGTCTACCTATTTTGCCAACTCATTTCATGTCAGCAGTCCAAAAATGAAGTAGATCCAAATCTAAGGTGGATCACATCACATGAAACCATAGTAATTAAAAAGAGATTTTTTCCACTCTATATCTCACCTTTTACTCACCAGCTTTTTCAGAACCACCCAAACTTTACTTTTTCAAATTAAACCACTGATGTACAGATACAGCGTTAGGGGGACTAACCCTGCCGTCCAACCCGGTCAACTGGGTGTGGACCCGGTCGTCTTGCTACCCATCTAACTGGAAACGGATTGACTACTCCCCTTGCCACCATCCAATGGTTGGTGGTCAGTGCTTTGTGGGGCCCCCACGATGTATGTGTTTCATCAATGCCTTACATCTATTTTTCTAGATCATTTTATGGTACGAGACCAAAAATGAGGTATATCCCAATATCTAGTGGACCACATTACAGGAAACAATTTGGAATAAACATTGATCATTAAAAACTTTTTTGAGGGACATAAAAGTTTTGGATCAATTTGATCTTTGTTTTTTCCCTTCATCTGGGTCTATATGACCTAATCAATAGATTACATGTCAAATAAACAATACAGTAGGCCTCAGGAGGATTTTAATGGTAGATATCCAATCACTATTGTTTTCCTGTGGTGTGGTCCCCCTGAGATTTATATCCCTTTCATGTTTTGGATCAAACCCTAAAGTCATCTATAGAAATGGATGAACGGAATGGATGAAAATATACATCATGGTGGGGCCCATAGAGCACCGACCACCAGCCATCGGACTGGTGGAAGGGGGAGTGGCCAATCTGTTTCCCGTTCAACCCAGTACCTGGTCGACCTCGTCTTACTGTCCAATTGCACATGGATTAGCTACTAACAAGGTGAGTAGTGAGACTCGCTACTGAAGTGACATCACCAAGATATGTGGGTCCTACCATGATGTATGTTTTGTATCCACACCGTCCATCCATTTCGAGCGATCACTTATGAAGATTTTAACAGTGGGCGTCACTCTCTCCACTATTTTTGTGGTAGGGTCCACTTGAGCTTTGGATCTAACTTATTCTTTGGCTAATGCCCTAAAATGATCTCCCCAAATGGATGGACGGTGTGGATACAAAACATACATCATGGTGGGACCCACGTAACTTGGTGACGGCACTTAAATAATGAGTCTCGCTACTCAAAGCAAGATTGGGATGCCCTGCCATTATTCTCAACTCAAACTTGACTAAACACTTCATAAAATTGACCAAGCACTTCGTATGCAATGAATTGGAAGTGACGAACTTAGGCGGATCAAAGGACATAGGCGTGGGGCTTCCGCTGCCGTTCACAGCTTAGTGATTCGAATAAGACCAATGACTACAATGGATGTACTCCAACTTCATGAAATTGACCAAGCTTCACATGAAATTGACCGAGCCTAACATGAAATTGAAAGAGATTCACATGAAATTGACCGAGCCTGACATGAAATTGAACACTCTTATCGTTTTGAGCAAACTAAGTTGGGCCCACCTTGAATGCATGTGGTCTATCCATGCGGTCCATCCGTTTTTCCATCTAATTCAAGGGGTTGATCCCAAAATTGAAGCATATCCAAAGATCAAGTGATCATACCGCATGAAACAGTGGGGATAATGATTTCCACTATCAAAACTTTGTTAGGCCCCAAGTGATGTTTATTTGTCATCCAGCTTGTTCATAGAATCATGTAGACATGGATGAACAGAAAACACAAATACAAGCTTAATCCAAAACTTTTATGTCCCACAAGAAATTTTTTTGGTGTAGGGTTTAGGGCAATTTGTTCAAATATACATGTAATGCGTAATTTCTACGATGGAGGTACTATTTTCGTCTTCTTTTTTTTTTAACAAAATAAAACGAAGAAAAAGACGTAACGGTTTAGCGGAAGGGTATTTTTATATGAAGAAGAGAGAAAATTTTAAAAAATGAATTTTAGGTAAATGAATATTGTTGTAGGAAGATAATAGAAGATTCTAGAAAATGGATTTTAAGTAGAGGGGTATTACTATATAAAGCGGAGAGAATATTATAGAAAATGGGGTTTTGCAGAATAAGAGAGGAGATTATAAAAAATGAGTTTGTATTGCAGGGGTATTTTCATCCAAAAAAATGTAGTGGTTTAGTATTAAAAAGTAAAGTTTGGAAGCATTTAGAAAAGCAGGTGGGTGAAATATGAGATTTACAGTGGAAAAAATTATAATTAAAAACCCAACATTAAAAACTTTCTAGGGCTCATCATAATGTTTATTCGCGACCTGTTAATAAGGTCATACAATGTAGACGAAGGGAAAACACAAATATTAGTTTCATTCAAAACTTTTATAGCTCTAAAAAAATTTTAATAGTGTGAGTTTGATCACTGTTGTTTTCCATAGCATGGTCCGCTTAAAATTTGAATAAATGCTTTTTTGGGACTCATGCTCTAAAATGAGTTGGCAAAATAGGTTAATGCGATGAATATACATCATAGTCAGCATCACAATGATAGATCTACCGACCTCTGTTGTTCCCTCCGTTGAACCAAATCCATATTTTCGCATGATATGTCATGTGCCCATTGCGTGCTATTTTGGTACCTACGGTTCACGCGCATCCACCTCATAACGACATGTGGACAAAATTGGACCTTGTATTACACAAAATCCAATATAATGTGAACGCACCTAATTTCCTAGGACCCTAAAAAAGCCAAAAAAAAAAAAAAAAAATCAGTAGTCTGCAGGAGCTTCACTCTTCAGTCCTTCCTCCATCCCTGGGTCCATGTTCCACAATCGCAACCATTCATTCTATACGTGACACTACTGATAACCCATCATTCTAAAAAAAAAAAAAAATGATGAGCAAAATGGGCCATCCAAGGAAGATCTCACCCAATTTTTTTTTAATATGGTGATGCGGACTACCAAAATCCATACACATCATCTGGTGGGCCACCTCATTAATGCTCCAATTTAATTTCTGACCATTCAACAAGGGCCCAAGGAAACTAAACACAAGACACCTTCTTCTTCTCTTCAAGTTACATAAATCCTCCAAGGCCTATGTATTATCATTTTTCAGACTTCTACAAGCAATTCTCTCCTACAAAAATGGCAAAGGGAAGCATAGATCAACATGCACTTGTTAAAGCCGCTGCCTGGGCCTGGTACCAGCACGGGTCCGGGTGCGACGGCAGACCGGTTAGCGAATTCAACCTCTCAAGGACGGACCGAAGCCCCAAACCGTCTCGTTACAAGCTCGAAGCGATGCGGGTCGCGGCCGACCGTCTGGAAGACTCATCATCGGAGTCGTCGCGCGAATCTGAACCGTTCAGTCCGGTAAGTCTAAGCCCGAGCCACACCAGCATGTCGCTGCTCGACTCTTACGAGATTGAGAGTATCTCAAGGCAATTGGACCGGATACTGGAGTCCCCCAACGCGTGCTATCGCAGGGCTTACGTTGTCGTCAACGGCCAAGATCGACCGAGAGGTAGGACATCGTCGGGGAGGGGCATGATGGGTGGGAAGGTGGGTGGATTTTGGGCCAAGCATGCTATAGGGATATGTAATTCAACGGGAAGTGTGGTGGAAGCTAGAGTATTGGAACGGAGGCCGAGTAGGAAGAGTGGATCGACCGTGAGGCTCACCCATTGCCACCCATAGGTTTATGTTTCACAGTAAAAACAGGTGTGCATGGTTTGGTTGTGGATTTTTGGTGCCTGTAATTGGTTTGATTAAGGTAAATATATGTATAAATAAGGTTTTAAATTCATGTATAGGATATCTTTGCATTGGTCACATTCAGGGCCTATATCAACGGCCCAGATCGCTTCTGAACCGAGCTGATCTGCCGATACAGCGATATCATTCATGGGTACGTGTTGGACAACAAACCTAGCTTTCCTGCCAACGTATCCGATATATTAAATATCTGGTCCATGTAAAAGGTGGGTCGTATCTTGATGATCGTCTTTAATAAAAATCAATCCAATCAACTCATTGGGTGGGCCACACCAGAGTCACACCATCGTCTGTCCAATTTTTTTAATTATTATTTTAACGTCGTGTCCTATTCCATGAGCGGATCGGCCTGATTTCTACATGAAATCATCATCATGGTCTGACCCACACTTTGCATGGATTGGATATTCTACATACGTGCCAGGTTGGCAGGAAATAAATGACAGTTTTAATGCAACTTGTATAGAGAAATGATCACCTGCAGCAGGTGTACGTGCCATTTATTTCCCAACAACATATCAAGTGTGTAGAATATTCTATCCATGAAAAGGGTGGGCCACACCATCAGGATGATCAAGCGGTACACAGGCGATATTATGACTCGATGTACAGGTATGACCAACACAATGACTGGATTGCTTGATTTTCATGCCATGTATGATTGGTACGGTCTGACCCACTTTTTTAACAGATCAGAAAATGTACACACGTGACACGTTGGCGAGAAAGAAATGTCTTGCACGTGAAAGGTCACATGTACCCACTGCATGTGATCATTTCTCATTTCCACATGTTTTGTATTAATCATTCAAGCGTGAACGTACAAAATGTGACAATCAATGTCTACCAAAAAATAAAAATAAAATTTTTGTATTCCCTGGACTTATGATTTTACGCAATTATGGAAAGCAAGTCTAGCCATAAAAAAAATATATCAAGATGTTTGATTAATAAATAAAAAATAAAAAATAGGTGGTTTGATTAATCACATGCCAATTTGATGCATGTATGAGATATCTTGGCCGTTCATCTGGTTTTGCCTACAATGCCTTGTTTCCAAATCAGTAATCTGCTCCCATCAGATTGGCACAACAATTATGGAAAAGAAAGGGACCGTTAGAAAAATCTACAACGGTTAATATTCAATATCACGTGTGGTCCACCTAATGGCCAGGCCTTTAATTTTTCTTGTAGGACGAGTTCTTAACCACCCCAATTGATAAATGGCTGGGATCATGTTCGTAGCAAATCAGCCCATTTGTCTCTAGACAAAATTCCAAGCATTCTCTTTTGTAGTAAAATAATCGCCACCTAAAAGGGCCAGATCATGGGATCCACGTGATTTTTGGTACATGGCGTGTCAATGCTGATATGCAACTACAGGACGGTTCAGATTAAAAATTGAGATGCTGTGAACAACCTTTCTTTTGGAAAGATGTCATGAAATTTAAGATATTTAATTCCTTTGAAATGAAATCCATCAATTTTTTGGCCCATTCGGCCGAAAGTCGAGAATCCACCCAATGGGCCAGGATCATTTGACTATGCAGTTTTGGGTGGCCTGACAATAGTGATATGAAACTAAAGGACGGTTCAGATTAAAAGATGGAGTGTCATTTAAAAGGTTGAGACCATTGCTATCGTACTAGGAAGGTGCGGACAACCTTTCTTGCAGGCAAAAAAATGGTCCAAAAATTTATGGTATTTGATTCTCTACTTTAAGCAGCCGAAATCCATCAATTTTGTTTTATTTACTTATTATAATTATTATTTTGCCCATACAACTTTTGGAAAAGTGGATCACATGGTTACATAGGTCCCACTATAATGTATGTGTTATATCAAAACCATTCATCCATTTTGCAATATTATTTTCTGGGCCTAAAAATAAGGTATATCCAAAGCTCAAATAATTGTTATATTTGTTTTAAAATAATATTAAAAATTTGAATTTTCAAATTTCGGTGTTTTCCCTCCACATTTAAATTTTGGTGTTTTTGAGGTGTTGGTTTTGTCCCACATCGGATTTGACAAGAGAAATTCTCTTGTTTATATGATAGACTTTTTGCCTAGGGCTTGAGCCCCTTTCAGGGGGCATGTGAATTTGGTCCTGTGGGGGGGCTATGCCAATAGCTCTAATCTATACCATTAACCACACACGCGCGCGCGCGCCGAGCCGAGCCGTGCCGTGCCGAGCCGAGCCGAGTCCGAGTCCGCGTCCGCGTGCGCGACGGGACGGGCTGGGCTGGGCGCGGGTGCGGGTGCGGGTGCGGGTGCGGTGTAAGTGTACTCGCGTGGGTGTGTGTGTATGGGTACTCGCAGGACTGTATGTGCGAGAGTGTACTCGCACTTGCGCCTTTTCGTTTTTAAACCAGAGAGATGCTTCCCTTCCGGTTGGTCGCCCCTGTTGGGTTTAAACCCAACGGACCTAACCTTTTGTAAAGGGTGCTTATGCACCATTTCGAAGTCTATATAAAGACTTCCGATTCCAGTTTCAACATACGAATACGAAAAATTCTCTGCCTTATAAAACTCTCTCTGATACGGTTTTGTTACTGAGTTCATTGCTGAGTCAACTCAGCACTTTCGGATTAAACTGCAAGTGGTTCGAGCCCGTGTACAGTGAGTGCACCGCTGGGACCGGGTCATAGTCGTTGTATCCTGGAGGTCGATTGCTCTGGAAACCTGTTGCACTTGGGACGCTGTCCAAGGGGAGCAAATTCGATTTCAAGCCGAGTGACTCAGTCACGCCTCGACTCAATTCAATAAGTTTTTCTTTCTCTAAATTTATTTTCCTTTTTTGGTTCTCGATTTTTATAGTCTATTTAATTCAACATTTTATCCAACAATCTTGAAATCGAATTTTTGTGTTGAATTACATAGACTATGGCTACAGTAACAGTAAATGCTTCTACTGAGTTAGCCAAAATCGAACCGTTCGCTGGACAATCCTTTAAACGGTGGAAACAGAAATTGATGTTCGCTCTTACCACCCTGAAAGTTTCATACATTTTATCTGAATCATTTACTATAGATCCAGCAAATCAAAATGAAGTAACAGATGAAAATAATTGTAAAAATTATATTCTAAACTCTTTATCCAACGAATTATATGATGTGTATGCTTCTTACGCCTCTGCTAAAGATATATGGATTGCTTTAGAAAAGAAATACATATTAGAAGATGCAGGCGCTAAGAAACATGCAATTGCTAATTTCCTTCACTATGAAATGACAGACGATAAATCTGTCACAAATCAGATTCACGACTTTCAAAGTCTAATTCACGAACTATCGACAGAAGGAATTAAGTTGGATGAGGTGTTTCTGTCAGGAGCGTTAATAGAAAAGTTACCGCCCTCCTGGAAAGAATATAAAAATAGAATGAAACATAAGAAGAACGGTGTTTCTTTGGAAACCACTATCGTACACATACGAATAGAGGAGGCCAATAGAATCAGGGACCAAAAAGGAAATAAAAATGAGATAGATTCAAAAGCGAATCTTGTGGAATCAAGTCGAACAAATAATAAGAAAAAGGGCAACTGTCATAACTGTGGCAAACCTGGACATTATGCAAATGAATGCAGGCTCAAAAAGAAGAATGCAAACAATCAATTCAAGAAAAAGGGAAACTGCTACAACTGTGGAAAGCCTGGGCATCATGTTAAAACCTGCAGGCTTAAGAAAAATAAAGATAAGCCGCAAGCTAATCTTACAGAAACAGGCAATGAGTCTGACATAGTAGTGGCTGTGGTGTCAGAAGTCTTCCTTGTAAACAACTTGGAATGGGTGCTAGATACTGGTGCAACTAGACACGTGTGCAAGGATCGTAGCATGTTTACCTCCTACCAAGTGTCAGGAGATGATGAACAGGTGTTCATGGGAAATGCTAGAACGTCTCCAGTTGTAGGGAAAGGGAAAGTACTTCTGAAACTCACTTCTGGAAAGACTCTAATGTTAAATGATGTCCTCCATGTGCCTGACATTAGAAGAAACTTGGTCTCTGGTTCGCTCCTCAATAAGGCTGGTGTCAAATTAGTATTTGATTCAGATAAGCTTGTAATGACTAAAAATGGAACCTTTGTTGGTAAGGGGTACTGTAGCGATGGTTTATTCATTGTAAATGTATCCAATGATAATAAGAAAACATCTAGTTCTGTTTATATCGTTGAACCTTTTTATCTATGGCATAATAGATTAGGTCATGTGAATGTGGCATTTTTAAAGAAAATGAAAAGATTAGGTTTATTACCTAATATATCTAATGAAGAGTTTGAAAAATGTGAAACATGTGTAGAATCAAAATTTATTAGAAAACCCTTTAAACAAATAGAAAGATCATCTGTTCTATTAGAGTTGATACATAGTGATTTAGGTGATTTTAGAAATCACATGTCTAGAGGAGGAAAAAGATATTATATAACTTTTGTAGATGACTACTCTAGGTTCACTAGAGTATATCTATTAAGGAACAAAGATGAAGCTTTAGATGCTTTTTCTAAATACAAAATTGAAGTTGAAAATCAATTAAATATAAAAATTAAAAGACTTAGAACAGATAGAGGAGGTGAATATGAATCTTCTCAATTTAGAGAAATATGTGAAAAGAATGGAATAATTCACGAAACTACAGCTCCTTATACACCAGAACAAAATGGAATAGCAGAACGTAAGAACAGAACTCTAAAAGAAATGATGAATGCCATGTTAAATAGTTCAGGCTTACCCTCAAATATGTGGGGAGAAGCAATTCTGTCTGCTTGTTATATCCTAAACAGGATTCCATCTAAATCTTCTGAACAAACACCATATGAACTTTGGAAGAATCATATTCCTAGTTATAAATATATTAAAGTGTGGGGGTGTCTTGCTAAAGTAGGATTGCCTGAAACTAAGAAAAGAAAATTAGGTCCTAAAACGACCGATTGTGTATTTATAGGGTATGCACAAAACAGTGCGGCCTATAGGTTTCTAGTTTTAAAAACTAAGGATAATATTCTAGATCCCAATACAATTATAGAAGCTAGGGATGCAGAGTTCTTTGAGAACGTATTCCCTATGAAATCTAAATCTATAGGAATAGAAAAAGTTAATGAATCAGATATTGCGTCTACTAGTAAAAATGCTTACGAGAAAGTAGTAGAAGAGATACAACTAAGAAAAAGTATTAGAGTTAGAAAAGAAACTAACCTAGGAGATGGTTTTTTCACATTCTTAGTAGAAGATGATCCTACAACTTATATAGAAGCTATTAACTCTCCAGATGCAACCTTTTGGAAGGAAGCAATAAATGATGAGTTAGAATCTATTATATCAAATAATACTTGGGAACTTGTAGACCTACCACCTGGTAACAAACCAATAGGCTGCAAATGGGTGTTTAGAAAGAAACTAAAACCAGATGGAACTATCGATAAGTTTAAGGCTAGGTTGGTAGCGAAAGGCTTTAAACAAAAGGAAGGAATAGATTATTTTGATACATATTCCCCTGTAACTAGGATTACAACTATTAGAGTCTTAATAGCGATAGCCTCCATATATAAACTAGTGGTACACCAGATGGATGTTAAGACTGCTTTCCTAAATGGAGACTTAGAAGAAGAAATATATATGGAGCAACCTGAGGGTTATAAGATATTAGGTAAAGAAAATAAAGTATGTAGACTAATTAAATCACTATATGGTTTAAAACAGGCTCCTAAACAATGGCATGAAAAATTTGATGGTGTTTTAAAATCAAATGGTTATCATATAAATGATGTAGATAGATGTGTATATAGTAAAATTTCTGGAAATGATTATGTTATCATATGTCTTTATGTTGATGACATGCTTATTTTTGGAACTAATATTAAATTAGTTAATACAACTAAGAAATTCTTGTCATCTAAGTTTGACATGAAAGACTTAGGAGAGGCAAGTATAATATTGGGTATTGAAGTAACCAGGAAAAATGGTGTTATTATATTATCACAATCTCATTACATTGAGAAGATATTGAGAAAGTTTAACCATTTTGATTGTTTACCTGTCAGTACTCCTTATGATTATAGTGTGAATCTCATGAAGAATACAGAAAATAGTGTGTCTCAATTAGAATATTCCAGAATAATTGGTAGTCTCATGTATCTAACAAACTGCACTAGACCTGACATAGCTTTTGCAGTAGGAAGGCTAAGTAGATATACACATAACCCTGGAAAAGAACATTGGAATGCATTGTCTAGAATTTTGCGATACCTAAAAGGTAATATGACATATGGTTTACATTATAATGGTTATCCTACTGTATTAGAAGGATATAGTGATGCTAACTGGATCAGTGATTCAGATGAGACAAAATCCACTAGTGGATATGTCTTCACTTTGGGTGGAGGAGCAGTCTCTTGGAAGTCCACCAAGCAGACATGTATTGCTCGGTCGACTATGGAATCCGAGTTTATTGCTTTAGAAAAGGCTGGATCAGAAGCTGAATGGCTTAGAAATCTCTTAGCTGATATACCATTGTGGCCAAAGCCTGTATCGGCCGTATCTATTCATTGTGACTGTCAAGCAGCTATAGCGAAAGCAAAAAGTAAAATATATAATGGAAAAAGCAGGCATATTAGACTCAGACACAATATAGTGAAACATATGTTACGTGATGGAGTCATATCTATTGACTTTGTGAGGTCAGAAAAGAATCTAGCAGATCCTCTGACTAAAGGACTATCCAAAAAGTTAGTCAATGATACATCGAAGGGAATGGGGCTGAGCCTAATATATGAACTGCCAGTGTCGGTAACCCAACCTATACAAGTGGAGATCCCATGAGATAGGTTCAATGGGTAAACAACAAGACACGAGGTAGACGATTGCACTGAGTTATATGAGCCCCTTCTATGGTGTACAGTGCGAGCAGCAACGCAGAAGGATGAGTTTTTAGAACTCTTAATGGATCCATAGCCATATATTTGGTGGTGTATACAGTTGCTGCATACACTTGATGGAATTTACCTATATGGGTGTGGAGGTGGAGGCCGCTTCCTATGAGAATCTAGGCGAATTCTCTAGAGCACTCATGAAATCCAGGTAATGGTGTATGGCCGAAACGCACCGAACCACAGAATCACTTGCAGAGGAAGAGTTGTGTGAGTGGCATGTACTTGCGATCTACATTAAAAGGATTCAGGTTCAAGACTATGGTGTCACCTGATTCCTGTAGACCTGTCTTGCTTACTCTAATGTCGGTTCAAGTCTATGGTGACACCGGCACCATTGCACAACTATTTCGCTTTAATCCGAAAGCATTTTATTTTAAAACATGTGGGGGATTGTTGTATTTGTTTTAAAATAATATTAAAAATTTGAATTTTCAAATTTCGGTGTTTTCCCTCCACATTTAAATTTTGGTGTTTTTGAGGTGTTGGTTTTGTCCCACATCGGATTTGACAAGAGAAATTCTCTTGTTTATATGATAGACTTTTTGCCTAGGGCTTGAGCCCCTTTCAGGGGGCATGTGAATTTGGTCCTGTGGGGGGGCTATGCCAATAGCTCTAATCTATACCATTAACCACACACGCGCGCGCGCGCCGAGCCGAGCCGTGCCGTGCCGAGCCGAGCCGAGTCCGAGTCCGCGTCCGCGTGCGCGACGCGACGCGACGGGACGGGCTGGGCTGGGCGCGGGTGCGGGTGCGGGTGCGGGTGCGGTGTAAGTGTACTCGCGTGGGTGTGTGTGTATGGGTACTCGCAGGACTGTATGTGCGAGAGTGTACTCGCACTTGCGCCTTTTCGTTTTTAAACCAGAGAGATGCTTCCCTTCCGGTTGGTCGCCCCTGTTGGGTTTAAACCCAACGGACCTAACCTTTTGTAAAGGGTGCTTATGCACCATTTCGAAGTCTATATAAAGACTTCCGATTCCAGTTTCAACATACGAATACGAAAAATTCTCTGCCTTATAAAACTCTCTCTGATACGGTTTTGTTACTGAGTTCATTGCTGAGTCAACTCAGCACTTTCGGATTAAACTGCAAGTGGTTCGAGCCCGTGTACAGTGAGTGCACCGCTGGGACCGGGTCATAGTCGTTGTATCCTGGAGGTCGATTGCTCTGGAAACCTGTTGCACTTGGGACGCTGTCCAAGGGGAGCAAATTCGATTTCAAGCCGAGTGACTCAGTCACGCCTCGACTCAATTCAATAAGTTTTTCTTTCTCTAAATTTATTTTCCTTTTTTGGTTCTCGATTTTTATAGTCTATTTAATTCAACATTTTATCCAACATAGTTCACACCAAAGAAAGCAGTGGGCCGGATTGAATGTTTATCATCCAAACTTCTTAGAGCCATAGAAGTTTTGGATCAAGCTAGTATATGTATTTTTCCTATGTGAGGTCCATATCACTTATGACTTATGAATGGTTGGATGACAAATAAATATCATGGTGGGTCCTAAAAAGGTTTCAACGGTGAACATCATTTTCCCCACTGTTTTTTAGATCAGCCACAATTTTTTAACCATATCATAAAATGATTTCCCAAAATGGATGTAAGATATGGATATAACACATATATCAGGGTGGGGCATACCGAACCGGTGACACACCCACGCAATAGGCTTCCAGCGTTTGGCTACCAACTAGGTAACTTCTTGCAAGTGTGACTAGTGGATGCATGCATGCCTCCAATGTCAAATCTGGTATGATTTGGAAACCTTATCAGTTTTCTTTAATGATTAGGGCACGCAATTTAAAAAGAAAAATGAAAAAACCTGCCAGATTTTTCATGATTTAGGATTAAAAGATGCTAAAAACAATGACAATCTCAACAGGCATGGGTAGTAAAATAATCAAATAAAAAACCTATAATACATGTGTTTTAAAGATCGGCAGAACATTTATTATTTTCTAGTCAGATGTTTCGCGACTAATCGATCTTACGTGGCATGTATCATGAACCTACACCCAGAGTAGCAATGGTTTGAAATCATACCAATACTATATAATTAGAGATGCCACAAGCAAAGATTAAGTTGTTTTAATTGACTGAAGTAGTCAATAATCTTTTCTTTTTTGTTCCAAAACGTATTATAATCTTCAAATGAGAGTGGATTAAGTGTTATCTGGTTAGCACCTTTGTATATTCACACCGTCTATCCATTTTCTTCTATCATTTTTGGACGAGATTGTGAGATCTTGATGCGGAATGGCATGAGATCTATTACATTGAATATGAAGGACATATAAACAAGGTGGCTTAATTATGTGTGCTGTTATTGTTGAGAAATCAGAGCGTTTAGATCTTCTTTTCCTTACACCCTTTAGAGAAGTGATCAGACTTGTTATTATAAATTATAAGGTTGAGAAGTACTTTCAAACTCATCAAAACTCTTCTCCCTAATATTCTACCATTAGTAATATTAATTTTACTGAAGCACTGTATGCGTATCACGGCTGTTGAGCCCTTACACGATTTTTTGAATATATCACAACTTAGCTATCTAACCTTTAGTCAAACATAGACCATTGATCAATAAAGCCCACCTTATAGGATTCTTACAAAGATTTCAAAAATTATATAAATCCAAAACTCAAATAAACCATACAACTAGAAACGGCAGCGATTGACCATTAGAGGCTTTTTGTGGGCCACAAGTTTTGGATCAAGTTGATATGCATATTTTTCATTCATCCAGGTCGTTTTGACTTTATCAATGGATTGGATGGAAAGAAAACATTACAGTGGTCATTTACCATTGGCACTAGGATCCGCTTAATTTTTGGAATCAGATTACGTACTGAGTAACTCAGTAGGCTCCCTTCGTACTGAGTAAACTTTGTTGGGCCTACTGTGAATGTGTTCCATCCATGTTTAAAGCAAGGGATTGATACAAAAATTGAAGCATATCCAAAGCTCTAAGTGTAACATACCACGTGAAACCATGGGAATAATGATTTCCACCATTGAAACCTTTCTAGTCACCACATTGATGTTTATTGGTCATCCAACCTGTTCATAAGATCCAAAAAAACATGGATGAAAGGAAAACATAAATATAAGCTTGATCCAAAACTTCGGTGGCCCTTGAGAATTTTTCCACAGTATACTATTCAATTCACACGTTTTCCCATGGTGTGGCCCATTTGAGCTTCGAATATTCTTCAATTTTGGGGTTATGTCCTAAAATTATATAGTAAAATAAATGAAAGGAGTGGATAAAATATATAAATCACGGTGGACCCATATAGTTTACTTAGGGCCTGTTTGGATACGCGTTTTGGGATGTATTATTTCGTATTAAAAGCTATGATTTGACATTTACCATGTTTGGATTGGAGTGAATAGGAGTTGAATCTCATGCGTGCGAATACAAACTCCAGCCAAAATTTTGAACGGATGATAGAGTATTAATAGTGAGTTCTTTTAGTGTCAATACTTCATATTCATTGCACTGTATTCCGCAGCAGATGAAAGTTTGAAATTTGTACAATTACAAGATATCTAGCATATATGCAGTGTAAGATCAGGATCGTTTATTTGGTACATTTCAGTGTGAAAATCATATTAACTAGAAATCATAAAGTTTCATACATCAAACAGGCCACCTAACCCAATTAAGATCGTACAATACGCAAATATAATACATCTTATCCAAACATTGATCTATATAATGTATCGTATACCATTCCAAACAATACCTCTTATTCAAACATTGATTTGTATCTAATTGATTTGGATGTATTCTAAAAATCATCCAATATATACATAATCGATACCAGATACAATGCAATACTAAACGCGAATCCAAACAGGTCTTTATCGTACTGAGTTACTTGCTACGCAATCCGCTTCCTTAATTTTTGGGAACATGTCCGGTACTTGGATAGAGAAATGGATGGATGGCTTGGATATACAACACATCATCGAGGTGGCACCACGGTAAGGGAAACACCTAATCCGCTTCCTAGTCCCTATTCAAGTGGATGAGGCATAGATGATGTCATTACTCTTGCAAAAGAGATAACAACCGTAGGTTCCTGTGAGAAACATGACTGGTAGTTTCCAGAGAAAGTAGAGTAGGCATGCCATGGAGCTTGACTTTCCAGCTGGATGATTTGATCGGTCTGGATTTTTTTTCCGGTTATACTTTATGCATGATTGGTTCAGCGCTTTGGACGGTCTAGATTTTTTTTCTAAAAGTATGCTACATGCAGTAATAGGAGTCATCACTATTAACCAAACTTGCACTTAAATCTATTTTCTAAATAGACGACTGTAGGATATTTAATGGACGGTTTATATGAATCAATCCTAATTCTACGAATATATTCCTTTAATCCGAGCATTTATGATGGATAATCCATGTGATTTGAGAAGATGGCAAGGTCCATGATAGATTCTGTAATCCAGACCGCTCATCTTTAGTTAGAACACGCCATTTTGAGAGTGCAAGCATATCAGCCATCATGCTCCGCCACACCATTAAATAACTCCCGACAGAACATTATCCAGTAATAAGTGTCATGACTTCTATCCAGCGCTAAGAAATTGTACACGTGGCATACGGTAACTCAAATCAAACCGTCAAATAGAGGGGGAAAATTCGGATGGGATCATAAAATAAAAAATTACACTGTTTTATTATCCAGTTTGGCCGATTTTTGGACATCTAATGGACGGTCCGAATTAAAGAATATCAATAGGACCATAAATCTGGCAAGGAACAGCTAATAGGGGATATTTTTTAGGAAAGGTCCATCATGATGGAACTTGTGATACGAGTGGTGTGAGATCATTGAACCGTGGGCCCCACATTGGCGAACTTAAAACCCGATTATAGAGCCAGCGACAAGTGTACCGATAGGAACGCGTGCTCCGCGACTGTCACTGCCACTGTCGTGTTCCTGGTGGCATTCTCGCTATTTGGGAATAGAGAAGATGACGCGGCAGACGGTGAGACGAGCATTCCCGTTTGCCTTTGCAGCTGCCACGTCGACTCCTTCCAGTATGTTCGACCCGATGATAACTCGGGTTCTCAGTTCTTAGAACCAGTTGTCCAGACCGTTGAACGTCCTGGAGAGAAAGATCCTGATCACTATTCTTAGGCGTTTTTTGCATTGAATATGGACCGTTGCTGTGTTTCTCTTCGCAACCGTTCATTTGAAGACCACAAAATCAGAAGGAACCATCTGGGGTCAATTAATCAATGGTCTGGATCATTAACAGTCTAACACGTAGGTCCCACTTGCATATGCAAAAGCTCGAGTATAATTAAATTTGAAAAAATTAGCAATGGTACACAGCAAAAGCCCCTGGATGGCCGACTAATAACATACAGTCAACCGTACTTTATTTATGGTACACAGCATCTTTCTTATCAATACGCCACTTTTGTAGGACATCAGTTCCATGAGAGCAGTACGTCTCTCCATCAAGATTATACGTATCAAAAATCATGCTGATCTGATCAATAAGTGGGCCACACCTTTGTTTTGGGTCAGACCGTTTGTTGTCCTTTGATTCCAACGTGTGGCTGACCTGATGAGAGGGAGGGCCTGATTTCTGTCGCAGTAGATCTACACGGTTGGATCTAACGTTTTCATTGAACTGACGTTCTAAAGTACCAGTGGCATGTTGGGGAAAGATGGCCCGGTACCACAAGTTGTGGTGCTTGCCTGTATGTGATCGGCTCTCTTTGTCAAATGCGCAAGCGCATAAGGCAAGGACGGATCACTACAACGTTTGTAGGAAAAATCTTATTCTACGGCCCTTCTTGTGGGCCCGTTGTGGCTTATTCATGGAATCCAACTGGCCCGACTGGTCAATTCCCAAAAGGAGCCTTCCCAAGAATAAGACTGACCTAATCATGATCTTTAGAAGCTTATAGCCTTGAATCAGATTTTCATGGTGCGGCCCACTGGATGTGGAGATTGTTAGATTTTTTGAAATTTAAAATTTAAAAAAAAATAAAAAATAAAAAAAAAATCGTATTGGGTTCTGGTAATTACAGGTGACAATCATGGTAATTATGTAAGAACTCTTAAGATATGCCTAATTGATCAATGGTATGAATTTTCCTTAAGGTTGGATAATATGATCAGGTACGATCACACTCAAACGTGATTGACCTAAAATCATGTAAGGGGTAGTATGCTATAATTATGTTACAATAAAAGTGTTTTAGATGGACCAAGAATCCTGAATCCATGGGAAGCATAAGGGAGATGAATTTCAATGGATTTCAAACTCACCCTAATTCTACACGTCTGAAGCCATTATTTTCTTCACGGCTTCTCTAAAAGGTGTAAAGGGTGAAAGACTACGTCATTAGGTTTACAGCAATGGCATCTTTACCGGGTATGAATTTTATCTTAGATTTCTCAGTCCTTATCTCTGACATATGTTTGATCCTTTCAATTCTGCATTATAGTTTTTACAAATTTTGAATGAGAGTTTCTCTTAAAATTTTAAATTATGGTATGCAAAGTTGCCATTTAATAAAAAGACAACATAAGTGGAGAGGTGTGTCTTTGCTTGAAATGAGGTCAAAGTATCTTTTGTAAATATATATAAAATTATATATTTTTTTGATTCATTTCAAAATATTACAATAATCTCCCGCAATCTCCTCCCTCTTCTTTTTTATTATTTCATTATTTTTAGTTTTTTGGAAAATTTATAAGAGTTTTAGAATTTTAAAATAATAAGAGTTAGTGTGGCTGGTAAAAAATAAAAAAGTTACTAGTGCACGTTGAAAAAATGTGTTTGGAGTCTGATTTTTAGGATTGGAAAGCTAAATCTCACATTTTTTCAATTCAAGAGATGGTGCTTATTTTATCTTAGAGGCAGATTTGTTGTAATCATTTTGTAAATTGGTTACTGATTTAAAGATAGTGACATTGTTGTTAATGTTCGATCCAGACATATATATGGCTATATGTGTAATGTACCCGAATTCATTAAAACTTCTGTGATTAAAAATAGTGGCAGGCATGCTAGAGTCATAATTGACTCGAATTGATTAAATTATTATGACCCCAGGCACCTAACTAACTGAATTATGATATAACTTATGAAGGTTGATCTGACTATTCAATCAATATTAGACAATTTAAGAATGAGATGCATAATCCTTGAAAATGTGATCATTTTGTCTTGAGTTAATGATTTTTTTCCCAACGATGATAATATTTTATGTTTCTAAGTGAATTAATAATAAATAGAGATTATTCAAAATAAGACTGGCCATCGATTTTATTAATTGGAATGTAAAGACAATACAATTGGTGTAAAAGAAAAATAAACTAAGCAAAGAACAAAAATAAATACATTCAGCTACTTGTGCTGGCAAAACAGCCATGGAAAATACCAGATGATTGTTAGACAGTCATAGTGTGAAGTCAACTGAATGTGATTGGTAATCCACCAAGTAAGAACTCGATGATCAATGATCCCAATGATGATTATTGTGGATATTTAATCTACTACTAGGGTATACTGCAGTGACGGCTCTAGATAGTACCGAATCTAAACTAATTTAAGGGCTCCAAACTTACTGCAACGTGGCTAGACAACTAAGAAGCTAAAACTACGGATAGGCAGCATTGCAGTGTAGAGAGATTGATTGTATGTTGCGAGGGCCTGGAATTCTTCATTGTGTAATGCTTTTATAAGCTTTTGAGAGACAGTGGCTATGTATTGATTTCGTGTGAATATTTGATTGTGCAATGACTATGTTCTAGCAAGATTTGGAATCCTCGTTGTATGATGCTATAGTATATGATTTTCTTTTAATTTTGGATGAAATTTTTGTTAATTGCTCATAATTTCTTGTCGCCTCTAAGAAATCATTGACCATCCCAAGAAAAATTTCATTTTATGCGAATCTTTTAATTTGGGATGATTGTGTTGTGTATGAACTAACTTGAAAAGAATCAATATCGGCAAGACTTTGAAAACTTCTTGTGTATATTAGAGGTCACACATATCACGCATGCATTGGTCACGTGTCTTTCAAATGACATCCTTTTTTGTTTTTCTTTTCACAGACATGCATATGACTTTAAATATGTTTGCTTTTGGCAAGTTATGTATCACTAATAGTTGGGCCCTTATAGTGTGAGTACATTTTCCTTGCACCATTCATACATGAGTACCGACATGTAGATGCTTCTCACTGAGTAATATGGATTGCATCAGGAAAGGTGTAAATAGTTATAATGCACCTTAAGCCTATCTTAAAATTTATTTCTATTATATTTCCACCCCTTTATATGCCTTTTCTCTTTTCATTCTAAGGCTATATTATGAATTATTCTCTTTTAAGAAGCTTTATGATAAATCTTTCATATACTTGGTGATATATGTTGATGACATGTTCATAGCTGCGAACAATATGCCTGAAATCAATGTGCTAAAGTTTCAACTCAACAGGGAACTTGAAATAAGCGATTTGAGCACCGCAATGAAAATATAATACCTTGAAAATTTTCTTATTTGTATATGTAAATGAGTTCTTATACATGTGTACATTCCTAATTTTAACCCGTATTTTATTGTGTTTAACACATAAACTTGGGCGCTCAGACACATCTCTAGATTCGCATACTTGATCTATCATCAATGTAAATCGTTAAAAATACTCTTCTTAAACCGACAAAGTCATCCAACCGACTCGCATAAATTGTAGGCAACAACAATGGAGATGAAGGCAATGAGACAAACCAAAGTAAGATGAAAGACAAAGTGTCAAAGTGAGGTCACCTCTACTTGTGAGACTTAATCTATATGCGAAATAGGCCCACAAATCTGTCTGTGCATGGGACATGGCGATTAGGGGTTCAAATAGCTTACCTAGCTGAGACGCCGCCATGGAAGCCGGACAAGAATACCAAAATACCAAAATTTCTGTAGAGCTTAGGATCTTCCTCTCCTTCACACCCTTTCTGCAATTTACAAGATGGGACTCAAATTTCTGTCGTGGTATAGGATCGAGGACCCAGCTCTCTAATATAGAGACTGTGGAGAGAGAGTTTGAAACCCATCAAAACTTTCTCTCCCACGCTCCACATTGTTATGTCCTAGTTCGACTCAAATTGTCTTGTGTAGAGCTATAACATTCCACCCCAAATACGCAGTGCTGCGCAAACAGATTGCGCAGCGCATCACCTTAAGTAGGGCCCACTGATTAACTCAACGAAACAATCCAACCAGAGTACAATCCAGACCGTTGATCAGTAAGGCCCACTACATAGAGTTCTTACATTCTCCCACTTAAGCCTCATTGAGCAACCTTAATGATTGTCATATATATAAAATAATAAAATAATTTTGAAAACAAGTTTTGATATTAAGAAAATATCTGAATGGTTAACCAATAACTTAGTTGGACAATATGAGTAATGTTATTCAATCTGGTCCATTTAGACAGTCAGTATCGAAACGCGGTAATCATCACAATATTTAATTTAGGCGAAGTGAGTCTAAGCGCGATCACAAATACTTTCAATCTTAACGACATAGATTACGAACTAGGAAATGTGGTATAAGGATTACACACTTTAGTGTGATAATATGTGTCTATCCTTAAGAAGTCTTGAAGCTTTTACATGTCTCCAATGAGACACGACTGTAGTTCTACTTACTCAAAATTTGTGCATATATATAAAGAAGCAGAAATAAATCTTTATATCAAAATCATTCCAAAAATAAACTACATAAAATGAGATATCTAGATGTCTGTGAAAATTAAAATATGCTCAACTCCCACTAACTGAAAACATCTGTGGGATCAATGACTCTCATGGATGTCACATGGTCCTGAAATGGCGTGATAGGGAGCCCTTTAGTGAGCGGATTTACAATCATCTGCTTAGTGTCGATGAATTCTACAGACACTTGATGATTCTGAACTCTTTCCTTTACAACAAGGTATTTGATGTCAATATGCTTCGACCTTGATGAATGCTTATTGTTACTAGAGAAGGAAATGGCAGCTGAATTATCACAAAATATTCTCAAGGGTTTCGGAATATGCTCCAATACCCGCAAACCTGAGAAGAAAGTCTTTAACCATAGTGCCTAATTAGATGCCTCATGGCGGGCGATAAATTCAACTTCCATGGTGAACTAGGCTGTAGTAGAATGTTTCACGCTTTTCCACGATAGATCTCCTTCAACCATCATGAAGATGTATCCTGAGGTAAACTTCTTAGTGTCAATGCAGCCTGCGAAATCTACATCTGAATATCCGACCAACTCCAACTGATCAGATCTTCTGTATGTGAGTCTGAAGTCTTTCATTCTCTGAAGATACTATAATACTTTCTTCGCAGCTATCCAATGTTGCATTCCTGGATTAGATAAATATTTTCCCAACATTCCAGTGATAAAGGTAATATCCGGTCGCGTACAGACTTGAGCATACATGATGTTCCCTACTACTAACGCGTACGAAAATTATTTCATTCGATTCTTTTCCAAATCATTCTTTGGACACTGAAATAAATCAAATTTGTTGCCCTTCACAATGGACGACTTTCCTGAAGCATAATTTTGCATGTCATACCTTTCGAGTACCCTAGTAATATAGGCCCTCTATAACAGGCTGAGCAGTCCAAGTGTTCTGTCACGGCGAATCTCAATACCGATGATATAAGAAGCTTCACCAAGGTCTTTCATTTCAAACATTTGAGATAAGAATTTCTTAGTGCCGCTCAACATCCTAGTATCACTACTAGCCAATAGAATGTTATCAACATACAAAATCATCATAACGAACTTACTCCCACTAGTTTTAATGTAGATGCATTCATCTACAGTGTTTTCTACAAAGGCATATGAGGAAATTACTTCATGAAACTTAAGGTACCACTGTCGTGATGCCTGTTTCAACCCATAGATGGACTTCTTAAGTTTACAAATCAAATGTTCTGAGCCAGTAACTACAAAACCTTTGGGCTGCAACATGTACACATTCTCATTCAGATCTCCATTGATAAATGAAGTCTTTACATCCATCTGATGTAACTCTAAATCCATATGAGCTACAAGAGCCATTATGATCCTGAATGAGTCTTTCTTAGATACTGGTGAAAAAGTCTCCTTAAAGTCAATGCCCTCACGTTGGTTAAAACCTTTGGCAACAAGTCTGGCTTTATATCTTTCGACATTACCTTTGCAGTCCCGTTTGGTTTTAAATATTCATTTACAACCAATGAGCTTTATTCCAGTGGATAACTCTACAAGATCTCATACTTTATTGTCCTGCATGGATTTTAACTCATTTTTCATGGCTTCAAACCAACGAGAATGATCAGCACTTTGTTTGACTTGAGTAAAGGATTCAGGATCCTTTTCCACCCCTATGTCAAAGTCGTGCTCCTGGAAGTATACAATGTAATCGTATCGATTTACAAGCCTTCTCTCTCTTTCAGATCTTCTCAAAGGTTCAGTTTGTTGGGTCTGATCTTGATTATCCTCATCAGTAGTTTGTATATGAGGTTCTACGTGGTGTTCTGCAGTGACTGTAGAATCGACTGCATCATTAATGTCCACGTGATCTGGATTAACTATGACAAGGATCACAGTCCTTTATTCCTCAAATATAAAATTTCTTATGTTCGTGCTCTCACTATTTTCAGTGTCCTCAATGAATCTGGCATTCTCATTCTCAACAATCCTGATGGAGTGGGAAGGACAGTAGAATCGAAAGCCTTTTGATCTTTCTAGGTATCCAATAAAGAAATAACTTACGGTTCTAGGATCAACCTTCTTTTCATACGAGTTATAAATTTTGGCCTCAACAGGATAACCTCAAACATGTAGATATCAGAGACTTGGTTTTCTCTCATTCCACAACTCAAAAAGAGTTTTGTTTACTGCTTTGCTGGGAACCCTGTTTAGTATATGAACTGCGGTTTTGATTGCATCACCTCACAGAGATTCTAGCAATGTCGAATTGCTGACCATGCTTCGCACCATATCCATATGGGTGCGATTGCATCTCTCAGCCACACAATTCTACTCTGGAGTATCAAGCATAGTGTACTGAGCAATAATGCTACAATCCTGCAGGTATTTAGTGAATGGCCCTGGATTGCGTCCTGATTCGTCATATACCATAGTATTCACCACCACGGTCAGATCTGACAACTTTAATTCTCTTATCGAGTTAATTTTTAACTTCATCCTTATAGATTTTAAAAGTATCTGATTTCTCAATGATAAGGTATAGGTACCCGAAGCGAGAGTAGTCATCTATAAAGGTAATGAAATATTTGTGGTCACTCCATGAGGCTGTAGGGAATGGTTCACGGATATCTGTATGTATAACCTCTAATAGATCTACACTCCCAGTTGCACCTTTCTTTCTCGTTCTAGTCTGTTTTCCTTTTATGCAATCAATGCATAATTTATTGTCAGAGAAGTCTAGAAAATATAAAATTTCTTCTCGCACAAGTCTTTCTAATCTCTCACGAGATATATGGCATAGCAGCCTGTGCCACAATATGAAGAAATTCTCATAGTCTAGCTTTCACTTGGATCCTACTTTATTTCCATGTAAGGTATTAATATTATAGACGTGAGAGGCAATCAAGTCTAACTGGTATAAGTTGTTTACCATAAAGCTAGCTCCAACTTTAATCGAATTAAAGTAAATACCAAAAATTTTATTTCCAAAGTGGAATGAACATTCCAACTTATCCAAATAGGAAATTGAAACTAATTTGCGCCTTATAGACGACACATAAAATATATTTACTAAATTCAAAAAATAATCAGACTTCAACTTAAGCCTATAAACTCCTGTTACCTCCACGTCTACCTTGATACCATTGCCTACGTATACTGAGCGCTCTGTATCAGTTGGTGGCCTGCCTCTAGTAATTCCTTCATAGAAGTGCATATGTGAATAGTAGTTCCTGAATCTATCCACCACAAATCCGCTGACACATCATTTAGATTAGATTCAAAACAGACAAGGACAGAATGATTACCTTTCTTTATGAACCAATTTTGAAAACCCTCGCAGTCTTTCTTTAGATGGCCCGCCTTTTTGCAAAAGAAGCACGGTTTACCTTTTACCCGTTTGCGTTTAGATACATTTTCAGATTGATTCTCATGGTTTTCAGATGGAGGACCAGAGAATTCATTATTAGAACCCTGTTTCCTTTTTCTCTTACCTTTATTCCCTTGCCTATGACCATGACCTGAGGTCACCATATTAACATTTTAAACTCTGCTCATCTGTCTGATCCTATCTTCCTCGTGGACGTATTGAATGATGAGTTCATCCAATGTCCACATGTCCTTCAGAGTATTATAGTTAACCAGAAATGTGCCGAATTGGGGAGGTAGGTTATTCATGATCAAATGAACTAGTTGATCATCAGTAAGTATAAGCTCTAGAGCACGGATCTTAGAAACAACCTCGATCTACTCTACAATGTATTCACGGATGTTCCCTTTTCCATCGTAGGATGAGCGAGTCAATTTATTCAGAAGGATGCCCACGTCATATTTATCAGATTTCTTGAACCTTTTTTCCATTTCAGTCAGGAAAGTGTTGGCATTGTCTGTATCAAGCATGGTACCCTTCATAGATTCAGAAATCGAATACTTAATTACTTTTAGGCAAGTATCATTTGATCTAAATCATTCAACCCATCGATTATATTCAGCTTCAGTGGCATCATCAGATGGTTCTGGTGGTTCTGGTGTTATTAGGGCTAGATCTAATTGAAGATAGCCTAGTACAACTTCAATAGCGTTCTTCCATTGAATGTAATTAGATCCATTTAGGGCAGGGACTTGATTCTGACTAGTTGGAATCGAGACTAAAATAAAAGGGATACACATATACTCACATTAGTCCATTATTTTACAAAGCAATTTCGTGAATGTAAATAAAATATCAGGCAAAGCAATTCAGTTGTTAAGAGAAGCATCAACTGAATCATCAAGGATGACGATGGGCCCAACCATCTCATCCTAGTGAGAATCTGTTACATCATCATCATTCCTCCTGTGGGCGGTAATAACAACATGTTAGTGATCCTCCTGAATATGAAGCTAAGTGATGTAAGTCATGTAAATCTGAGACACTCAATACCTGTGGGTGAGATGAGTCTTTTAGCTTTACATTACCAGCACCATTTACTTCACCTGTTCACTTGACTGCCAAACGGTAATCGTCTGTGTTTTCGTTACCGTACGCATGAAAAAGTGAACTCAACTGTATGCAATCCTCCTTATCCCAATGTTACAAGTCTGTACTTGTAAAGTTTTCATCGATTGAGGTCACTATGGTGGCTAACACAACCTAATCTAAAGTTACAAATATAGACTTTAAGATTGCTATTATAATCCTGCCGCTCAATGGTTTATATCTAAATTACTCTAATATGGCTCACAAGATGGTCGGTATTGATCATTGGAAAATATAAGAACCTTAAAGTGAAACATGCGAATAATTTTCACATTATATAATCCAATGGTCCATATCAACTCCAATGATGGGTGATGGACTAATTATAGGGCCGAATTAGAATTTTGTATGATCAAAACGTGTTTAATGAGCATGACTGAACCAGTCCCTAAATAGCACGGAGTTATATAATTAGATGGGTAGGTCCGTGCACAAGTGTTCATAATATGGACAGATTAGTCTTAATGCTTAATACTTATCATATAAAGTTTCACAAATACCCAGTGCATGAGTTAGTAAATATGCACATGAGACAACTCAGATCTGATAAACATGGAACGTTATTTGAATGGTCTGAAATTTGGCATTAAATGTACTAGTTTGAAATCATGGCCCCACCATCAAAAAATAGCATACCTGGCCCACTACCAACAACAGGCCCACAAGAGAGTGGGAATACGTCCCGTTCGCGGTTACTGGGGTTGGGCCCGAGTACATGTAATTGGGTCTAAAGACCTGAAACTTATTAAGGTCGATTTTGACCTAATAGCCGTTGTATAGGATCGAGCAGCAGTCGTCTTCGACCGACTGAGGGCAGCAGTGAAGGAGAGAGCGAGAGAAAAAACTCCCCTTCCTGAGATGAGTCTCTAGCCAGACGAAGATCTTTACGCCTCCATCATCCTCGACACCGATTCGAGAACGACGACTATGAAATCCTCCTCAAATCCGTATGAGGAGTTCGTCAACATGATGATGATGGTCGCGGACGGACGATGTGGCAATCATCAGGATTCATCGGCCATGAATGGAGGTAGTAGGCTGAATCCAGTTGAATCGAGGGTTATAGACAGCATCGGTGAGAAAATACAAGTATTCATGGTTGTCTTCTACAAACCGCTGGTAAGGGTATCAAAAAACCTCAACTCAGAGATTTCAGAATTCCTAATTGCTGGTTTTAGATGTTGAATCCCTAATCAGATTACTTGATTCAGGGATTTCAAAAATCCTTAATTAATCTGGATCTGGATTTAAGGTATTGATCTGAAGTCCCCAGTTTGGGATTTGGGATTTGAAATCCCTAAATGTGGATTTGGGGATTCAAAATCCCTAAGTCTGGATTCTGTATTTGGGGTTCAAACCCCTAATTACTGGATTAAAAACCCCAATCGGATGTCTGTATTTAGGTGTTCAAATCTAAAATCCCTAATTTAATGGGATTTAGGGATTCGAAATCGAAAACCCTAATAATCTGTTGAATACAGGGATTCTAAATCCCTAATCTAAGCTGGATTTTTGGGGTTTATAAGACTGAAATCCCCAATATCTGATTTGGGATTAAAATCCCTAAACATTAATAGGGCTTCGAATTTGGGAAGCAATAAACGCTGATTATCTATATGGGTTTTGAATATAAAATTCCTAATTCGAATCTGAATATGAAATAGATGAAATCTGATCATCCATGCCTTTGCACAGATGGCTCTGATACCAACTGTAGGACTTAATCTATATGTGGAATAGGCCCATGGATCTGTCTGTGCATGGGACATGGTGATCAGGAGTTCAGATAGCTTACCTAGCTGAGACACCACCATGGAAGCCGGATAAGAATACCAGAATTTCTGTAGAGCTTAAGATCTTCCTCTCCTTCACACCCTTTCTGCAATTCACAAGATGGGACTCAAATTTCTGCCGTAGTGTAGGATCGAGGACCCAGCTCTCTAATATAGAGACTGTGGAGAGAGAGTTTGAAACCCATCAAAACTCTCTCTCCCACGCTCCACATTGTTGTGTCCTAGTTCGCTCAAATTTCCTTGCGTAGGGCTATAGCATTCTACCCCAAATACGCAATGCTGCGCAAACAGATTGCACAATGCATCACCTTAAGTGGGGCCTACTGACTAACTCAACCAAACAATCCAACCAGAGTACAATCCAGACCGTTGATCAGTAAGGCCCACTACATAAAGTTCTTACACTACTTGCCTCTAGATTTATGTCCAAGTTGGTTGTAGTGTGTTTTCATCAAATGTAACACAATAAGTTGAATGCAGTAGCACTAATAGTAGTCCTCCATCTGTGACTTATAACTCTAAAGGCTCACGACATGATGGACATCATTGCTACTACAATGCCCTCAACTTGACCTACATAAATTTGAAAATGTGCACATCATAGTCACTTCTAAAAGAAAATCAGGCAAAGAAATGGCATGTGATGTCTTAAGGGCTTCCATTGATTGTGTCGTGTTGCCTCTAATGAGATTACTGGGCGCAATAATGAAATCCTGTAGAGTGCAATCTGACTAAATGTTCGAGGAGTTAAAATTCTAAAGCATCTTCTGACTAAACGAATCTTTTGTATTTGGATGATACTTGCTAAGGGTCATACTGCTCATTACATGTGTTGTTTGTAACCATTACCCTTGTGTGGTCCTGCTATTTACGTCGAATGTATGTGTTATTATGACAAGGTAAGTCTTGATATCTTTAGGATCCTTATTAATGCCTCAGTGTTATACTTTAAAGAGTTCCAACATAAGGTCATGTGTCACGCCCCAAACCCGGAAATTGGATTCACAGGAATCCCGATCGCCGAATTCGGTGCCGACAGCATCCGTAGTACCCCATTTTCGGCTCCTAGCGTCCATACGCTAGATTCCGATCCTGAGATCCTACAAAGAGGATTTTTTTTTCTTTTCAATATGCTCGTAATAAGCATAACCACAAGTATACCTAAATCACAAAGGCAACATCATCATCACATATCCACCAATATAAACTTTGAATACAATATTAAAAGGGAAAATACATATGTCAAAATAAAATTAAAGCTCCAGAAGACAGCTGCACACTCCATGCTCAACGCCGCTGCAACCTAACATCACCTGTAAGCATCTATCGTGCATAAGCTTATAAAAAGCTTAGAGGGTGGTGTAAGTGTGTGCACAAGGTAAGTGTCAAGTATTCAATACAATGCCGTCATCATACAATACCGAAAATGCTGATAATCCATAAATTGTACAACATCGGAATAAGCAAAAATACAAACAAGATCATGAATTATCAAAGTAAACAGAAATACTGACAGGATCATAAATCATACGATAATAGAGTAAGCGAAAATGCGGACAATTCCACGAGTCAATTAATATCAGAATGCGCAATATAGAACAGCTATGCAAATGAGGAATCATAAAGAGCCAAATATCAGATGCCGAGGATGCGATGCAATATGTAATTCTTAATGAGTTCACAAATAGTGTCAGCCGTATCTAGACCATATAAATACAGAAACACGGTAACCCAAAATGCCATATGTCGCGAATGTAATGTAATATGTAATATGTAGTGAATGTAATGTAATATTCGGTGCGAATGGAATGACCATGCTGAAATGTGAAGTCGGAATGATAGTACATAGTATCACAGGCTATGGAGTCCATCACAGGAGACTTCTATCCAAACCAGTCTCATACCTAAATTTGGATAGTCAGACTCGATGTGGTAAACTCCTGATCTTAGGTTATTAGCGCGCCCCAACTAAAATCCTGGCCATTGCGAAGGTATACATAAAAAATAGTTACGCACCACCAGCCCGTGTAAATAGGGAATGAATGAATGAATGAGTATGTAACTCCTGCTCAATAAGTCCACATATCAGTACAGTTCATCTTTGGGATCATCACCGGGTTTAGTACACTCCAAATATCACTGTCCCTCTCCCAGCAACACAGTCCAAGTGAGCGTAAGAAACCTCACTATCTGCCTAGCCAATAGTCTGTCAATACATATCCGGCACGTCGATAGCGAACCCATTTACGAGCTGGTCAAACTCAGCCTAGTAATGCCCCCTACACTCGAGCGGGTAAGGCCACACCCCCTCCCAATTGACCACAGCATAGTGGGAGATGAGGCCTCCTGGTATTCATCACTCAGGCGCTCATGTATATCCACTCAGTCTCGACGTTGGGGCGTCCTCTAGTACCAAGAGGGTTTTAGGAATTTTCACCCAAGACCATCTATGACAGCCCGATGCTTGAACCAAATATTTTTGATATCCCATCTGGCCATCCACGATATGTCTGTGGAGGCTACGACCCTGATGTCGCTAGGGCGTATAGTAATCACAACACATAATGCAAGATACATGAGTCATACAATCTAGTCATACATCAATCCAGCGCATACTGTGTGCTCATGTGAGATAACCTCTACCTATCAGGGAGTCTCATAACAACCTGCCCAAAGATATATGCAATGGTCAACCACATCTCATAACAAACATGCAGATGATGCGTATGGGTATGTATCATGATGTTATGCGGTCACATACTCATAATCGGTATCAATAATTGGCATCGACAATCAGCCTCGACAATGTGGACATTTAACCAACATTGCCCCCAAGGAATGATCTATATAAAGCCTAACATACAATGGACTCATAGCCTCACACAAGGACCAAATATATAATGGGCCTTACTCAAGGGCCACATATACACAACAGGTGAGCCTTGCTCACGGGCCTCAAATACATGACATGTGGGCCCTCCACATGGGTCTCGAATACATCAAATGGGCCATGCATCATGGGACTAATACATATCACAATGGCCTTACCCATAGGCCACAAATACATCATAATGGGCCTTGCCCATGGGCCTCAAACACATCACAATGGGCCCCATCACATAGACCTCCTATTCATCACATTAGGCCTTATACACAGGCTACATACACATCACACAAGCCGAATACACATTACAATGGGCCTCAACTACGGGTCGTATATACATCATATAAGTCTTTACATCAGCTTTGGCAATCGAAATCGACAATCGAAATCCGCCTCGATAATCAGAATCGACCTATACAATCAGCCTCAACCATCGGAATCGGCCTATACAATTGACCTCGACAAATCGGAATCGGCCAATACCATCGGTATCAATGAGAATTGGCCTAACTAGGCCTAAGGGAAGGTCATAATGTGGGCATTTAACCATCATTACCCATCAATACGGACATTTAACCAACTTGCTCCCAAGTAGTGGTCCACATAGAGTCAAACATAAGGTGGGCCCAAATATCCAACAAGTGGGCCTCAAATAGTCATCACAGGTGGGCCTTACACATCACGGTGGGTCGATACATTGGGCCACACCATTGGGCCTAATATTCACATCACAGTGGGTCGCATCATTGGGCCGCACCAATGGGCCTCATATACAACAAGTGGGTCACATCAATGGGCCGCACTAATGGGCCTCATACAAATGGGCCGAATTAAATGGGCCAAGTCGAATGGACCCAAACCAACCACACCATTCATCTATAACTAGAGTTCATTTTAGAGCATTATCACAACATGAATCAAATCCCATGGATCATCTGAACCATACCAAAAATAGCATTGGAGATTAAGATTTTCATCGTTAGCAATTCGCACGGCCCACCTAAATGCTTAATATTCCATCCAATCTAATCATATGATCATAAAGATCTGGATCAAGAGGAATAATAAAAATCATATTGATCCAGAACTTCTGAAATCCCTAAGGGGTTTCAATGGTAGGCGTTCAACTCTCCACTATTTTCTGTAGTGTGGTCCACCTGATAGATCTACCTCATTTAGTGGATGAGCGGTTTAGATATAACACATACTTTGTAGCTAACCCACTGTCCAGAGGTCTAGATGATGTGGATTTACAACACATCAAAGCGGGTCCCATGCACCTGGGCCTCAAAACACGCAACAAGTGAGCCCCGCTCATGGTTCAAAGATACATTATGATGGGCCACAAGTATATCAAAGCCTGACGGATGGGCCACAAAGTACATCAAGGTGGTCCTCATACAAGGGCCTCATATATCACATCGGGCCTATCAAATGGCCAAATCAAATGGGCCTAATATATCACCATGGGCCTCTACCCATGGGCTCCAAATACATCACAATGGGCCTCTACCCATGGGCCCCAAATAAATCATATCGAGCCTCTCAAATACAACAAGTGGGCCCCACTATTTAGGCTGCACCATTCCTCCATTTATAGAGATCATTTTAAAGCATTATCGAACAATGAATTAGATCAAAAGATCACCTGGACCATACCACAATTGGTAGTGGTGATAATAATTCCACTGTTAAACTCCAGTAGGCCCACCACAGTACTCGTTTCCATCCAGTCTCTTCATAAGGTCATAAAGACCTGAACTAAGGGACAAACAAATATCAGATTGGTCCAAAACTGCTATGACCCAAAGAGTTTCAATGGTAGGCATTCAAAACCCACTGCTCCATGTACTGTGGTCCACCTAATAACTGGATCTGCCTTACGTACAGTCTCAAGCCTCGCGACAAGCTTACCAAATGGATGGACAGTTAGCTGTAACACATACATCAGTGTGGGGTCCACGAGTATGTCAGATGAGTGGACAGTTATATGGGAACATCCATCATGGTGGGGCACACTTAGCGCCGTCCAGATGGACAGTGCAGATGAGCACATACAACCGTGGTGGGTCCCACCAACCCTGCTGACGTTAACCTCACAGCAGCCATGGTTGCGTGAGATATGCCACCCAATCCATTCGTCAGGTGGGTCCACATACGTGGCCCACCAACATAATATACAATCTATATAATATATATTATACTATATATTATATATATTACACACACACACACATATATATATATGAGGCTCGGTCTAGCGTCCAAGGAGTCTAGACGCTGGATGGACGGTTTGAACATGGTGTGGATACATTACATACATCAGTGGGTCCCATGTGAGGCCCACCATAATGTTTACTTACCGTCCAATCTGTTGATAAGGTCACACGGACTGGAATAAAGGGAAAAAATAAATTTCATAATGATCCAAAAACTTCTAGTACCCAGAAAGGGTTTCAATGGTATAAGTTCAAGCTCTGCTGTTTGGTGGTGTGGACCACCTGAGTGTCGTGAATGGCTAATTTTGGCGTGTCCAAATAATAAAAGGGGGCCCATCAAATGGGCGGTGTTGATGTTCAAAACGCATCATGGTGGGGCCCACAGCTGAGGCCATGGGTTTCTGCCCGCCCAACGTCCACGCAGACGTTGCTGCTTCTCTGGTCAGCAGCAGCCGCAGGTGCTGCTGCCTGCTGCTGCCTCACTTTTTTTTCTATGGATTTTACTAGATGGGCCCACATCCAAGGAATCTGACCCATCCATTGCATCTCATAGCTCAAGACCAACCCAAACAAGACCAATATTGGGCATGTTTCGGTGTGTAGAATCATCAGATGGGTTTTAATGGTAGGAAACACTATTTCTTATAGTATGGCCCGCCATATAGTCGGATTGAGTTCATTTTTCAGCTCAACGCCTAAAATGATCTGAGGAACTGGATGGACGGCTTGGATTAAATTAATACATCAAGGGTGGGTCTGTATTAGTGGCACACCCAAAAACCTTACTTTTAATGCATCCCAATGTCAGTTCACGTTTCACTGAAAACCCGTCCAGCGTCCAGACGCTCACTGGATGGTTGGCATACACCATTACGTCCAGGTGGGTCCCTCATGGACAACGTGGATCACCATCAAGGTGGGCCACACCTCATCAGCAACATAAAAATAATAATAATAATAATTTTAAAAAAAAGAGAGAGAAGGAGAAGCACCCACCTTCCTTATTCCTCCCTAATGCTCCAAAGCTCCAATGGGGCTCCTTCAACGGTGGAGATGAGTTTTTGATGGCCGAATATGGGGGATCTAAGGTGAGAGAGGGTTGGGAATCTTGGAGAGATTGGGACGTCCATGGTCTTGCTACAATGGTGGAACGGAGAATGGAAAAGGAAAGAGAGAGATGAAGGAGAGAGAGTACTGATGATAGCTCTCTTTCTCTCTCTTAGCTAGGTAATAAGTGTTTTGGAGAAAATGGAGTAATTATGGGCTAGGGTTATTATTGCTTTGACTAGAAATTATGGATGGCTTAGGGTGAGTCACCCTAGCCTTAGGAAAAGTGTCATTGTGATAGGTGGGTCCCACCAAAACACAATCAATAGTCCAAATAGAGCGCGACCTATATCTTTTGATGTTCAATTCGAATTGCCGCATGAGATGCGGCGTTGGAACCGCAGTGACGATGCAGTCGCAATGTCATAGATCTTAGGTCAAGCCGACTCGAAATTACAGGATGACACTCAAGGTCGAGCGCAAATGCTATCTACGCGTCGCAGGTCGCTGGAATTCGACCGGTAGGACCATGGAAGCATATAGAATGGTATGAGCTAGGATACGGGCCTTACATCATGGGTTCAAATACCTATTGTGGTATAAAAGAGCCACTGCAGTGTGTGAATGCGTGTATTGAAAAAAATGTCTCGATAGCATCAATTTATGAGGTGTTCTCTATTTTGGATGGAGGTTAAAATATTCGTCAATATTTTTTTTAGTTTTTTATATTTAATGTTTTCTTAAATAATGAAAATGATGCGCATAATAATATAATGTCCGCATGGTATAATCAATGTAACTTTTTACGGCCACATCTTCATTAAAAAAAATGGATTAGAAAACCATAATTCACCGATATATTTGGATTAATAGAATACCCTAATTCCACATAGTATTGAAATTCCTACTTCCAAATGTTTTCGATGAACGCTAATTCACCAACACCTTAATAGAGGATCATGAGATCAAATGAGGGGTTGATATTGAACCTTGATCCATTTATGCAAATTTCACGGTGGCACCCTGTTGGGGGACCGCAGAAGCACACAGAGATGAATTAAGTAGGGTAATCCAATAGCACCAAGAAAGCACAATGCAAACACTCCGAATTTTAACGTGAAAAAATACTTTTGGGAAAAAAACCACGGCATAAAGCAACAAATTTACTATAAAAGCAGAAAATTACAAAAGTAGAGAGATTACCCAATTCGAATCAACCCAAGCTACACCCTTGAAACCCTAGAATGAATTAGAAAACCTTGAAAAAAATTTTCAATCCTGATTACACCCAAGTATATACCCTTTGGAAGAATCACAATCAAAATAGGAAACAAATACTGCCCTATTTCTAAATGATTTAAGACTTCAAAAACAACAATCTCCACTATGTTTCCAATCATGAAAAGGTAGCTTCTTGTCCTCTTCTTCATTTTTATCTTACATCATAGCTTCACCATTGTTTATCATGCATACTCTATCCTCCTTTTATACCTTCGGCAAGCTTAGAATAGTCGTACCGAACTTGAACTTCTCTACAGGAACCACCTTGGTGAACATGTCTACCAGATTCACACTAGTGTGAATCTTCTCCAAAGTCACGCCTCCTTCCTCAAATATCTGTCAGATAAATTGGTGACGAACATTAATATGTTTAGTACGTGAATGATAAACAGAGTTTTTAGCCAAATTGATAGCGCTCTCACTGTCACAATTAACCAGCACGACCTCCTATTGAAGCCCCAACTAATTTATCATGTTTCTCAACCAAACACCTTCTTTGAATGCTTCTATCACTGCCATATACTCCACTTCGGTCGTGGAAAGAACCACCACTGACTGAAGCTTAGACATCTAATTAATTACTCCACCCGATAATACAAATGTGTAACCTGAAGTTGACTTTCTGGAATCCACATTGCCTACGTAGTCTGAATCCACATGCCCTACCAACTTTGCCCATATCTTCTCAAAAGTTAAAACATAGTCTTTTATACCTCGAATGTATCAAAGTAGTCATTTCACCGCTTCCTAATGTTGCTTACTAGGTTTTGACATGTATCTGCTCACAACACTGATTGCCTATGAAATATCTAGTCTTGTACAAATAATGACATACATTAGACTACCCACAACATTTGAATAAGGCACACAAGACATGTCCCATTTTTTCTCATTTGATTTAAGACAAGAAAGCTTGAAGTGACCCGCATGGGGAATGCTCACCAGCTTTGCATTGTCCATCTAGTACTTGATCAACTCCTTCTCAATGTATTCTACCTGTGATAACTAAAGCTTGTTGTTCTTCCTGTCTCTATGAATATCTATGTCGAGAACCCTCTTTGCTGCCCTCAGATCTTTCATCTCAAATGTCACTGATAACTAAGTCTTTAGTACGTCAATTTTAGACATATCATGATTGGCGATCAACATATCATCAATATACAATACGAAAATATTGAACTTGTCATCACTTAATGTCTTGTAATAGACACAGTGATCATATTCAGTCTGATAAATTTATGGTTCAACATGAAAAAATTATTTTTTATACCATTACCTAGGCGACTGTTTCAGGCCCTACAACGACCTTATTAACCTGCAAACCTTGTTCTATACCCCTTTAGCTTCGTAATATTTTGGTTACTTCATGTAAATCTACTCTTCCAATTCCCCATGTAGGAATATAATATTCACGTCCATCTGTTTCAGCTCGAGATCGTATTAGGCAACCAATGCCAACACGAATCTAATAGACACTTGCTTACAACTAGCGTAAATATCTCTATAAAGTCAATACCTTTTTTCTGAGTGTAACCCTTCACTACCGACCTTTCTTTGTATATATCATGTTTCTTATTAAAGATTAGCTTACATCCGATCGATTTACGTCCCACTAAAAGCTTCACTAGCTCCCATGTGTTGTTCTTATACAACGAGTCCATCTCGTCGTCTATTGTCGTCTTCCACTTTTCTGCATCAAGTTCATCACGGTCCTCTGAATAGTAGATGGGTCCCCCTCATCTGTAATGAAGGTATACGCGATATTAGAGTCATCCTTATATCTTGTCGGGAGCTTGTGATCCCACTGCAGATTTCTCCTAAGTGGCTGCTCCACCTCTTCCTGTACCTTTGCTTGTGCATCTGTCTTAGCTTGAGTATCACCTGTGTCAATCTAAACATTCACGACCAACCTTTTTTAGCTCTTGTTGCTCCTCTTGATCATTCTTATGAAAGAGGGAGCCTTCGTCGAATTTAACGTCCCTACTAATAATGATTTTTCATGACTCGGTCTATAGTCTGTATCCCTTCACACTATTACTATAGTCGATAAAGATGTACTTTTTATCTCTATAATCTAAGTTGTCTCTCTCAACTGACAGTACATGAAAGTAAGCTTTTACAACTAAACATATGCAAATTTGAGTAATCCACTTTACGTTCATTCCATACTTCCTCTGCAATTTTACATTCAATAGTCGTAGAAGGAGACTAGTTCACCAATAACAGGCAGTGTTAACGGCCTCAGTCTATAGGTCCTTACCCAACCCAGCATTACTAATCATGCATTGGGCTCTCTCCAAGGGAGTCTGATTCATCCACTTAGCCACATCATTTTGTTCGGGTGTGTGGCGTACTGTGTTGTACCTAATGATGGTAGCTTCTATTTTTTTATTTTAAATGAAAAAATCCCATCAAAATAATAAGTGTGGGGGTGTTTTCTGTTGTGGGGTGGCTCACTTGAGTTCTTGAAGTGCCCCAAAAATTGGCACCCAAGTACATAGACTCAGATCTCGAGTTCCCAGTTGTTAACCAAATGAAAACGCACGTGTGTCCTTATTCAGATTCAAATTCATTTCACATACAGATAATTAAAGTACCGCAATTCGAATTAACGGATCCAAAGCGAGGTAGAGACAACAATAGAATTTAAAAATATGGGGCTAAGAGTTAAAGATACAGTTTCAATTGTGATGATCGCCCAAAATGGAATTATGCAAGATACGATATACATACCCAAGATTATTAAAGTGTAAAACTTTCAATTTACTCCTAATGCTCCAAAACGTGACGGCGTTGGTACAATCCGATATAAGCCTACCTGTTTGAGGTTTCACTAGTACTTGCATCAATGATATGCCTGGTTGGTGTTTTAAAACATCGTCTCAGGTGGGAGTGAGTAGCTAACTCAGTGGTTCCATTAGTTCTAAGTTACACATGCTATCGACACAATCAGCACAGGTAATGATAAAATAAGAAATCAAACATTTTTTAAATACTCTTGTTAAATGTGTATATGAAGATATGACATGATGCATGCCCTTTCCAAATAACACTTCCTCACACGCGACTTCGACCACCTGTTTTGCAAATGACAACACTCCATCATCACGCGACAACCACACCTGTTCGCCACATTCTAAGCTGATACAATGTGGTAAATGATCATATTAGTCGAGTAATTATTAAGTTCAATTCATCCAACATATTGGCAAAGCTAGGATACCGACATTATATCACAAGTCCTTATCTAAATCACGTGACTCGTTGCCGCACTTAGTGGCTCCTTACTAGTGTCCCTTGATCCAAATTTAGGTATCACTCATTTATATTACAAATCAATAATTTCAAATATACGATATGGTACCTAAACGTATGAGGATCAACCTAGTATGGGTCGTCACCCAAACCAGGTATGATCACTCAGTTTCGAGGTTGTAACAACCCACAACAGACTGCCCTGACCGACTGGAACACTATTTTCGAAGTCTGACCGATCCCACACATGAATCCGGATGACAACCCATGCTCGAACCATAACCCAGATGAACAATGGCTGGGGTGTTACGGAGGTGTGTGCTTATCACATTAAACCAAATCAATACAAAAGAAATGGCTCGTCACCCAATTCCATTCACGCCCAGTCGTTCGAATGGTACTCTGGCACAATACCATCGACAGGGTAATTTAACGGGGGTCATTCGAACAATGGTCTGTTACCTCCATTAGTGCTCATTGGTTACTATGGGGAGGCTCGTCACCCCAGCATAAGCCGACAACTTAGACATGGTGCCTCATACTACCATGTCCGACTCATGAGTCTTAGTTGGTCATTAGTCACTACGGGGATTCTCATCACCCCAGCATAGGCCGACAACTCGGACACGATGTCCCGTACTATCATGCCCTGCTCATAAGTCTTAATGGATCGTATCACACTAACAGTTATGAATGGACACATCCATTGAGAACGGGGTATCTTAGATTCTATTTAGTCATATCATACATTGTGAATGTACATTAGTCGGCTAGTGGGCTAATTTGATTAACCTGGAAGAACCACGATGCAATCAGCATTGGGTGCAAGCATCCCGTGTAGTCCAACTACTGTCGGTCATCCGTATTCAACCCAGGTTGATCGAACAAGCCTAGGGTGGCCGCCCTAACTCGAGTTACTCCTTTAGTTCGGGCAGTTAGCCAACTAACCCAACATCATAGAAATCCTAAGTATTGCTACAGACTAAGCGTTACATCACACAATTATAGTATGGGTTCTATTACACAATCATTCAAGCATTTCATTAAACATGTGAGTGTTAATGGAACAATACATCTACTTATGCATTTTATCAAACATGTGGGCATCAAGAAAATAACACATTCAATTGGCCATTCAATCAAACATATGAGCATCCATGAAACAACACATTCAATCACCTACACATTTTATCAAGCATGTAAGCATCCATATACAACCAATAACATATATTATAAAAAAATTAAAATGTCAACATATTAGCATTCACAAATTCATCTACAAGCATTTATTCATTAACTGAGACCCTCAAGGGTCGAAAAATAGAAATCTATAAATAATGATCTGTACCTTAAGAAGGAATTCCAATTTTGAGCTCCTAGGGTTAAGGATTTGGGAAAAATCATAAATTCCTATATAAACACCAAGAACTACATGAGATTTATACAATTCATTTTTAGAAAAACCTAAGTTAGGAAGTAAGATTTATTTTTTACCTCCCAATCGCAAGTAAGGTGGATTTGGTGGGGGAAAATGATCGAGACTAGGGCCTTAGTTAGAAGAGACCGATGAAAGGAAGCGTTAAACTTCTCAATCATACTCCCACTCTTCTTCTTCTTCTTCTTTCTCTCCTTTAGAAAATGTAAATTCGTATAGAGAGTTGGAGTGCCCAAATGAAGCCCTTATATAGTGTCGAATTTGGTATAAATGGCCCCAAGGACTGAGTTTTTAGTATACTAGCCTTATGGGAGGATTTTTCTAACCTCTAGGGCCCACTATGGGGTGTACATATTAATATACACCATATGATAGTTAGCCCTAATGATGATCTACGTATAGATATGATCAGTCTGTCATTTAGATGCTTCAATCAACGAATATGATTAGAAGTTTGTTTAACGGTCACTGATGGTCAATCGGGTCGTAGCTATACAGATATGAGCAAATAAATATCATTAACTCATTCCTTGAGTTTGGTTGTGATCTAACGGTCGGAAAGCCACAACTTTATGAAAGAGTGAAAGGTCCAATTCACTTAAGTTTCAGATTTCGTCCTAGGGGATTCACACGTTGCAAGCATTTAGCTTCCGACCCAAGGTGAGCTATTCTAGGAAATTTCTTAGTTCGCCACCTACGATGGGTGTCAAGCCCAGTGAGATGGACATTATTCTATAGTTTCAGAACTATTGGCCCACTAACGAGCGGTCTAAAGCTTGTTCAAAAAATTGGGGCATTTCTAAAATAAATTATGTATGAGATTTCTCGTGGGCAATGATTAGGGTTTGGATTAATTATGTTCATAGTGTGGCCTATTTATAATTAGTGAAAGTGAAAATTTAGTCATGATTACTCTAAACCGTCGGTTTTATGCTAAAAGAGTAACGGGGTTGATTTGATCTATTAGTTAAGATCCAAAACTTATCTAACTCGGCTTCGGATAGATCTGAGAGTGAAGGAGGGTTTGGGAGGGTTTTGGAGGAGTGAAAATGAGTTAGAAAGGGGTAAAAGGGGGTGTAAAATCGTGTAGAGGGGATCCCCGCACGTGGGAGGGACTCACATGGTCAGTTCGGTGGCGGCACGCTGCCGTTGTGGCAATGCCGCCGCGCTCCTCTGGAGCCTTCAGCGGTGGCCACTCCCCTGAGGTTTGTGTTTTCGCTCCGTGAGAACCCCTAGGTCCCCCTACATGTATCTATTTCATCTCTAAGTTGAGTATGATGCATGTACTACAGTCCAAGGGTTGTTTTTAATCAGTGGTAGGTCGAATAGATTTGGGCCCAATGTGAACAAATCACGAGGCTAAACTCGATACTTAGGGGCTGTTTGATTTCTGTTTCTTTGATGTAAATACAGGTAAATGTATTTAATCATTATTTACATTTTCGCCTACAAAACTGTCGAGTGAAGTAGTAGCTGGGTGATCGTGTTTGGTTACTCCCATGATAGCTGTAAATACAGTGAAGATGTACACTCCGTTGTTTGATTTCTAGCTTGTAAATGACATGAAGGAGTACGGAAGCCGTAAGATGGAGCGTCTAGTATTAGCATTGGTGTAGAGCCTTGGAATATCTACTCTACACGCACGTTGAAGCAGTGCCAGCCTACTCTCCAAGTGCCAAATTCGTCATGTTCGTGCAAGATCTAGTCCATTCATCATGTGGGAATTACTTTTTTTCTGTAGTGTGGCCTACTTGAAATTTGGATCTGCCTCGGACTACTCTCTTAGCATGAACTGGCGAAATGGATGCTCAAGAGGATTTCTCACAAAGAACGTGGTGGGCCCCACCTAGGTTCCGGCCACAGGAACTTCCTGTCGTCCAGGTGGCAGGTAATCGGCCTCCTGTCCCCGAGAGACCTAGTCCACTGCTCCAAACTGTTCATCTGATGGACCCTGCCATTGATGAAGGATGGTCAAAAAACTGCATATTATAAAATCTCAACCTTTGATATTCTATCTTTCTCACCGTTGAATATGGGTTGTTGAATTTTTCTCTTGACAATCTACCATTAGGCAACAACATCTAATGGTTAGGATCTTTCAGATAAACGGTTTGGATCACTAGAAGCAAGGGTACTGCAGAGAAATAAGAGTTAGTTTTGCATATGTCGCGACTCGGGATCCTTCGTGTGTTGCCATCCACTGGCCCACATTTTGTGATGGTAGGATGATTTGAACCATCCATATTCTTTTTTACTTCCATAAATAAGCTATTACCCCACAATCACACTTCCTATTGTCACCTCTACTTCCTATTGTGTGGTCCACTTGATCCTTGGATGTGCCTCCTTTTTAGTCTTTTTCCTTAAAAATGATATGGAAAAAATGGATGGACCGTGTGGATAAAACCCATGTGGTGGACCCCACATGGAGCTTTGAAACACCCCAGGCAATATCAACGCGTGCACCGAGCCATTACATACGTAATTTACTTTCGAATAACCACCGCATCACTTCTACAGGAAGAATGTAATAACCCATTTTTTTTGTGGGAACTAACCCCACCATCCGCTTGCATGTGGCCCACCTAAGTTTTGGATCAGCTTCATTTTTGGCCTTACATCTTCTCTTGGACGGGATGAGATGATGGACGGAGTAGATTTATATTATCGTTAGTGGGACCCACCATATCTTAAAAAATAATAATAAAATAAAAAAATTATATCTTCCTCACGCCGACTAAACTACTTTCTCCATTCTTCCTTCCTTTTCGTACGGTAATGGACGCCGAACCCTCCCACTAAATGAAACCGTCCCATAATCCCCTCTCTTCCATTCCATTACGCACCCCTTCATAAAAAATAAAAATAAAAAACAAAGAGAGAGAAAGAAACGAAGGAAACAATCAAATCAAAAATAGAGAGGGGGGGAGAGAGAGAGCTTTATAGATCAAGAGAGAGATTAAAGCGGGACCAGATCATCAGACTTTTAAGGTATCTGATGATCTGATCTTGAAGTTTATCATTTTTAGTTATTTATTATACTTATTTAATTGAAAATTTTGATAGGAATATTATTGTCAGTTGATTATTATGTTGGAAATCCTACTCATTTATGAATTTCTATATTTCTAATATTTAATGCTGAAATAATTTTTATATATTTATATATAAATAAAAATAAAATAAATTTACAGAATAAAATAAATAATTTATCTAAGTTTATATTTTAATTTATTAATTCTTAAATTTTGTTAAGATTAAAAATTAAATATGAATTATTCCTAAATTTTTAAAAATTAATTAATATGAAAGTAAATTATTAAAAATATATTAAATTCAAATTAATTTATGAATTTATTTAAATTAATAAATTTGAATTAATTTTAAAAATATTTTTAATTAAGGAGTATGTTAGTTATTGAATTTAATCATTTAATTAATCGAAATTATATATATATATATATATATATATATATATATATATATATATATATAAATTCAAGTTAAAAAGTAAACCAAAAATTTTAATTCCAATAATTTATAATACTTAGAATTAATTATAATAAAAATAATAATTTAAAATTTGAATGTAAATAATAATAATAATAATAATAGTATCCAAAGTCCAAATTAATAACTTCCTTAAACTTATTAAATTTAGATATAAAAATAAATAATAATAAAATCCTGAATTTAGATTTAAAATAATTAAATAAAAAATTTTAAGATAGATTAACTTAAACTATTAAATAATAATTTTTATTATATTATTAATGTTATATTATAGAAATCAGTATAATATTTTTTGTTCTGTAAAGATTAAAATCCAAATTTTAATTCTAAAATTTTAAAAAGTTAATTAAATTAAACTTAAATGAACTTAAGTTTAAGAAAATTTTTAAAATTTTGAAATTGAAACTAAAATTTCTTGTACATTATTTCACAGAAATTTCTAAATTAAATAATAGTAAAATAATATTTTATTTAAGTATTCAAATTATTAAAGTTTTAACAAAATTTAAATCTAAAATTATTAATTAGAATTATATTGTTGATATTTTTATTGCGAAATAATTATTCATCTTACATGTATGTCTACCATTCATTGAGCATCAATTTTAATATGTTGGATGTAACGTAAACAAGTAGGGCAATCATGTTCCTTGAGTGAAAGACTCTAAATTAGCAAGTATGGCAATCGTGTCCCTTGAGTGAGAGACCCTAAAGCCAGCAAGTAGGGCAATTGTGTCCCTTGGGTGAAAGACTCTAGAACCCACTGGATCCATTGGAGTCTCCTTTGTGTGCGGCGTATGAGTACAATTATGTGCGTGGACATACGTCAAAAGTACAACTAGAGTAGTAGTCTGACCAACTAACATATAATTGGATCCATCACCATGAGGTACCAGTGCGTGGACGTTAATGTAACGTGACCATCCACTTGGGTACGGTATTGTAAGAAATAATATAAATGTTATGAGTATTCATGAAAATATCATATGCATCGCATTTTCACAATTCTATTGTTAAATTTCATTATCTGTATTCTATTTCCTTCATTGTTATAAAATTGATATTATCTGAACATGTTAAATTTTGGGTAAGAAATGACCCTACTGGGCTGTTATGCTTATCTTACTAAAAAAATGCACAAGTGCAGAGCTGGAATACTACGATCAGGTGGGCCTCTACTATTAACTTTATTTTCTAAAAAATTAGGTTTAGTTTTAATTCAATTCAGTTTTTTTTTTATTTAGGTTTAATTTATGTTCAAATTTCAATGTAGAAAGGATACTATCAAAAGAGTTGAATTTAATAAATATTTCAACTGTATTTTCTTTTAGATGACGTTGAATATTTATTGAATTCGATTGAATCAACTAGATTGTAATAAATGTCATTATATTATAACTCGCGAACCTTAGATTCGGATCCCGAAGACCTTATTCGGGTACTCGAATTTCGGGGCGTGATAAAGAAATCCCGTAGGAAATCTTCCTTTAAATTCAAACGGTGGAAAATCCCTGATAGGAGTAATTCTGAGAATTTCACAGGCGCATTGTGAAATCAAACAGCCCCTTAGTAATCGGGCAGGTTCATCATTTTTCTACGATTGATTTATTAAATTTGTGCAGTTCTTTACTAGCTAGTACCACCCGTGTATAAACAACATTGAGTATTAATGGCCAGTAAGTGATAATATAAGTTAATTAAAAAAAAATTTAAAAATTCAAAACAGTGAAAATTCAGGACATTACAGTTCTAGATTAAAGTGATTTTTGTTTGCCAAGGGAAACATCAATTAACGCAAGTGATAAATAAATTGGATGTATTCGTAGACTAGTACAAGACTTATAGATTGCATTGTAGGATAAGCCTTTCTTACACTCGTGAGTAATACATCCAGCATTGTCATTAGAAACATGGAGGTTGATTTTGCAGGTGATTTCTATAAGAGAACATCTATTATAGACTAGGTGGTGCAACTAGTTGAAAATTGACTTTACAGTTACTCTATATACCATAAGCTAAAATGCATGTTTGGCTGATACAAAAGTTGTGAAAGAATTTTTATGGTTAAAAGGCCTAGCTTCAGTGTATATTATACACTTGGTTTTAAATAGGAGAAGATCCCTGATGTAGAATGTGTCACAGATATGTTCCCAGCATGGTTGAGCCAAAAAACGGTGGGCCATAAGTTGGCCGTAACTTTTGATCCGGGTATTGTTACGGGGCACACAACCTATCAATCTTTACTGAAATGGGCCATCCGAGGTGAATTGACATACTATGTGGGTCGCGTCTGTCCGTTTAGTCAGAAAACGTGCGCTTTCAGCTCAAAAACAAATTTTTAGAACAAAGTTACTATTTTTAGTAATTTCGATTTTTTAAATATTTTTTGAGTTTGAGATTTTCTTTCTTTTTAGAAATAAATTTTAGTTATACTAGGACTCTTCTATAGAAAGTTTACTTGCAATTTTTATTTTTAGAAATTAGGCCTTAAAAAAGTTTTATTAGAATTAGGATTTGTATTAGAGTTAGAATTTTGCTATTTTTGGTAATTACGAATTTTAATTTTTTTTTTCTATATTAATGGTGTAAGGAGACACATTAGACAATTATCAATTATTCATTAATCAATTTCAAATTTTTTAGAATTTATTTCTATTCTTTTGCTTTCTTTCCTCATGGATTCGAGAAGTCTCTGTGAGGAGTCCTGAGAAGCTCCGTGGATTCGGAGTAGTTATCCTTGAGGAAGACGGCGATCGACCTCATCACGTTCATCCCTACATCAATCCCTGTATATTGTGATAACCAAAGTACTTGGCATTTTGCTAAAAAAATACAAGTCTACCATACAAGGCCCAAACATATATATGTTTGGTGTAGTATCATTGCAAAACATTCACACCAAAGGCAATGTAATAGATATGTTGATGACTCCCGTTACAAGTGAGGAGTTTGTTTGGTACAAAACTTTTCTTAGGCTTACCGTTAGCTAACTATTTGCAACATTAGGCAGTTGTTACTTGAAATATTTTGTTTTTATATATGCACTATTAGAGAAACCAGTCTTCAAATGAAAAAATGTTGTGTCAGTAGCAACTTCTGATGAGAGACATTATCATGAGATGCCATCTCTCTTTTTCTACGACACACAATCTCTTTCTCTCTCAACATAGTGGATATGTTGATGAATCTTATTACAAGACTGAAGTTCATTTGGTATATGACTTTTCCTGAGCTTAGTGTTACTTAACAATTTGTGACATTAGGCAAATGTTATTAAGAATCTTTTTATTTTTATACACTATTAAGAAATTAGTCTTCAAATAGGAAAATAGTGTGTTAATGACATCTTCTAGCGGGAGATGTAGCATAAGATGTCATCTCTCTAGTGCCTCTTGTACCTCTCATCATAAACTTTTTCTAAACATTGTCAAGTGCTCTCTCTTGCATTGTTTTCTTTATAAGGAAAACATGTGTAAAGGGTGAAAATATCTTATTGAAGGATTTCTAGGCATGTTACCAAATTACATAAATCCCCATCGATTTTATTCTTGTTTTTTGGTTTGGTCTTTTGAATTTTTGTTTTAAAATTTTTCTTTCATGATTTTGCATCGCTTGAATCGCGTGGGTAGATAGCTGCACAAAAATGAAAACGATAGAACACAGCACGAGGATGGTTGGTATAACCGTCAATGCATATCATAAGTCACCACTTCTTAAAATGATGATCCTTCAAATCTCATATGAAAGAGAACTCACATAGAGGTCTGCGAGTACATCCAAAATCGTATACTGTGACGACCTCGTACAGAGAGACCCATCTCACTCTCTGACTGCGACCATTCATTTTGGGACCATCCTACGGTGAAAAACAAGACCTTCAGACAAGACATTCATCATATATAATAATGGGACAGTGGCTTCGATAATTACCCACCTTTTAAATGTGCACAGGAAAATGTATTTTAGTTCAAGTTAGATTTCTATATATCTTTAGGGAATTTTATAAAATGGTACCTCACTAATACGGTATTTATATTCTAGTGCCCACCAACATGAAGCCTTCAACCTAGACGTTGAGTTCTTATGGTGCACTGTGGGCCCGCTATAATATTTTTGTTTAATCCACACCGTCCATTAAATTTATCAAATCATTTAAGGGAATGATCCCAAAAATATAATATATCCAAATTTCAGATGGACCACACCTCAGGAAACAGTGATGAAGAACACCCATCATTAAAAACTTCTCATGGGCTACAAAAATTTGGGATCAAGCTGATATTTGGTTTTTCGCTTCAACCAGGTCTGTGTCTTATCAACAGGTTGGATGGAAAAAAAAAATTACGGTGGGCATTACGGTGGTGGAATTTTAGGTTCAATCCTAAAAGGATCTATCAAATCAGTTGGACGGATGGATAGACAGTACATACATCAAGGTGGGCCCCACGGTCATGGCCGCAGCGTGCACAGTGAGAAATACAACCCGTCCAACCCTTTTTCGAGCTCATTTTAGGACATTCGACCAAATATAAGATGGACCCAAAACTCAAATGGGCCACACGAGAGGAAAAAGTGAAAATTTAGTGACCACCGTTGAAATATTTATATAGTAACAAAGGTCTTGTGTCGGTGAAAGTTTCCGGTGGAGCCTAGGAATGTTTCAACAGTAGGCATTCATTTCCCCACTGTTTCCTCTTGTGTGTCCAATTTGAGTTTTGATACTCTTTATTTCTGGTATTTTACCCTACAATGAGCTCGAAAAACGGATGGACGGGTTGGATTTCTCAGAAACATCGCAGTCGGCCCCACCAGAATCTTTGCGCAGGAACTTCATAATGCCGATGCATCCCTCGGTGATCTCTCGACAATCCTCTGTCTCGGCCGCAATCCTCTTCGCTGTCTCTGTCTCGGTCGCGAGTTTTTGGGCAACGGTCAGCTCTGAGCAGGCCTTAACAATGCATGGGGCTAACTGCGAACGAGAGATGATAAAGTTATGACTAAGAACTTAGTCGAAAGTAACAGAGAATTGAAAAGAAAGGATTTTACCTCAAAGAGTATCCTCACCGTATGTCCGAGAGTCTGCACAGTCGGGGCATTGTACAAGCTAGCGAAGTCCTTCTCTCCCCCATGAGCAATGGTGTAACACCCCGGATTTTGGCCAACCTGGGATTAGACGTCATTAGGTAATGGGTCAATTAAAACACCTGAAAAATCACTTAGAACCCAATTCCATAGCCAAAGAAACCACTTAGGATTAATTCCTTTAGAAACTAAGCATAAGTTAGCTAGCGCAACGCTGGAGTAGCTGGGAAACAGTCCCTGAACATTTTAAATACGTTCTACAAGACCCAAATCGAGTAGAACATATGACTCCATAATACTTTATAACCTTGGATCAAACTCTGAGTCGCTTTGTTCTCTGGACCACTTTGAAATTTTGTATTGGATCTAGACCGTGCATCGAAAGTCTGATACCTCCTATCTTAGACCGTTAGAACCGCCTTGCTGGACTTGACAATCATTTCAAAAATCAAGTCCAACCGATAAACACAGGCTATTTCATTGAGCCCGGACCGAAGAGAGTGCGAATAGGGACAGATCTGGAATTTGAAATTCAAATCTGGCACACGACTTGACGTGTCAGTATTAAGCGTTCTGACCGTCAGAATTTAGCCAGATTACACCCTCGGATCAGGAAAAATTTCTATTTCATATCATGAGACTTTCAGCCCTAATCTACGTGCGATGACCGCTGAACTGAAACTGGTCCGCCACGCGCGATCTGCGAACCCTGCTGGACTAAAAACTTAATACGTGATAGATCCAGTATGCATGAGCTTAAGTCCAACCGCATTTAGCTAGGGGACCACCAAAAAGCATCTTTTGGACCGAAACAGCCCCGAATTGGACATACCTCAAGTATACCTTGACCTGGAGCCTATTTTGGGCACTTTTAAGCTTAGAAAAGGGGTTGAAACCCTCACTCCTCTCTCCCATCCGAATTTGCAAAAAGCCCTAAATTGGGAGAAAGAAAAGGTGAGAGTTTGTGAGAGAAGGTGGGAGAGATCTTCCTGCCACCTGCTGCTGCTGCTGTACGTGCTTAGGCGACGCACTCCAATCATTTTTCCGGCGATTCCAACGCACTTCTAGGTGAGGAAAACCTTCAACACTTGCTGATTTAAGCTTCCGTCAATTTCATTAGCGATGTAGCTTATGTAGCTTGTGTATTAGGTTCCCTATTCGCCGTAGACGAAGCGTATATGCTCCGTTCGAATTCACACATCTATAGGGGAAAAGGTGCGGATTTTAGACGCTTTGATTGACTGTTTCCAAAGCTTTCAATGTCGTTTAATAGTATATTATCGACGGCAACGCCGTTTGACATGTACAACATGCTGTCCGTTTCCTGTTTCGTAAACCAACGAAGAATATGAGATTTAGGGCATTTTAGTCATTTGTAGGAAGTACTGTTTTCATTCATATTTTACAAATGTGATTGACATAGTTTATTGTCGCATTAGAATGTTAGGAATACGTGCATAATTAGTTTGGCGAAGAGATTCGCCTAAATGCGCACTTCGGGTCGACATACTATATGTAGACTTAAGTGTGTAGTGTAAGTGTTTGTATAAATGTTTGTATTAGTATGTATTGAATTAAATGGTGTTATGAATTAGTTTGAGATTGATTTCTCAATTAAAATGCTGATGTAAATGATTTCCTACATGATAGCTATACGCATGATTTCATTATATGTATGAAATGCATATGCTTGATGTCTCACTTAAGTGGTATGTTATAACATGTGCTTGATGATTTCTTTATGATTTAGTTTGAGATCGAATTCTCAATTAATGCGCTGATGGTGATGATTTTCTATATGTGGCGATATGCATAATTTCATTATATGTGTGAAAGACATGTGTAAGATGATTTACTTAAGTTGTACGTTATAACATGTGCTATCATGCTCACATGTTTGTATTCCATTTCCAATACTCTCATATGATTTACTGATGTGATTCCATAATTGTTTGGGACTATACTTAGTCCAGGCAGTCGGTAACCGAGCGAATTCGTGGTTGTCTTATCTGGGCCACGAACGACGCGTCGATGAACGCGAGTCGTATTTGGAGTTGGCGGCAGTGGTTAGGCCACACGAAGTGTTTTACGCACTTCATGTCGTTCGACTTGAGATGCGATCTTGCTAGTCGAGTCCGTCAAGTAACCCGACTGGCCATTGTATGTTCACCCTGCATGAGTCATAACTGCTTGAACCTAGGGTACTGAACTTACCATTGTAAACCCTATCAACCATGGTACCTTGATCCACGAAGACTCATGAGCCGGGCATGGTGGTATGGGACACCGTGGTCGAGCTGTCGACCTACGCTGGGGCCACAAACCTCCCCGTAGTGACCAGTGAGCACCTATGACTCGTGAGCAGATTATGGTGGTATGGGACACTATATTCTTGCTGTCGGCCTACATTGATAAGGTGATGGGGGAGCGGTGCAACGAGTGTGAGCAACAGCCCTGGCAGCCCTTTGTAGTGACCGCGAGAGTATTCTGAGTCTACGGGAGGCGACGACCCTTCAGTAGCAGTAGAGTACAGTAGGCCTGTATTGATAAGGTGATGGGGGAGCGGAGCAACGAGTGCGTGCAACAGCCCTGGCAGCCCTTGCAACGACCTACAAAATATACATCGTATGAGATTACTAAGAGTGACGACCCTAGACAGGATCTGTGTTAGGATTGATATAAGGGAAGTACCTTAGTTTCCCAATCCTGCTGTTTGAATGGACTAATAATAACTCAAAAATCATATCATCCATACCATTGCATGTGCCTGGAAGATGTGGATCACTTGAGGGTCGATTGCATGCCACGGTCGTAAGATGGTGTCGTATGAGGGAGATCGTCGTTGAGGGCATACATCACGTCATGTCATATTGCATTAACAACAATATTAGGATTGTTTGAATTACTGTTTTACTATTATCGCATGATTGATTTGATAACATGTTAATCTCTGCTCTCTTATCCCACTGAGTTGATCACTCACTCCCACGTTATAGGATGGTGTTTTCGGACACCCACCAGTCCCTATTGTGATTGCAGATGATGGCGCGGCCTGCGAGGCGGTGCTGGACTTGATGATGATGAGGAGGATCTCTCCTTTATGCATGATCAGATTGACGGGATTACAGGGAGGTTGATTAGATACCTTGACACTTGTCATTTTATATTTTTAGAACACTCATGTATATCCTTTTGGTTTACTTTTGGAGCATACATGTATGTATATAACCTGGTAACATGTTCACACTCTGGAGACATACAACAGTTTATATATGTTATACGTACTATCACAGTCTTCCACTTGTTAATTTAACTGTCTCTGGAGTATGATATGTTGTTCTGGCTTAATCTCACTCATGTTTGATACATTATCACACACAACATTCAATTACACATATCTATGTTGCATAAATAACATTTTGGAACTCGGGAGTTGGGTTTTCGCTCGACCCCCCGATTTTTGGGATGTTACAGATGGCCCAAGGGATAATCCCCGAGATGACCTTGGAAAAGGGAGACAACTCCTGTTGAGTCATCTCCCCTCTTGAGGATTCCCCGCTAGGTGCCTCTCTCTGTCTCAAGACTTCTTCCACTATAGGTCCTGGTTCGGGAGCCGACTGAGAAACCGGAAGGCTTGGCTCCACTTCTTCTACCCTCTCATCAGGGTCAGAGAACACGACGACTTGCGGGGCGGCGGAGACAGGAGCAGACGGGGAAGCTGGCTCCTGGGCCTTTGCAGCGGTCTTCTGTTACTTTGAAGGCCGAGATCCTGACAAAAGGGCCAACATCAGAGGAGCCCTAACCTTAGAGATTGGCTTTAGGGATGGACGAGACCCAGCCATGCTATCAGAAGCCGACTTAAGGTATGGACGAGCTTCGGGAAGATCTGAAAAGAAGAATGAAGACGGATTAGACAGGAAACTGAGAGAATGAGACAGAGCGAGATGAATTACCTGAGACAAATAAGTCTAAACCCGTGAGATGAAGACGCTCGGGTTGTTGCAGCAGTTTCCAAGATCGGTCTCCTACACTCAGCTTCCTCAGTTCTCTGATCCGAGCTAAAGTGCTGGACCCGAGCTTCCCTCTTTTCTTCAAAATATCTGTAAGACATCATGAGGTCAGGGTTAGCACGAGACAATGAGGAAGAATAAAAATTATCGGGTCGAGTCGCCAAGTCACCTGCTTTTCGAAACGAGCGAGAGACTCGAGGTTCGTACAGCCACGCATCGGCCGACTCTCATTGTCCGCACGCCCAAAACCACCTCTCCTTCCAGTATTTGTTAGAAGTGGGTGGGTCGGTTATTAAAGACCCACATTTACCTCTCCATGCACTCAGGAAGTATAGGCCAGAAAAATTTGGGCTTGGTCTAAGTTGATAGAGGTAGAAGAACTCGTCGACTGTTAGCGAAGGCTGCTCTAACTCGGCCCACAGCACGGCGCACCCAAACAAATTCGTCCACCCATTTGGAACAATCTGACCAGGAGCGAGTTTGACTCGGGACAAGAAATCACGAGCAATGGGCTGAAGTGGTAAGCGCAGGCCAAATTGCATCGCGACCTGAAAAATAGCGACCATCCCCGCAGGAGGATGGTCTGGCAAATCGTCCGAACGAGGAAGACGAAGAACGATCGAGTCAGGAACATGGAATCCAGCGCGGATTCGATTTAGGTCGGACTCAGTTAAAATTGAGGCAACCAGACCGCTCGAATCATCTTCGGCTGCTTCTCCCTTGGAAGAGGATTCAGAAGCTTCTATAGCTGGGTTTACAGGATCTGTAACATCCACCCCTTCAGCTATAATTATTTCATCTTCTCCCTCTTCCTCCAATTGATTCATCCCGAGATTAGGTCTCCCTGAACAAGTTATCAGAGATACTCCACTACCGGAAGGACCTGCTTGGGTGGGATGCTCAGCCGATGAGTCATCAGCCCCCCTTACAAGCCGAAATGAGGCATCCGCGCCTACGGTGAACTCCGTTAGTAAAGAGGGTGGTTCCGCAACATTCCAGAGATGTTGGGACACACCCTCATCACCGAACATCTCCTCCCGAGGGCTCTGAGAGCCACGCGCAGCCATTTACGTCTATAGGAATGGAAGGAAAGAACTCTCTGGGGAAGATAGCAGCGGATGCGATAGGAGTTGACGGAGGAGGAAACGACAGCGGAGGGAAGGAAGAAGAAGAGGAAAGAAAGCTTGAAAGAGGATTTAAAGGCGGGAGGAAGGAAGGCGAAAATAAAATTCATACATTCCTCCGGCCCGGCCGTTTTATAGTCGTGCCACGTGGCAGAGATAATTAATAAAAAAGTGAAATGGCGTTCGTCTCGACTCCCCCGCTCGACACGTGGCGCACGCCGACTGACCGCGGTAACGCCATCGCCACGCGTCCAACTCCCATAAGCGAACGAAGCGACCTGACGGTTGGCCGCACGTGCGGCCTCGGGAGACACACCGTCACACGTTAAGGACGATGCAAAGGGCATTAAATGCCTCATCATGACCTCAGACTCTAATACGAACCAACTTAAAAACTCATTATGCCTTGATGTCGTGAACGACACAAGGAGTAAGGGGGGCTTACTATTGGGGAAAAATATGTTAAGTCCGGAGACTCGGATTCCAAGTAGGTCGACTCCACCGACACTGCCCGAAGAGTCCGAGACAACGGTCAGAGATGAGAGAATAAGGGATAAGCCAAGAGGCATAAGCACAAGACGACTAAAGTTACTCTGTCGGAGAGATAACCTCGTCTGCATAAGCCCACAGAAGGCCGAGAACGTTATGAGCCACCCGACCGATAGAATAAAACCGACCTAATGAGTTGGTTCTGTCGGCCACGGAGTAAGGAAGGACGACAGATATCATCGAGACTATTCCATCCGTGAGAAGGCAGAAAACTTATGATCCTGAGCCGACTGAGACTCTTCTAGAGTCAGTAACGACCGAGCCAAGACAGGAGAAGGCGGTATAAATGCAAATACCGTTCTGAAAATTCAGGAATACGGGTGTCCGATCCCGAGATCCTCGGGATCGGGCACAATCAGTGAAGAAGATTAAATCTCTGGATAATCAAGAGAAGAATCCTCGTATGATGAGGATTCTTAAGATCTATAAATATCCAAGCTCTTTACAAAGAAAGGTACGCAATACAGAACTGAAAAAACCCTTTGCCACTGTTCAGGAGACTGACTTAAGCATCGAAGGTTCCCCGGCTCTAGTTAGGGTCCCCTTTGTACTGTGAATTGTGCAGGTGGAAGAAGATCCGACCTGGGAGCGCCGTCCCGTAAAAATACATCAACAAGTCTGATTCTAACTAAGTAGACTTCATCCAATCCAAACTCAAACCTAGTCGAGTCACCCAGTAACTTGACTCGGCTTGACCCAAAATCTAACTACTAACTCAACTTGATGCAAAACCCGACTCGTTAAAAGAACCCAAACTTGATGTTTCAGATCTAAGATGCCATGTAGCTGATGGAGAAGCTGCAATTCCGGTAGGTGAACTTGGTTCTGAGCTGTGATTTTAGCTCGCGGATACCCACTGCACTTGACCCAACTTAACTCGATCCAACTCAGTACTTGTGACTGGGTCGAACTCGGTCTGGGTTACTCCGGGTCTGGATCAGGTTAGGCATCCTGGACTCGGTACTGAGTCGGGTTGAGTTAGGATCAGGTCTATTTCAAAACCGAGTCAAGTCAACCCTAACTCGGTTCCACTGGACTTAATGCCTAGCTCTACCCACCTTTTACCCAGCTGCTTTTTTAAAGGCTCCCAAACTTTACTTTCCAAAACTAAACCATTATGTATGGACACACTATTTGAAGACAAAAATATCCTTGCTTTATGAGATATACTTGAAAATTTCTGTGCATTCACGATGGCACCGTGATACATGGTGCCACTGTGGAACTTTGTCTTGTCTGCGGTGGCACCATGGATATCACGGTGCCACCGTCCAATACCAGTAAATGGGTTGAGGGTCATAGCTAAATACCTATGGCTACAAATTATAACCACAACCATTACTTAATTAGATTTGTAGCCATTAGTTCTATCGCTACGGATCTAAACCGTAGCCATTGCTCTTGTAGTGAACAGTACATACAATTATTGATAATTGAGCGAGCCTAACATGAAATTGAACGAGCCTAACATGAAATTTAATGAGCCTAACATGCTGAACATGAAATTCAATGAGCCTAACATGAAATTCAAGGAGCCTCAAGGGAAATTGAGCAAGGAAAATATGAAATTCAACGAGGCTAACATGAACTTGAGCGAGGAAAACTGGAAACTGAGCGAGCCAAACTGGAAATTGAGCGAGGCTAACATGAAATTAAGCGAGGAAAACTGAAAATTGAGTGAGGCTCAGAGGAAATTGAGTAAGGCAAACATGAAATTGAGCGAGGCAAACATGAAATTGAGAGATGCAAAAAGAAAATTGAGCAAGCAAAATTAAAAATTGAGCGAGGCAAACTGAAATTCAATGAAACAAATTAAAAATTGAGCAAGACAAACATGAAATTGAGTAAGGCAAACTAGAAATTGAGCGAGGCTAACTAGAAATTAAGGGAGGCAAACTGGAAATTGAGCGAGGCTAACTAACAAACTCAATTTCCTCTTTGCCTCGTTCAATTTCCAATTTGCCTTGCTCAATTTTCTCTGAGACTCGCTCAATTTTCTATTTGCTTTGCTCAATTTCATGTTATCCTCACTCAATTTTCAGTTTGCCTCATTGAATTTCATATTTGTCTGACTCAATTTTCAGTTTGCTTAGTTGAATTTCATGTTTGCCTCGCTCAATTTCTAATTTTCCTCACTCAATGTCTTCTTTACTTCTGTTAATTTCATATTAACGTCGCTTAATTTCTAGTTTGCCTCGCTGAATTTCATATTTGCCCCGCTGAATTTTTAGTTTGCATCGCTAAAATTTCAGTTTGTCTTGCTCGATTTCATGTTTGCCTCACTCAATTTTCAATTTGAATCACTCAATTTCATGTTAGCCTCACTCAATTTCTAATATGCCTCGCTGAATTTCATGTTCGCCTAGATCAATTTCCAGTTTACATCACTCAATTTCATGTTTGCATCGCTCAATTTCATGTTAGCCTCGCTCAATTTTATGTTTACCTCGCTCAATTTCCAGTTTACCTCGCTTAATTTACAGTTTTCCTCGCTTTAATTTCATGTTTGCCTCGCTCAATTTTCAGTTTGCCTCGCTTAGTTTCCTCCACGTCTCGCTCAATTTCCAGCTTCACTCGTTCAATTTCATGTTAACCTTGCTCAATTTTCAATTTTTCTAACTGAATTTTATGTTTGCCTCAGTGAATTTTAAGTTTGCCTAGCTCAATTTCATGTTTGTCTCATTCAATTTCCTCTTTGCCTCGCCTAATTTTATGTTAGCCTCGCTCAATTTCTAGTTTGCTTCGCTGAATTTCATATTTGCCTCATTGAATTTCCATTTTGCATCACTCAATTTCATATTTGTCTCGCTCAATTTCTAATTTGCTTTGCTTAGTTTCATTTGAGCCTCATTCAATTTCCAATTTGCCTTATTCAATTTCCCCTTTGCCTCACTCAATTTCTAGTTTGCTTCACTAAATTTTCAGTTTGCCTCGCTTAGTTTCCTCCACGTCTCGCTCAATTTCCAGCTTCACTCGTTCAATTTCATGTTAACCTTGCTCAATTTCCAATTTTTCTAACTGAATTTTATGTTTGCCTCAGTGAATTTTAAGTTTGCCTAGCTCAATTTCATGTTTGTCTCATTCAATTTCCTCTTTGCCTCGCCTAATTTTATGTTAGCCTCGCTCAATTTCTAGTTTGCTTCGCTGAATTTCATATTTGCCTCATTGAATTTCCATTTTGCATCACTCAATTTCATATTTGTCTCGCTCAATTTCTAATTTGCTTTGCTTAGTTTCATTTGAGCCTCATTCAATTTCCAATTTGCCTTATTCAATTTCCCCTTTGCCTCACTCAATTTCTAGTTTGCTTCACTAAATTTTCAGTTTGCCTCACTTAATTTCATGTTTGCCTCACTCAATTTTCAATTTGCCTCGCTCAATTTTTAATTTTTCTCACTCAATTTCCTCTTTACCTCGCTTAATTTCTAGTTTGCCCCGCTCAATTTCCTTTGAGGCTCGTTGAATTTCATGTTAGGCTCGTTGAATTTCATATTAAGCATATTAGGCTCATTGAATTTTATGTTAGGATCATTCAATTCCATGTTAGTCTTGCTCAATTATCAATAGTTGTATGTACTTTCCACTACAGAAGAAATAGCTACAATTTAGATCCGTAGCGATAGAACTACTAGCTACGAATCTAATAAGCAATGGCATATAATCGTAGCTATAGGTATTTAGCTACAGCCCTGACCCTTTTTTCTGGTAGTAGACGGTGGTACCATGATATCCATGGTGCCACTGTGGACAAGATAGAGTTCCACGTTGGCACCATGAATGCACAAGAATTTTCAAGTATATCCCATCAAGCAAGGATATTTTCATCTTAAAGTACTGTGTCCATGCATACTAGAACGTTTAGAAAGTGACTGGGTAAAAGGTGGGGTTTACAGTGGCAAAAAACTCATTTATAAGGAGTGTTTAAAGGGATTCCAAGGGAGACCCGGTTATGGTACTCCCCTGCTCTATATCTTCATATATGCCTTATTATGTTAGAATCCAATGTTCTTATTTTTATCCATGCATTATGTTCAATTTGATCCATTCATTGTCTTTGGTGGATGACCCAATGTGCATTGTAAAGTATTTGACCATCATATCTCAACCATCAAATAATCATCAAGTGTGGTCAAAACTAATAATTAAAACAAAATTTTAATGGTTGAAAATATTTTCAAAGGCTTAAAAAAATTTTGAGTGCTAAGCCACTGAAAATAAATTACTTAAGGAACCTTGTATCTCTTAAATCTATACCACAAATAAGTTCTTACAAAAACGATCGACCTCTTCTTAGGCCATGCTTGATAGATGTACCTAGTCACATATACTTTTATCGACCACTTAATGACCTAGTAAAGCAACCCAAAGCAAATATGATTAAGTCCTTAGACCTCACATGTTCTAAAAGAATTAATCAGATCCAACACATCATCACGTCAATCATAGTTTAACACTAGGATTATTTATCACTGTATTAACATTTCTACGTGGGGGTAGAGCGAGGCCACATTGACTAGTCATCAAGTCCGAATGTATAAATCGTTCATCCTCGCTCATCTCGGATCTCCTTACACTGATGGCCATATCCATTATTATAGCGATGACAACAATCATGAGTCAATTCCATAATCTGCTAGATGGTCAAGGCACTGAGATCCATGAACTGCAACTCTCTCTTGGTTAGTTGTCATTGCATCCAATCTTAAGTTTTCAAGAAGAACCAGAGGAATCCCTCTCCTTAATTCCTATATTCATGCCGTTTTTAATACATCTTCATATATTAACTAAGGCTTAATTAAAAACCTTTAGAAAAAGTATCAAAATATAAAATGTAGGTTAATTAGGGTACTTTAAAAAAATTTTAAAATTAAAATTTAATCTACTCACTACAAGAAAATGGCCCTTAGCCGACTGATGGGTCATCCCTTTGCCAGCGGCTAGTTTGAACGGCTGCTGGCAGGGTCCCGATATATAAAAAGGAAAAAAAATGAAACCTAATTCCCTCTCTCAAGTGGCGCCGCACGACCCTCTCTCTCTCTCTCCCTCTCCCTCTCTCTGCCGCTCCTCTCCCTCTCTCGCACTGTCCCTCTCTCTGCCGCTCCCTCTCCCTCTCTCTGACCCTCTCTCTCTTACTCTCCCTCCCTCTCTCTGCCGCTCCTCTCCCTCTCGTGCGTTCTCCCTTTCTCTGTCGCTCTCTCTCCGACCCTCTCCCTCTCGCTCTCTCTCTCTCTCTCTCTCTCTCTCTCTCTCTCTCTCTCTCTCTCCTCGGCCCTCTGCTACAACATTAGGTATCTCTCTCCGCTTGATCTACAGCACATCAAGGAGCATTCTGCTGCAACATCAGGTCTCTCTCTCTCTCTCTCTCTCTCTCTCTCTCTCTCTCTCTCTCTCTCTCTCTCCTCGGCCCTCTGGTACAACATTAGGTATCTCTCTCCGCTTGATCTACAGCACATCAAGGAGCATTCTGCTGCAACATCAGGTATCTCTCTCTCTCTCTCTCTCTCTCTCTCTCTCTCTCTCTCTCTCTCTCTCTCTCTCTCTCTCTCTCTCTCTCTCTCGTTATCTATTCAGATTAATTTGGACATTTTTTGGCATTTTTTAATCCTTCAAGTAACATTGCGCAATGATTTGTGTATTGAGAATTTTTGAGTTTTGAATCCCTAATTAGGGATTTGTAGTGTCGATTCCTTAATTAGGGATTTTCTGATATTACAAATTAGGGATTTGGGGATTTTAAAATTTTGGGGATCTTGAGGATTTTTGAAATTGGGAATTTCAGGTGGTTTTGATAGCTGATTTGGTAGATTTGATGTTTATTTGTTCATATTTTATTTATTTATAGGGTTTTAATGGCTGATTGGGAGGATTTGATGGTTATTTATTCATGTTTTCTTGATTTTTAGAGTTTTGTTATATGCACACTCAATTTAGCATTTCAAACTCTTTCTATTTGATTTGGAACTTGCTGTCAAAGGAGAGATCCATTTTCCTTTTGTCACGTTTTGTTGTTTCAATTGGATTTAGAAATTTTTTGGGAGGAAAATGGCATTTGTAAGTGTTGGGCATTAAAGTTGTTGCTGTTTGATTTGGGTAATAGTTTCTGGAGAAGAAAATAGCACTACATCCGCCATTGATATGTAGTGATTTGGGCATTATAGCTGATTTCCTATTAAATGTTGGCCATTGGTTGGGACTTTTTTAACCATCTGTTTGTAATTATTGAAAGTCTTCTAGTTGCTAGGATCACCTAACGTTGTGGTTTTCTAAAGGTACGACTAGAAGAATGGTCCAGATCTCATGCATGGCATCACATGTTTGGAGAAGTATTGTTGGACAAGTAACTATGATGCAAGTGTCAAAACTAGCTCCTTTCTCAACTTGTTCAATGCGAAAGCTTGTAAAGTCTGAAATGAGCCCTATTTTTTTTCTAGTGTTTGGTATACTTCGGTATAGTCATATGCATTAGTTTTTAATTTCTCTATAATCCATTTGGTATACTTATATGCATTTAATTTATTTTTTTCAATGGACATTGCTCTTGTCATGTGGCATGTTATTAACATATACTCACAGAGATAGGAATTTCCTGAATAATCGGCCATTCAATATACATTGTGATATGTAGACATATGATTTGCTAACTTCCAATTGCAGGGAAAAAAAACCCACTTGAATTGACTGAATTAGTTATCTTGTTTATCTTGTTATCTACGTTTTTATTGTAACCTGATATTGTAGATCTGTGTGTGTATGATTGTAAGTGCCATTGATTTGATAGGGATTTTGGTGTCTTTCTTTGCAACCATTATTTATTAATGTTTTCACCTGCTAATACCTATTTAATTTGTGATTAGTGTATTTGTGTTTGGATGTATTATGCTTAATTAAAGTAAAACCAATAGTTTAGAGTAGAGGCTTAAAACAAACTACAAGAAAAATAAGCATAGCCGACCGATGGGGCTAACCTTTGCCCGCGGCCAGTTCTAACGGCCGCTAGAAAAGGGGCCCTATTTAAAAAAAAATTCTGCAGCCCTAATTTCATTTCCACCCCTCGATGTCTCTCTACCTCTCCCTCTCCCTCTCCCTCTCGCTCTCCCTCCCTCTCGCTCTCTCTCTATCTCTCCGTCTCTCTTGCGTGCTCTCAACTCAAGGTATGTGATGAGTAACTATTGATTGCTTTATGTTTTAGAATTACACTAATCTTTGTTTATACTACCAAGCTTTATGAATTAATTAGGAAGCTTCTCCAGGAGGGCTTCGTTTCTCCCAATCTATATTCTGAGTCAGAAGGTACTTTCAGTGAGGAGTCAACAGATGATGAGATCTTGGAAGATGATGGATACCATGACGCCCAAAATGACCTTGATCCGGGGACAGATGATGATCATAAAGGCACATTAAATGTGACTCTCAGTGAACGCAGTGGCAATGGAGGCAGCAATCTATGTCAAGATAAGGTTTGTACCTGCAATTGCTAATCGACACACAGCTCCATAACATGCACTCTTTGATCAGATTTACAGTTCTACATTTTCTATGATGTGGCCCACACTTTCTTGTTTCCTTCAAGATTTTTGCTTGCTTATTGAATTTTCTATAATCCATGTGTATATATTAAATGCCTCAATATTGGATTTGAATCACTGAAATTCCATCTAACTAGACCATGATCAAAATATACCCTTGTGTTCAGTTTCTATGCAGGTAAGTAGATATTTACAAGAAAAAGCTTGTGTGGTTTTGTTAACATCTGTTCAACTTTAGGTTGCTTGCATTTATGAGTAGGTTTTTCTTAATATTTCATGTGTTGACTATTACAAAATGATTTAATCATGGGATGAGCTTAGCTTCACCTGGATGAACTTAAATGCACTTTGTAAGTTAAGCTTAACATATAAACAAAGCTTTTTATTTGATCTGGTTCCATTTATCTTTACTAATTCAAAATCCTTCCCTTGTACAGGGACGTCAGTAACAATAGCATTCATGGCGTAATTCCTTTATTTTTGCCCCCCAGTGCAACCCATATGTAAGATGTCTATAACTTTTTTATGGCTTCCTTTTCCTATATAGGATTTAATCTTATTTTATTTTATTTTATTTGAATCTCAATTCCAAGATATATTTGTTTTCTTCCTGCAATGCAGAAACCTGACATTCAATCGGCTAAGATGGGCTTTCTTGCTTTTTGTTGTGCAATTTTGTCAAGTGGTTTTGCCTATTGATTGGCTGGTAGAAGATGTGTGCCTTTGTCAACCCATTAAATGTTTCTTTTGAGCAGCTTGTGCAGGGTGGTGCTGCTATGGGAACTGGATTGAATTCCAAAAAAGGGTATGAATTTTTCTGGATTTTAAGCAATGTCGCTTTATGGCTATTTGTCAGTGTGATTTGTTGTGGTAGTTATGTACTCATCATTTCTTACAATCTTCATATCTGGGATACTGTTTCTTCTTTTCTTTGCTTTTTTGAGTTTACATTTGCCTTGATATTTGTTAAGCTTGATACATTTGTACTTCTTGTAGTGTCTCCTTCAGCATATCTCTTGTAAAAATTGCTGCTGCAATAGCTGATTGATTCATTTTTCTTTTACTGGCTAGAAACCAAATATTTCAGTGTAAGAAAATGGGCGTTAGTGGTATTATTACATTAAAATGATTTTATGTTTTATTGATCTTCTCTATAATATGATTTTACAGGTAGAAATGGTGGCATGGATAGGAAGAAGATCATTGCCATAGGTATTATGCTCTAAACCTCTGCATTCTTTTTTCATTGCTTCTTGTTCAGTGGCGTTTTGTCAATACGAGGGGATAATTTATAGACCATAGCTGTCCTGAAAATACCATTTTGCCGAAACTGAAAACATTTTCAATTCATCCAACACAAATTGGCACAAAATATCTAATATGCTTGGATCTCATTCTTAAAGATGGTGGGCACAGGTTTGTTTCTTGTAAATGAGATTGCCGAGCTTGTGGCCATGCTGATTCTGTTGCGAGTATTTTCCACTACTTTCATAAAATTGTGTAATTTCTGTTGCTTATGTATGTATGAAAAGCCTTGCTCTCAGTCTCTGTTTGATTGAGACAAAGAACCCAAGTTTGGCAATTGTTTCAAAGAAGACCATGCAGCCATTGCTGCATTCTTCTCAGCTTGCTTCTTTGTCTTTGTTGGATCACCTACTAGGATTTCTTTTCAAGTTTTTGCTGTCTTGGATTTTGCACTTGAATGTCTTCCTTTGTTTAACTTCAGAAAACATCATCAATATTTCAGGTGTCTCTCTCAAGAATGTGGCATCCACCGCATGTGAGAGATTGCACTTCACATTCCTTGTCTGTATTTATTATGTAATGAGGTTTTCTTGATACTGTTCCCAGCTAACATGCTTGTTATGTTGACTGCATTGCAGTGCACCACTTTGGGGATTTGTTGTTGCTTTCATGTTGTTTAACATAAACGGTAAGGCATGCTGGTTTTTTGTCTTGCGAGATGTAAGTTGCCCCATCGTCTTTACTAATATAGAATGTTCTAGATTATTGATATTGTCAATTGATTTTTTAAAGCCATATATCTGTTTCATGATCTGTGGCTCACTTCATTATTGGATTGACCTGATTCTTTTACTGTGGACGTCAGCATAATGGGACCCTTGTGATAGATGGTCTGATCCTGTACCTTTATGCAACCATTCAGATGTGTGTAGGCTCAGCGAAGCTCCTTTTTTATTGTAATATGGCTTTTCTTTTTTCTTTCTTTTTTCATTCTTTTTTCTTCTTCTTCTGCCCCTCTCTCGCCCATGTCTCCAATGATAGTCCAAGTAAAATCCTTTTGATGTTGATGCAGATTGATTTGTAGCAATCTGCTCCAACTACAACTAGATCGAACACTGAGCTCTGATTTTTCAATCAAATGTTGCCACAACACACATCATCTTGATTTTGGTAAAGAGACTGTATGGTGGGGACCACCTATGAACACAGATAAAGTACTAGCTTCTATATATAGTCTTTCTTTTTTTTCATGTACATCACAAATTGTGCTATGTTCACTCCCCAAGTGCAGGGTCATGATGTAGTAATAACTCGGTAAGACCGAGGTCGAATCCCAAGGGACTGAAACTTGTACGTTATCTAAAATTAAATAGAACTAGAACTAGGCTAAGATGAATTCTAAATCAATTAGCAATGGTGGAATACTTGTAGAATAATTAATCTAAATCTTAGGAAAAAAATCAGAGATAGGAAACTAGGGATTCAGAGGATCCACTTGTAGAGATCAGGGAGAACTTATGCTTGCATCAAAAATTATGAAAATTACTGAACTGCCGTTTATCTAGTTTTCAAAGAGATGAAAGGAAGATAAATTAGAATGGGTTCCATCACCAAACCATGCCCAAAGACTATGGCAAACAACAGAATTAAACTAATTACCACCCAATCACATGTATGCAAGTTAGGAAGGGTACCGACATCCAACCATGCCCAGGAGACTATGGTGAACAACAGGGCTTCCTGACATCATAAACATTAAAGAAAATGAAAATATTCAAAGCCATTGCAGACTCATTGTAATTTCAGTCACAATAGACCATTAAAAACCTAAAACATTCCCATAATAATTAACTAAAATCAACGTCAATTCATGAATTAAAATTAAAATCAAATCAAATCTCCCATCTCACTACAAGCTTCACCTCTTAGCCCTAGCTGGGAGGATTTAGCCTGCCATGGATGGGCTCAATCCAAATAAATAAAGAGAAAAAGAAAAAGAAAAGAAAAGGGAAAGAAAAAAACCAAGCTCCTCTCTCTCTCCTCTGCCCACGTTGAAACCCAAGCTCGAGCCCTCTATTCTTCCTCCCCAAGACCCTGAATGAATGCTCCCCACGTCCAAAAACCTCTTTTTATAGCTGCTGGAAGGCTGGAGTCAGTGACAGAGTTGTAGCAGGACACGGAGTGCAATTTTCGCAGCCAAGTTCGGTACCATGAAACATGCCACTTTCCTCGCTCAAATTCCAAAGAAATACCGTCCCTTAGTACTTTCTTGGGTCTTCTACATGATAGACGGTTCAGATCTGCCATATGATCAAAGATGGTGGGCCAAAACTGTCCGGAAAAGTCGATTTTCGCGGATGTGCGAAACCTTTCGCACCATTTCGCTGTTGTGATCGGTGGGCCCCACAGAAGTATTTTCTGGAAAATCCACCCCGTTCATTGGATTCAGAACGAAATTTCAGTCAAGAATGGGTAGTTTTGAACGTTCATTAACGTGTCCCAGAGAAGAAATAACTAAAAGATCAGATTTGAACGCTACCGGATAGCCCTTTTGTGGCCTCTGTATCTCACACGTGTGCACGCATGGGTGCAAAAGGTCAGCATGGTTTTGTAGTTCTCGAAGCCCTCTATACGGTGGACGGATCAGATTGGCCAAACGAGCAATGGGTGGGGCCCACTACCGTTCGCAAAAACGGCCAGCGGTCGTGCGTCCGCTGTGCGAATATTTTTTTTTTTTTTTTTTTTTTTTTTTTTTTTAAAGAAGAAAGTCGGTCAGCGTCCTGCTGACCGACTTAACTCGTTTGGTGCACGACGAGTGCACATGTGCACTGTATATACTCATCTCATATGGGGTCCATTGCACTGTTTAGGAGAAATCTGCACCGTCCATCTGTTTTGACTCCTCATTTAAGGCGTCAATAATAATTTTGAGACAGTTCCAGATATCAGGTGGGCCCAGAATCAACGGTTAATGGGCTGATCTGTCAGTTGGGGCACTTCCCGAGATCTTCAATGGTTGAAATTTTATATGTACGGTTAATTTATGGTCCTCAGGCGACGTATGAAGTTTCGAGCCGAATGGATGGTAGGAACCTCGTGATCTTGCATTCTGGACGTCCTTCAGGCCACTTGAGCTTCAATTTCTAACTTTTCTCAGATTTCTGACCGTGTATATTTGTCAATCTTGGTCCCCTGGAGTGTGTCCCTTGCCTTTGGCATCATCAGATCGTTAAATCTCAACTTTTAACGTCCTTTTTCCATCCATGCTCATAAAATCACTTTGCCACACAAGAATGAGAAAACGAGCCATTAGACAGCATTATATTCGTAAATCCAGACAATATCTGGGGTCTAACATGTAATATTTGACCCTCAACATGCTAGCTATGTTTTAGGGGTCATTTGGCAACCTAGAATTTAGAAATTACTAAAGAATTTATTTCCAGGAAACAAATTCTCCGAGAAATTGAATCTGTTGGTTATGTCTGGAAACTGGGAATAAAATTCAGCAGATTCTAGAAATGTGCTTGGAAACTTGAAATTCATTACCTTGGATTGTCTACTTATATGACAAATTAAAGAAATATTCACATTTCCCTAGGGATTTGGAAGCTTCCCTTAGGCCAAGAATTCAAGATCTGGCCTTTTTCTGGAATTGGCTTGATAACTTGATAGGATTTGTATCCATAATTAGCTGATTCTCTCTTTTAATTTTTTTTTAGTTGACATAGTTATTTTTTATTCTTATGCCTTAAATTGATGATTCAGGAGATGAAATGACTTGTGTTTTATGAAAATCAATCAATGCAGGAGTTGGAAATTGAGGATCTTGCTAATTTGAATCCTCTGTTTTGATGTACCCCATGGCTTATTTTCCCATTTTTGGAATCCGCTTCTATTTCCCTTTGTCACCTCTATTTCTAACTGTAGACACTTTATCAACATCTCATTGATTTATATAAAAAAAATCAATTTCTTCAGCCTCAATTTCACCTAATCTCATGCTCTCTCAGACTTTGCGAAATGCCTCTCCCAATCCATCCCCTGTTTGGCCCTTCTTTCCACTCCCACCCTCCATTCTCATTTTACGTGTATTTGATTCATTGGATTGTGTTTGATAGATCTGTTTTTTTATTTTTACTGCCTATTTTGTGTTCGCTGATAGATCAAGTCGGGGAAGCCACGGGTGGTTAGGAAGGAAGCGAGTCTTGTTAAAGTTCGGAGATCGTCTCGTATCGCAAACAAACCAGCTCCGATTTATAAGGAAGTGAGTTTTTTTTTTGGTTATTCATCCTTCGAAGCTTGAAGAATGGTTTTCAATTGTTATTGGAATTGGCGATCTTGAAACAAAGCCTAGGGCTATGTTCTATGTGAAGTGTATATAAAAAGGGAAATGATGAATAGAGAAGACAGAAATACTGTTGTAAAATGAACAAATTGAAAGAAGAAAATACTAATGGTTGGAGAATATATGGGATAACAGTTTGTCCCCCTCAAAGTGGCAGTCAACTTCAATGGTTGGAGATGAGTGGTACTCCATGCTTCGCTTCAGCTGAAGTGATGGGACCAGCCCATTTGCCCATTTTGGTAATTTAACAGATGCATCCCATTTCTACAACCAAAGGAATATGATAGATTATATTGAACTCCATAATTGGTTTGAATCCCCTATTTGGATTGATCTGTCAGTGGAAATTTTCAAATTATTAGATTTGGTGTTTATATTGTCATTGCCAAGTGGACAGCGATTGAACGCTTGAATAGACTGTTCTCACCTTTGTATATGGGCTGCAACATATGGATACAAGGGTCCACCTAAGAATGCTTATGTGAATAGATTGTCCACAACTAGGAACTGATGGCTTCTTGATTTTATGTGTGTATCATCAAGACGCGCCCAAACCATGTGCCTTTTTTCTTTCATATAAATACAATGTGTGTGTACACTTGTATCCACTTCGTATATGGTTTGGAGAAGTTCTCTCCTTCTCGAATTCCATGTGCCAAACAGTCCTATAAAATAGATGCATGATAGCTATATTCTGAAAGAAATGCTTCTTTTCAAACATGAATGCACAAACAAGCATATGACAATGATGCTTGTTCTGCTTATGTGGAGGTGAACTTGTCCACATACAAGTCTCTCTCAAAGCATTGCTCCATGTTAAAAACCACATCTTAGAATCTAGCAAACTATTCTACGGAATGTGTCTTGGCGAAATTTTAAATATTTTAGGGTATGATGATATTGTCCCATTGAATTGAAAGTTGATTCTACATATTAAAGTAATGTAACTAAACTGATATGCAATTCTCATGATGTATGGGCAGGCAGTGGTTGAATATGTGGAGAGGCCTAGAAGGTTAGTGGACACATTTACATTTCATAGACTGCTTTTATAGGATAAAATTTGCCTTATGGCAGCATTGTTGTTTTTGCCTCTTCTAACTGCTACTTTTGGGAGTTGATCAAAGTTACAAGCGCAGATCTTTGCTCAATAGAGTATATGCTTCAGATGAAGCTAGGTCATATGCTATAGAGAAAGCAAATGAAGTTCAATCAAATCTGGAGCCTGAATTTCCAAGCTTTATAAAGCCCATGCTCCAATCCCATGTTACTGGTGGGTTTTGGCTGGTAAGTTTTATCATTCATCAAAATACAAGATTTCAACATCAATAGATGAATGTTTTCCGATCATGTATCAATGATGGGTTCTTGGGCATTGGGTCATGAAATGGGCCTACATGTGAAGTATTTGAGCTACTTATTTTTTATTGATTTGACAACAGGGGCTTCCCATGCAATTCTCTAAGTTAAACTTACCAAGACACGACGCTACAGTTACTTTAGTTGATGAAAATGGAGATGAGTACCCTACAGTATATCTGGCCCAGAAGACCGGGTTGAGCGGTGGATGGAGAGGTTTCTCTCTCGCTCACGATTTGGTTGATGGGGATGCTTTGGTTTTCCAATTAGTTAAGGCTACGATATTTAAGGTGATGGTTTGGGTCCCTTGCTAACATATTATTAGTATCATTTGTTATATTTTTTCCCCAACTTCAATGTTACCTTTCTTGAAATGCTTAATCTTTGATATATATGGTGACATTGATTTATATAAAAAAATCAATTTCTTTCAGCCATTTACCACATGATGCAACTTTTTCCATGTGTTTGTCTTTTTAGTTTTAATGTTTTTTCTGCTTGCTTCAATGATAATATGAGGATGTATTTATGTGGTATGAGCAGTTTTCTTGTAATGGTTGTGATTTTTTTTCTCCTACTGTTGGTGGAATCTATTTCTTCTCTCTCTCTCTCTCTCTCTCTCTCTCTCTCTCTCTCTCTCTCTCTCTCTCTCTCTCTCTCTCTCTCTCTTGTGTGTGTTCTTTCTAGGGGATGTGTTTCATTTTTATGCTGGAAATTTTTGTAGGGAATGCGATGTTTCAAAATATTGAGTACTCTAGCTGAAGTTTGATTGCATTTTAAATTTTTTTTGTACTTGGATGGGAGTGGATGTTTGTGGAGGACTATGCCTGTTGATAAGATGTCTTGTTTTGTCAAGTTGTTGTACTTATTCTTTTGTGATGGATTTTTTTTCTTTTTCTTTTTTGCAGAAGTGCATCATTTCCTCTGCTGATTTTGTAGTTCTTTGTATTTTGTTAGTGTGTTTTAACATTTTAATCAATGCTTGTGATGCAGATTTCTTCCTATCGTGGTTTTGCTGGAATATGACTTTTGAACTTTCCTTGACGTGTTGAGCAGCTACTACTGCATGCTTAATTTCTTTAACCATTATGCAATACATGAGCTATGTTAAGTGAGTTGTCTACACATCTAAACACCATCTTAAGGAACTCAGATTTTGCTGTTGTCTACACATTCAATTTGTGGCCATAACATATTATGTTTTGACCAGGAAATGGAACTAGCCAGCCATGATATCTCCGTGGGCAATGTAAGTCATTTTACCTCTTCTCATGATATGTCATTTTATAATTAGTTCCTTATCCTGAAACTTATGATATTAGTTTTAAGGAAATCATTAATTTACAAGTTTGACTATATTGAACGAGATTGTCGAGCTTGTGGCCTTGGTTGCAATTTTGAATTTCAGATGTATGTCTGGAGAACTTTCAAATTTCAGATTACCTCTTTGTTTCTATGGATTGGTAAAGCAAAATGTATGTCCATTGTAATTTTCAATTTCATTTTGTTGCTTACAGGTTCATTGCAATGTATGCTACTCTTGCCAGTCGAGATGTGGTATGTATTATCATTGGTCATCTTGCATTATCAGATCTTCTTTTTCTGCCATGGCGCCATTTCATTTTAAATTGCATAACTGAAAGTTTTCAACTTGTGGTTTAGATCTTCATTATTTGTATTTTAACATGCTAAGGAAAATTGTCATTGTCATTTTCCTTAGGACTGTTGCTTGATTCTAGAGGCACCCTTTTATCTGGAAGGACTAGGTGGGCTTTTCGAGTACGTGGAAAAAAAACTCAAAGAAAATGGACTCATGGTTATTGTTGTAGCTGAAGGTGCAGGACAGGAGCTTGTTGCCGAAAGCATCCATTCAATGGACCAAGAGGATGCTTCAGGAAACAAGTTACTGCTTGATGTTGGGCTATGGACTTTTTTTTGCTTTTTGTGCAGATTTTGAATACCAATTAATTTCTTTTCGCTATTTTTTTTTGCAAGTTTTAGGCATGGATGAATGGGAACTATAGATCGATGCATTTTATTTGTTTTTTTTTTTTTTGAAACTATTCGATTTATTATTGTAAATATTATTCGCGGCAGCTCGATGCATGTGAAAGGGCCACATAGGCATGTATTTTTTTATAGGAAAACAATCACTAGGCACAATCCACTTCTTAGAGGAATGTGAAATCAAGTGGGCCTTGACCCAAAAGAGTCAATGATAAGGTCCATCATTTTATGAGTTGGAGAGGTAGGACTCACAAAATGGGACTCACTGTAGAGTCAGGCATCTATTTTGTGTCATTTCCTCCTTTTTTTTTTAATTATTATTATAAAATGAATGTTTGCAATCTAATGAGCCTATACTTCTGAAACTGCAGCCAACATGAAGCTGCCATAAGCAATGGAAAAGAGAGCATGAGGCATAGGGAAAAAAAAAAAATCAAATCACAATTATAGATGTGTTTATAAATGCATATGCATTAAGGAATTAGGAGTTTAAATGCTAATTGAAGTGTTAGTAAGGTTAAATCAGTCCCACATGGATCTGGAGTAAAAAATTTACATATCACGACCTTACCGTGCATAGTGTCGGTAAATCCCCCAAGCAGCGGCGGCCTGCACAACCGCCAGTAAAGCCCCTATGCAGCGGCGGCTTACACAACCGCCAGTATAGGGAGCACAACCGCAGGCAAAGCCTTTACCGACCGAGGCTTTACTGGCATTTGCCAAACCGCGGTTAAAGGTTTTGCCAGCAGTTTTCTAGGCCTTTGCCGGCGGTGCCAGTTTTCTTGTAGTGACTCCAGTAATAACGGATGAGTTCATAGTAACACTGACGTGTTAATTCATCACTACTTAAAAAATGTTAAAGACTCATTGTAGACACACATGGCAATCATGTAGAGCTATCCAAACCACCAAATTGCAGAGAATATCATAACTTTGCCATATATTAAATATCATAGTAACCGATCAATCATAATCATTCCATTAATAAATATCAAATATATATTTAAAACTAAAATAGTGAGTGGCTCGAATTCCAAGCACAAAATTAGAACATTAATGCCATTTGATCAGTGTCACTTTCTTATTTATGCTCCATTTACAATTGGGCAAATGATGTGGACCATTTAATTATGTAGGGCGGAAGAGTCACCATCAATTTTTATTTTTAAAAGGTAAAATACTATTTTTACTACCAACCAGAGAGCATCACTTCCCTTTTCTTGCTCTCATAGGCTATATATCCTACAAGTCTACCTACAAAGGTGACTCACCAGCTTGACTTGGACTCAACCTCAAAAGTCAGGTTTGGGTCCATTTATTATACATACAGGGTGGATTTGAGTCGTGTTTTGTCAACCCAAAATTAAATGAGTTAGGCTTGAGTTTGGTAGGCTGGACTAATGGATTATGAATACGGTGTACCTCTTGCCTCTAGTTAAATATTAGTTTTATATGTGTGTTATATATTATAATATAATATTAATTTGAAAAAAAATATAAAATAAACATGGTTGTAATGGCTGTAGTTTAGTTATAAAAAAGATTTGATTTTATATTAATTAAGAATTCTTCAATGTGTAGTTGATAATTTTATATTTTTTACACAAAAATAATAATATTTATTTATAATTTATTTTCTTGTATTTTTAATTAAATGAATCAAATTAATTAAGTTGGGGTTGAAGCATTTATAGATGAGTTGGACTGGACTGAAGTTGAGATTTTCAACCCATTTAACAAAGGGTTTGGCTTTGGGTTGAACCCATCCACACCCACAGTGATCTTCCTCACATGTATTACTTTTGAACAGCTATCCCAGCCATCTGAGTTGTAGGACACCTAGTGGATGAAATATATCTCTAAAATTACACTGATCAAACAATCCTAACCATCCAAAATGATGGCTATGGGAAGGATTAGAAATAAAATATTGAGACGTCCAAATTCTAAGGGCAAAACTGGACACACATACTAGCATCTGGGTGTGTAATTCTTGAGCTATATATACTTTATAGACAATTGGTTTAGCGGCGTAGATGGTTTGGATTCCAGCAAGACCCCTGTCATGTTTGACTGTTGAAGAGTCACAAACATTTTTTAAATGATGGTGAACTATCACTGGGATACCCCAAGCAAACAAACAGGTTCTCTTGCATTTCACATGCAACGTACGTTTAGTTTCAACGTGGCACTTTGGACTTTAGCTGAACGTGGAATGTTTCTTTACTTCTTCATTTACACTATGAGAAAATTGCATGGCTCAAAATATCTTTTGATAATTCGTAAAAGATAGAAATTGTCAATACCTGTTGTGTGTCGCTGCATGAAAAACACAATCTGTGGGTCCCACCAGGTTTTATATGAAAACCCACTCTATCCATTAGGTGAGAACCATCATCTGAACGGGCTTGATGAAAGATACCATGGTGGCATCTTGAAAAATAAAAAAAAATTACCATGGTGGGCCCGCACAAAAGCCTATGGTTGGCATCCCATCCTATTACTCCTTATGGTGTGGCCCACTGAAGTCGTGGATCTAACTGAATCTATGCCCCAGGTCCTAGAATCCACGATATTTCCTGATGGACGGTGTGGAAATCTTTTAAAACAAAAATGTACAATGGGGCAGTTGGGATATGTATGTGTTAGGAAAAATAAACTCCTGAAAGACCCTCAAGATTTCTGATTTTCCTAAAAAAAAATACTGGACTTATTAAAATGAGTAATACATCCTTCATTATTTTTTTTCTAATTGAGTGGACTTGAGCATCTTGGGGCCCACATATGTGTGTATGACATCCATCCTATCCAGTAGGTGCAACCTACCATTATTAATAGACGCTCCAAAATTTAAGCTCTTCCATTCATTAGGTAAGCCACATCAGAGAAAATAGTGTACACCACCTAAAACCTCTAAAATTCACGCGCAGCCTACCTGATGATCGGACCAGCTTGAGTTTTAATCGTCTGATCTTTATTGTGGAGTGAACCTGCTAGATGGATTCGATGCTACCCACACACACATCGTCAGGTGGGCTCCACAATGCTTGACCCCACCCTTTCTTCTAAAAAATACAAAAGAAAAAATGAAGTGCATTTTGGTGAGTGCCAAAGGACTTCTTTGGGAAAATTAGAAATCTTGCTGATTAGGAAAGCTGGCCCGACGTAGCTAAGACAAGTCTCAGTGCTATGCTCACAACTGCAATGAGTTGCTGCTATGCTAATTGCATAACATTAACAGGTGGGCCACCCTACATCACCCTTCTCAAAATCAATACCATGAAAACTGTAGGCTCCACCATGAAGATTGTGCCCTTCTCGAAAATCAAGACAATCTACGTTGACTGCTGCTGCATTTTGGATTAGAGCATCAGTTGTCTATTGATTCCAACAGTATAGCTAGCCCACCTGATGAGGAGACTGTCCTGATTTGTGGGTGAGATGATTCTCATGGTGGGCCTACCAATCACATGGTACTGATGTACTACACAAGCCACATGTTGGTAGAAAGAGACTTGTCCCCACCCATTTCAATGGTTGGTGCCCCGTACCGTCGCAGCACGCCTATCATAGGCAGGATTTGTCCCCACAAGTTTTAATGTGGCAGAGGTGTGAGGTCCAGACCATTCATTATGGTAATTTCACTTCTTCTTTACAATTAAAAGAATTAAGATTTTGTGCAAAATTCCTATAAAATTATAATTTTACCACACGATGCCTTTACAATTAGAAGTAATTTTTGAACAGTGAGATTATATAATACTCACCATGCATATTTTTATTTAAGAAGTAAAAGATAAAAAATCATAAGAGACAGGTGGTACTTTTATAATATTCAACCATCTGTTAGATATAATCTATCATATAATCCTCACGAGAAGAACAAATTGGTTCCTCAGAAGAATAACAAATTGGTTACTATAAACGTTGGATGAGCAACACCATCCACTTAAAAGCATTAAAATGCAAGAGCATCCCATCTACTACTTCAATGAGAAAGGATTTTTGTCCTGTGATTATTGCTGCGGGCCAGGTATGTTTGACAGGCTGGATGTTATACACATAACAAGTGGGCTCCTAAATTTTCTGACCTCCTGGCTAAAAAAAGAAAGAAAGAAAAACACACGCATATATAAATATAGGAACTTCCCTCCCATGAGGTCGAGCTGTGTGGGCCCCACTGTGATGCATGTCAAACATCAACACTATACATTTAATGGGTCTCGTTTAAATTATGAGATATGCCAAAAATCATGCATATAAGGAACTCAACTCAGGTGGATCAAAAATCATGTGAAGACATGCCTAAAACATATAAAAGCACTTGGTAGGGCCCACTTAAAATTTGAATGCATTTGAAACTTTGTATGACCCCTCATCTAAGTGGGACGCACTTAATGGTTTGGCTGAATTTGTCAACCACACCTCGGTGAGCCCAAAAAATTATTATAATTATTTTAATGGGAGGGTAACTTCCATATATATATGTGAAATGGTTCCATGTGAGCACCGAAGGGAACTTCCCATGAGGTCGAGTTGTGTGGGCCCCACTGTGATGTGTGTCGAACATCTACCTCATTAGTTAGATGTGACATTTCATGGTGGGCCTCGGGCTTAAAAATCAAGTCAATCGATGACTTTCGTGGACCGCACCACGTACAAAAGTTTAGAGGGTTTGCCCTCCCATTAAAACATTCATAATCATTTGTTGGGCCCATCGAAGTGTGGTTCACAAATCTAACCCATCCATTAAGTGTGTCCCACTTGGATGAGGGGTCAGACCAAGTTTTAGATGCATCCAAATTTTAGATGGACCCCACCAAGTGATTTTATATATTTTAGGCATGTCTTCACATGAGTTTAGATGGTATGGCCCATCTGAGTTCCAGCTGATTTTTGGGATATCCCATAATTTCAAGGGGACCCATCAAATGCACGGTGTTGATGTTCGACATGCATCATGGTGGGGCCCAAATAGTTCGATTCATGGGAAGTTCCCATGAGCTCCACTGTATTGAACCATTTCCAATATGTGGGAACCGTAACATACGGTCCAATTGTGTCTTAGTGTGAGTCGTGTCTTAGTGTGAGTCGTTGGGTGTCTCAGTGTGAGTCGTTGGATGATAAACATTCAAAATGCACGGGAAGATGCGACAACCTCTCAGGGAAGCTAAATGTGATAGGAAGTTAGTTAGAGCCCACCATTATGTTGTGAAAAATCTACATCGTCCATTTGTTTTTTTATTTCACGTTAGGGCATGAGACAAAAAGTGGGGCAATCCGAAAATCACATAGGCTTCACGACAGGAAATAGTGAGGAATGGATGTTTGCTGGTGAACATTGGTGGGTTACAGAAGTTTTGGATTAAGCTAATATTTTTGTATTTTTAGTTCATCCTAGTAAAAATGACTCTGTTAACAATATAGATGGCATATAAGAATAATGGTAGACCTTAGGAAGGTTTCAATAGTAGGCATTTAACTACTCACATTTTCTTGTTGTGTGGCCCGGTTGAATTATAGGTATACCTCATTATTTTTCCCACATCCAAACATGATCAGAAAAAATGAATGAACGTAGTGAATTTTTCATAAACATTATAATGGGCCCACCTATCTGTGTAGATAAAAATTCCTTCCCACACCATTCATTCAGAGGACAAGCTGTCAGCGAGGTGATTATTCAATCACCACTGCTTCCGATAGTATGGTTCACCTTAGAATTGAATCTTCTTTATTTTTGGAATTAGGACCTAAAATTATCTTCCAAAACAGATGGGCCATGTGAGTACACAATATGTGGATTAAGTTGGGCCCACGATGAGGGACGCACTGTCCTAAGTTAGGCGGAGGCCGCACCTAATCTGCTCCCTTCCTCGGGTGTCGATTAGCTACTGATAGGTTGAGTAGCAAGACTAGCTACCAAAGTGACGTCACCAAGCTCCATGGAACCCACCATGATGTATGTTTTGTATCCACGCCCTCCATCCATCTGGAGATATCGTTTTAGGGCAATATGCAAAGAATGAGTTAAATCCAAAGCTCCGGTGGATCCCAGCACAAAAAACAGTGGGACAATAACACTCACC